>CM076679.1:116629606-116987106 GCA_038501925.1 Xenopus petersii | reverse complement strand
GGTGTGGTAGGAATGTAGCTGTAGTCCAACTGGACTTCTGACTGATTCTTTCCCCATCAGTTCCCAATACAAAGTGCTGTATTGATGTTTCATATTAATGGGACACATAATGGCATATTAAATATAACAATAAAAAGAAAGACTTACACTCGCACACCCTGGCCGTCCAGACTTCAGCGACTCCCAGGTGCTCGATGTCAGAGGGAATAGGCAACCTCAAAAACAGCGTAAAAACAAGACACACCGGCACAGCATGGGTAAGTTCAGCAGGTTAAACCTTGCTCGTTTATTGCGGATGCAACGTTTCGGGGCGTGACCCCTTTCTCCCTATTAAATATAACAAACAAGGGAAAGTTGTGCTCACCAATAATTTTTAAACCATTAAGCGGGAGTGCAGTGAGGCTGTGACAGCAACATTTATACAGACAAATACAAGAGGTCATCTGTACTCAACCCATTATCAATATATTTAGGAGATGAAGAAACTTTTGGGGTTATGTAATATAATGCACCAAGTTTGACCAGGGGCAGTAACCCAGAGCAACTAATCAGCAGGTAGTATTTACTGGTCACTTGTTTAAAGGTAAACCTCCTATTGGTTGCTATGGGTTACTGCTCCTAGGCAAACATATTGCCTTTCATTGCATATGGGAGTTGGTGCCTTAAACTACTAAAACATATTTTACCCTTTAAACAAAACAGGGATTGTTTGTCCATATATTGCAATATATTTAAGCTGGCCAACTACGTCAAAGTCATCCCTGGTATGGCCATAGTAGGACTAATTAATTGGTGCTAAAACATAGGAGCTCGCTCCACTACTTGTAGGTGCCATTTATAGGGGATGTTAGCCTTTTATAAAGTGGTAGGACTTGGCAATAGAACTACTTTTCCAGATTCAATAGTGTAGCAAAAATGGTCAGATATTGGCCAGGGAAGCACGTTGGAGAGCCCCATACACTGTCCTGTAAGCTGCTGACTTGGTCTGTTAGGGCTTTTATCGGCCTGTGTATGGCCACCTTAAGGAATGAACTGCAGAAAAGACTATGGTTGAATGATTTGACAAGCTTGAAAAGAGGTCTCTTGGCCTGAAATGTGCCATTTGTTGAAGTCTGTAGTTGTAGGAGTGCTGCCAGAAGGAGAAAACAGATGCAGCATCTCTAGATGCAACTTTGTTGTTTATCTGTATTATACTATATTTGTGTGTTTCAAACGCATTGAAAATTATATAAAGGGTTATTTGCACTTCGTCCTCCAAAGAGAGTATTCTAATTCACATCAGGGTTCTATGCCCCTTTAAAGGAGAATTCAACCCTACATTTAGCCCTACACCAGGGCTGTGGAGTTGGTACATAAATCCTCCGACTCCTGATTTTATGGTACCTCCAACTCCTTTGTTTAAAGGAACAGTAGCGCTAAAAACTGAAAGTGTATCAAAGATTGGGATTTATAAGCCCGGCCGATTGACAGCTGCCCGACTTTAGGCCAGATATCGATTGGGGAAGCTTGTCAGAGGGCCCCAATAATAAGATATAAGCTGCTGACTTAATGTGCCAGCAGCTTATATCTGCCGGTGTATGGGGGCCATACATCTCACCCTCACCCCCTTAAAAGAAAATGTACAATGACTTGCCTGCTACATTATTTTAACTCCCTTTCTAGGTTGTTTAAGGCTACTGATGAAGCCCTTTAGGCAAGGAGCAACTAGACTTTCTGTGCCTGTAAGGATTGTATTACTTTTTAATGTTAAAGGGATACTGTCATGGGAAACCGTGTGTGGTTTTTTTTTAATTTTTTTTTTTTCTTTTTTAAAACGCGTCAGTTAATAGTGCTGCTCCAGCAGAATTCTGCACTGAAACAAACAGATTTTTAAATTTTTAAATCTGACATGGGGCTAGACAGTCAGTTTCCCAGAGCACAAGTCATGTGACTTGTGCTCTGATAAAGTTCAGTCACTGCTGTACTGCAAGTTGGCGTGATATCACCCTCCTCCCTACCCCCCCCGTAGCCTAACAACAGAACAATGGAAAGATAACCAGATAGCAGCCTCCTAATACAAGATAACAGCTCCCTGGTAGATCCAAGAACAGCACTCGGTAGTAAAATCCAGGTCCCACTGAGACACATTGAGTAGGAGAAACAACAGCCTGCCAGAAAGCAGTTCCATCCTAAAGTGCTGGCTCTTTCTGAAAGCACATGACCAGGCCTACACACTAATATCACAACTTAAAAAATACACTTGCCGGTTCAGGAATGACATTTTATATTGTAGAGTGAATTATTTGCAGTATAAACCGTGTTATTTAGAGTGAATAACTGCATGATTAAAATCATGACCGAATCCCTTTAAGGATTGAATGCATGAGCAGGATTTAAAACATTGACTAGTTCCTTGTTTTCAAGTCCTAATGTGTGACGATAGCAAAAAATTATGTTTTTATTTCACTAAAAACCAGAACTAAGGCATTTTAATAGTGATGATTAGACAGTGGTATTTCCTCAGCCAAGGATAGGAATTTCAGGCATGCAGCTCTTATAATAACTCCACAATAATTGGAGTTTATACTTGACATTTTGGGGTTTTCCTCCCTCGCTCTAGAGCTGGCAGCTAACAGAACTGTACCAGTCTGCACCTTCTGGCGGGCACCAAGTAGCAAATGTTTTAACACTAAATCTTTGTTATATCTCTTTCAAAATAGATCATGTTAAATGACACATTTCTGTGTGATCTCAAGGCTTCTCCAGCAATACATTTCATAACTTTCTGTATTTGAAGTAGATGAATATCTTAAAATAGCTTTATCATTTATATATTGTGTAGTGCTTGTGTAAATTCATTGATTTACATTTTTTTTCATTACACTGTTCGTAGAGACATGGGGATAAGCACTGCAATCAAACTATATGCATGTGAACAAAGATGAAGTATTTTGCTTATCTTTCTCTGTAGGGCATACCTGTTCATATTTTGTTCTTGTACCCGGTGTCCAGAAAGCTTTGATTTGCAGAAAGATTGTCTCTCATAAACTTATTTTTATCCAAATAATCCAAATTTTTTAAAGTTTTTATTTTGCATTTTAACAAACCGAAAAAGGGGGGGGGGGTGGCCACTTCAGACGTAAATGGGGAGAGCGAAGAGGAGTTGAGCTGGGGGGGTATTACCAGTCTGAGGACATTATGCATACATTCTTATGGCCTTAGTCATATTTTCCTTTACTAATTCCTGGGGCTTTGTTGGGGTGACTCACCTCCAGCCATGGTCCCCAAATGTCTTTAAAATTAGCAGGACATCCACGGGCCTGGTATATAAGTTTCTGTTTAGGTAGGGAGTCATTAATAATTTCTTTTTTCCCCAAAAATTCAATGCAGATGGCCCCATGGACTTCCAATGTAACAATAGGTCTCAATGGTAATGTTTCTTCTATACCCTGAAGGTAAATGCTAGGTTATAGTATGTTATGGAGCATTGGGCAGTGTCAGCGTAGGTAAGTACCTCTCGTCAAAATCCCTGAATTATTGGGCATTCCCAGAAAACATGGAAGAATGTACCAACCGTGTTGTGGCATTTGGGACACTGGTCCGAGGCCCCTGTATAGATCCTAGCTAAATAATCCAAATTTTTAAAAAATTATTTCCTTTTTTTCTTTGTATCAAGTACAAAGTACAGGTATTGGACCTATTATCCGGAATCATCGGAACCCGGGTCTTTCCGTAGTTTAGATCTTCACACCTTAAGACTACTAGAAAATCATGTAAACATTAAATAAACCCAATAGGCTGGTTTTACTTCCAATAAGGATTAATTATATCTTAGTTGGGATAAAGTACAACCAACTGTTTTCTTACTACAGAGAAAAAGGAAATCATCTTTAAAATTTTGGATTATTTGATTATAATGGAGTCTATAGGAAACAGCCTTTCTGTAATTCGGAACTTTCTGGATAATGGGGTTCCGGATAACGGATCCCATACCTGTACTGTTTTTTTTAATTGCTACAAACTAAGAGATAATAAATCCTTTGGCTCTTTGTAAAAAACAACTGAGCAAATGCACAGGCCCAGGACTGCTGCTTGGCTTTCATGCACATCATGAAGGTAAAAATGATGGTTGATCCCAATGTTATTAATAGGGGAAAAAGATAAATATATAGGAAGGCTGGTATTTTTTTCCAGAAAAGGTGGCAACCCTATGCACATGTAGCTCGTCACTGTTGATGAAACTCCAAACTGGGAAAGCAAGCACAATGGCTGTCACCACTTGATTGGCACTAGTCCATCTATTACTCACTGCTACTTTTCAAGCCTCATATACGCATCGTTTCTGTAGTATTAATTGGGTCCAGGTAGTCTATTATGATCTGATGACCATACTGAGCTTTTTTAGCTGTGTCAGACTTGTAATTTATGTATTTGGTGATGTGCTTGGAAGAGAAAGAACTTGATAAAGTGAAGATAAACTTTATTATTTGAGAAATGGTACAGAATGTTTAATTATATTTAGAAAACTTCTTAATTCAGTATGCGGTAGCTTATATTAAATTTTCATTTTTGCGATAGTTCCCCTTTAAATGATCGCTGATCTATAAAATACTAAAGGACTCCCATCAGTTTGGTGGTATTTCATTTGCCACATTTTACTGGATATCGGGAACAATTCTTTCTAGCTTAGGCTTTATACCTCAGTCTCCAGGACTTCTACTTCAGAGAAGAGTTGTTTCTATGCCTGCAGAACAGTGTGTTGGCTCCGATCCAAATTTTCTTTTATTGTTATTTCGGAAGAGGTTTTTGCCCAGCAGGTGAACTTTAAAGTTGACAGTGTAGTTTAAATATAGTTTGAGTTCATGCTCGTACCCATTAGATCCAAGATGAAGCTGTACAAGTGCATGGTATTATTATTATTATTATTTTTAACATTTATTTAGAGCTCCATCATATTGTGCAGCACTGCTATACATGTATATGGTGGTCTAGTACAGTCAACACCTGCCTCAGAAAGTTTGGTACTAGATCATTACATACATGATCCAGGCCCTGCCTTAGTGCAGCCTTTCTCAAGCGATTCCATTATGTTCATAAAATAAGTGTCTTACATAAGGTACTCAATGATAGAAATCAAGCCTGTTCATGATCACTCTGCCAAAGCATGGTCTGTTTGGCTTTGTTATTAAAAACATCCTCTCTCATATCTAATGGGTACAAATATGAGTATTTTCTACTAAAAGTACAGGACTGTGAATCTGACCACATATTTTCCCCTTATTTCCATTCATCCCCCCATTGTAAAGGCAACATCCTTGTCAAAATCAAACTAGCAAGATTAAAAACAATTTTTGGTTACCGTAGGTTGTGGATATTTTGTTCAGAGATCTAAGCAGCCTTTAAATGTGTATTTTTTTTTTTTTTTCTAAATAGAACTACCAGAAAACTGGACTGATACCAGGGAAACTCTCTTAGAAGGAATGTTATTCCATTTGAAATATTTGGGCATGACATTGGTGGAACAACCAAAAGGGGAAGAGCTGTCTGCAACTGCAGTGAAAAGAATTGTGGCAACTGTAAGTCTTACAAATCATGTTGAAACTCCATTCACTGTAGGTGCAAGAATGTATAGCCACTTCTGAATACACCTCTCTGATCATTAAAAGCCATTCCTGTGAGTCATATCATTACAATATTTAAATTTTTTACAAAAATCTATACTTAATTTAGTAAAGTATTATCCAGAGTGGATGGGACCTAGGATTTCCAGATAAGTGCTAATTTGTTTCTTCATACCTTAAATTAAGCCCCCCCATTTATAAACCATTTATATTTTGGAACGTACACAATTCAGCCAAATCCAAAATGGGTAACCATGTCCTTCTACTCCACAATACTTTCCCTTTTCCTCAAGGCTACCACTTTCTAGCATTGTATTTCCCTCATAGCATTATGTACCAAGAGAAAGCATCCTAATTATGAATGCCAAAGGTCTACTAAACAGTTTGATGCCCAATATGCATAGATATTCTAAACTGTGGTGTACATAGACCCCAAATATAAGCAGAGCTGCAGCAATAATAGCACCTGCTATGTGTTATGTGCCATAAGACCCGCCTTAGTAAACCATATATTTTTGGAAAGTACACATTCTGTCGAATCCAAAATGGGTAAAAACATTTTTCTTCTGCAAACTATGAAACTGCAAAGCCATGCTAAATGTAGCAATTTTTATGAAATTTAAAAAAATCGTCACAAAGCTTGCATTGTACCCCATATATGCTCCACATTTTTTATAATGCCAGCATAAAACATCCTAAATATGCACCCAGGGGTCTACTGACCATACTGAACGGCCAATATGTTTAAATTAGAAACTGTGTAGCGTACAGAAACTGGGTCGGACTGGCCCGGCAGGACACTGGGAAAAAACCTGGTGGGCCCCGACTCTCATGGGCCCCCGCTGGACCAGACCACCTCTTCCGATATTGGGATGTGACTGAAAAAAATAAATTTTGGTGCTGAGTGGCACCTTCATGCATGCGCGCCGAGTGGCACGTCACAGTAGAGGGGGGGCCCTGGACAGCAGTTCCAGTGGGCCCCAGTCTGACCCCGTACAGAAACCCCCAAATGGATATACAGCAGGCAAAATTTCCATGGACAAAAAAGTTAAAAAAAAAAAAAAAAAACCAAAACGGAATGCAATAAAATCCCTAAAATTCAATAAAACCAGTAAAATCAATTTGAGTAGTTTAGTGTGGCCAAATAGGTTTTACGAACAGAAACAAGCTAACAACACCTACAGTACATGGAACTGAAAATGCACTAAAATGGCTAATAATGGAATATAATCACTGAAATAACATACCAAAGGTATTGTGCAGTGTTGTTAGTGAATATGCTATACACAATGGCAATTAAACCGTTTTCAGGCAAATCAAAAAAAAAAACAAAAAAAAAAACGAAGGATCCAGTAAAAAAAAAAAAAAAGCTATAAAATTTGTGTGTGTATGTATTAGTGTAAAAAGTGTGTAATTGTGTGTTACACTAACCTGGGGTGTGCAGGCAGTATCTCCATCTTCAGGCACGCAAGAGGAGTGGAGGTCCTGGAGGAAGGTGTGTGGCATCTGTGAGATCTGGGTTGGGGGGAACAGGAACTGGAGACGGCAGCAGACACACGTCTGCTATACCTATGGGGCCCCTGGGTGATTCTGCACCAGGGGCCACGTTTCCCCCAGCTCTGCTTGTTGCCTTGGGGTGTTGGAGCAAGTGGCTTTAAAAGCTGCTTCTCCACCCGGAAGTGCTTCAGAATGTAGAGTCTAGGTTCTGTGGCACTTAAAAAGGTTAAAGATGGATTTTTGCTGTAGACTGCAGGTACCTTGCAATGGTTTGTGCTGTAGAGGTAAAACACTCTTGCATTGTTTGTGTTTATTTGCAGTTCAAATAATAATCTGTTGTGTAGCAGCCTCCAGACAAGGCAAAAATGATATTGGACATTTGTCAACTATGCTGCTGCTTTTGATGGGAGCATGTTCCAGATCACTCATTCTTCATCTGAATTGCTGGAAAGGCTCTACACCCTAGATAAGCTTGTGCTTGATCCTAACTATAATTTTCATTGTGCCGTGTACAACACCGTACATGTGGTGATCGAATGTTATTGAAGGGGGAAGATGTTTTCATGGGATTTGTTGTCCTTGGTCGTGTGCCATTCCCTAAAGCTACAGTGTGTGCTGGGTTTGTCTGTCTGTAGTTTTGCCTGTGGGATCTTTGCATATTGGATTTTTTTTTGTTTTCTCCCTCAAAGGCAAAAGCAAGTGGGAAGAAACTGCAGAAAGTTCTTCTGAAAGTATCACCACGGGGCATCATTCTATATGACCGCGCAAGCAACCAACTAATTGAGAATGTTTCAATCTACAGGTGAGTTGAATTGGGTGCAAGACTTCTTTAGTTATGTGACGGAACATAAACAATGGCGTAGATTACCCTTCAGGTTTTTCTTTCTAGAAGCAACAGCAGGGTATATGTAAATGACAGTGTGGGTTGGTGGGGATATTTTAGAATTGTGATTTTAAACTTCTAAAGGTCATTTATCATGGGTGTCGTAGTTATTTACTAATTTATGACTCTGAGCATAGTCACACTCACCTGGAACATGATAATGTTGTTCGACCATTTTAAATCTAGATAATCCATATTATGAGTTGGTTGTCTCATGGCCACAGAATAGCTGACTTAAAGCCAGTTTCTGGTCTTGTTCACGGGTTTTTGAGGCCACCCAAGGTTTGCCCCAATCTAATGCCTTCTGGATCCTTGACTTGCATCTATTGCAATTCAGCAATTGAAGGTCCCCACAGATGAAAACATTTGTCTTTGCCGAACGACCGATTTTAGCGAAATCCGACCAATTCGTCAAATTATCGTGAAGTTAGTGGGATTCGAACGATCGTACATCTTACGATTTTTCATTCGACATCTGTCAGAAAATTGATCGGCCAGGTTAAAAAATCTTTATCGGCCCCAGTGCAATCTATCTTATGTTTGCAGGGCCAAGTGGGCAGCTACCCTCAGTTTTGCTGGCAATATAACCTGAAATGGTCTTTTTAGTTGATGGACATATCGTACATTTAAACGATCGTTTCGAGATAATCGTTGTCTCACGATAAAGAAAAGATCATTTAAAGATCTTTACATATATGGCCAGCTTGAGACTTGTCTTTTCAACCTTCTTTTTATAGATTTCTTCTAGTTTTATTCTATTTATAAATGCTGAGATCAATTCTACCTGTGTAGCTACAAGGACTGTTAAAGTGGACCTGTCACCCAGACATAAAAAACATTATAATAAAAGTCATTTTCAAAATAAACATGAAACCCAAATTATTTTTATTATTAAAACATCCATACTTGTTCAAAACTAATTTAAAAGTCTCAGCTGTCAATCATATATGGCTTGCCCCTCCTCTATGCCTTGGACATAGGGGTGGGGCAGTCAATTACTTTCTATTCTGTCCTTCCTAGATTTCACTGCTCTCCCCACATTCCCCCTGCCCCCTCTCCATCTAATTGTGTAGCCAGTGCATAGGCAGGGGTGTCAGGTCCCCCATTCCGGCACATAAACAAGTTTTTGGCATGAGGCAAAGCTTGCCTTAATAACAGTCTCAACAAAATGGCAGCTGCCGTCTTGCTGTGATTATGAATTCCTAGACTAAACAAAACCAAGATTTAAATAATTTTTATTGTGTAAGTGGAGTTTATTTTGCTTGGCTAACATTATAAAATAGGACTTGGAATTATTTCTTACGGTAACAGGTCCCCTTTAATGCTGCAGAACAGAATTTGTTTAAAACAATTGTGAAGGTTAAGGAAACTGTGTAATTAAAATTAAGAGTTTTGTGTTGTGTAGTTGTGCTGATCATAAATAATTCATCTTTTCGCCTCTGCAGGATATCCTATTGCACAGCTGATAAAATGCATGACAAAGTTTTTGCCTACATTGCTCAGAGTCAGCAGAATGAAACCTTGGAATGCCATGCATTTCTTTGCACAAAGAGGAAAATGGTTGGTATATTGTTTAAACTTGCTTATATTTAAAGGGACAAAAGGGCACTATAGTCATTTCTGCCTCTGTGAATCAGCAGTTATTACACAATCCTGGGTCTACCAATACTTCCTGTTTCAATATGAAATTCTTAGAAAAAAAAGTTTACGGGCCCATTTATTAAACCTCGAATTTTCTGGTTGAGTTTTAAAGAGTAAAACTCTGCATTTTTAGAGGGGAAACCCTCAGATTGTTTGAGATTTATTATACTCCAAAGCTGCCAAAAAAACCCCCTGAAAATACTCCAATCTCCAACTTGTCAATGGCAGTCCCTGAAGTTGTTTCTTGACGTTGTAATCCACGCTGATTTACTTTTCATCTGAAAGTTAGTTTATGGAGCATCAATCGTACGATTTGAAATGACACGCATGCTCCGCCTTATGCGTTTCGTGCCCACAGGCACTCAATGCCTATGAATAAGCATTGAGTGCCTGTGGGCACGAAACGCGTAAGGAGCATCAATTGGTCTGTATGCCTACTTTTTAAATATTTATGCTGAATAAAGAGTAATTTTTTTTTACTTTGAGAGAATGATTTGGAATATATTTTTTTGGACTTGACTGTTGTGCTGTAGTCAAATTTCAGAAGAGTAATAGTGCTGCTTAGGTGTAGTTTGGCTTTAAGTTAACTCTTGTTATTCTGTGAAGCTACAATGTTGTTGTTACTTTTTATTACTTCTTCTATTCAGACCCTCTCCTTTTTCATATTTCAGTCTGCCGTTCAAACCACTACCTGTTTGCTAGGGGAATTTGGACCCCAGCTACCAGATCGCTCCCAAAATCCTAAATTAGACGGCTGCTGAACAAAAAGCCAAATAGTTTTAAAAAACATAGGAGGGTACACTGCCCCCATGTAGTCTTCCATAACTATTCTTTGGAATGTATCTAGAATTCCTGCTGGGCCTCGGCTGAGACATTGGCCAAAAGCTCTCTGCGTTCTGCTAATCTTTGTGTCCTATAGTTAAATTCCTGAATTTACAGATATTGTGTAGCAGAATGTGACCCCTGATTTCAGTAGTCTGTATTGGAGGGTGGACTGGGCTGCAAATAAAATGTACTGTAAACTGATTCAGATTTATTCTTTCCAGGCACAAGCAGTCACATTAACAGTAGCTCAGGCTTTCAAGGTAGCGTTTGAGTTTTGGCAAGTATCCCGAGAGAGTAAGTACACCTCACATCAGATATTCTATATTATTCTTTCAAAGTTGAATTACATTTTTAAGTGCTGGTCGAAGGTTCTATTGTCTGTGGCAGGTAAGTAGCCAGTTCCTACTCTGCTGGGCAACACTTCAATACGACGGGGTTATTTTATCCTGTCTCTTTGATTTTCAAATGGGAATGCTAAATTCATTGAGATTATTTCTAAAATAGATGAACCCGTTGTAGTTCTGCTTGACCCTTTAGAACAACATTAATTTTGTATGTAACTCAGTATTGGGCTTTTATGTTTCAAAAAATCAGGACGCTTCATCTCAAAGTAACATTCTATTCTTACCCAGGCAAACTATAGTTTTTTTATAACTGTTCTTAGTCTTGCTACCAGCATTTTATCAGCAAAGGAGAAACCTGTTCCGATGTATTTAAAAGCCCATCCTGTGCTTCTCAACCACTTTCATTGGTTACTTTTTTCTCACTATTAAAGTTACACTCAAATCTATTGAGCTTCATGCACTGTGTCAGGAGTATCTAGATGAGCAATGTTGTGCAACACATTTTATCTCCTTTCTAAGATAAGGAAAAGAGAGAGTCTGGTTCAGATGGAGAAGGGGCAAGTAGTTCTCAGTCTGATGGCTCCTCGAGTATCACCAGCCTTAAAGCATCAGGTATGTCCACAAAAAGCAAACTTGTGTTTCTTTTGTTGACCCAGCTGTTAGAGGAATATTCTAGCTTTTGTGGTGTATTTACCTTAAATGTATTAACTTTGCAATCTACACAATTCAAAGGCTTTAAAAAAATAAATAAAAAATAAATAAAATTGCACCGTTCACCTTTCTTATATGCTAAGAAGTTTGAGTTGTTTTTATTACTATGGTCGGGGCCACTATTAGAAATCACGGGGGCCCCGTACAACATTATTTTCGGGACCCTGGCCACCCCAGCCCCCAAGCCCCACCCCAGATCCCGGCCACTCCACACAACGGTTAAAAGACCACACAGACACCAGTGCTAAAAAAGGTAACCCCCCAAACACACACAAGTTATAAAAAGCTATTGATGGTCAGGGCCTCCTTTTTTTTTAAATTGGTCAAGGCCCACCTACATAAATTGGTGCCCCAAAGAATAACATTGGTGGCATGGGCCTATAGAATATTAAAATAATACATTGGTGGTCAAGGAATTAAAAAAACACAAATTAGTGTTCAGTAGAATTGAACTCATAGCTTCAGGACTTCAACTTCGCCTACTTTCGTGACTTTGGGACTTCAATATCGGCTGTTTTCATGCCTTTGGCTCTTTTTGCCGCTTCAGCTGTTTCCGTGGCTTTGGGCACTTAAGCATTTCGGCTGTTCGGTACTTCAGAAATGGCCGCATGACTTTGGCACTGTCGAGGGGGGCCCGGCTCTTTAGAAAGTGCAGCACTTCCGGGCCCCCTTCAGGCCCTGACTTGTACCCCCTGATGGCGGCCCTGATGTGGTGTGTTTTTGGTTCAGGCCTCTTCTATGTAACAGAATTGGTTCCAAATGCTCTCCTATAAAATTCTAGGCATGCTCTCACAGGAGACTCACTCAGGAAAAAATGTTTGTGTGTATCTTGCATGTAATCTACCATAAGGGGAATTGCATAGAAGAGCACTAAGACTAAGCACATGTACAATTACGCTATCAGTCTAACTGTCCTCTTCCCATGCAAATCCATATTCCTAAATGGCGACCGAATTTAATCTTTAAATATTCAGCTACAGCAATGTGAATTGCTTTGGTTTACTTGCACACAAAAAAATGTTTTTTGGAAGTCCAGATAGGATGCAAAAACAATTTCTACATAAGCCCAACTGAACGAGCTCACATCAATCTCCATCTAACCTATTCTTTTGTCATGTTCAAATAGCATCTGCAAACCTTTTGGATTTGGAAGACTGTACCAAAGCTTTTGATGTGTTAAATGCCAGTGACAATCATATTGAAGATGTATTAAGGCAAAATGCATCCAATGAGAACAACAATATAGTGTGGGTAAGTGTTGGTTTTTCCCAAAAAACGTGCTTTTGGTAATAGCACTGTTGTGGGGTGTACGCTGGTTCTTTACCACCATTTCTTAAACTGTACTGTTAGCTAGTGAAGTGTGGGTCGGCGGGTTTGGGCCGGCTACCACAAAAAATCTTCGGGTCGCTCAATTCCGCCCTTCCCACCTGTGGCCTCACTCTGCCGGCTTCCGGCCCTTCAATTTATAGACTCGCCTGCCCCTCCGCTGTTGTGATGTCTGCACGGGTCTATATATAGAGGGGAGTGGGTTAGGGTTGGGAGGGTGCAAGTCAGGCCCGGAACTAGGGGTAGGCAGAGTAGGCACGTGCCTAGGATGCAAAGCTGGGGGGGGGCTACAGGCACGTACCTCTCTGTCGCCTACCCCATGTCCGGTCCCCTCTCTCCCCAACTGCCGCTGGCATTTTCTACACCTATTGTGCTCCTGCGCATGGTCCATTTTTGTGCATGCGCGCAGGAGCTAGTTCAGTTTGCGCGCATGAGAGTGCTCCGTTGTGCGAAATAGGGGCGTCAATTTGCCTGCGTGCTCTCAGCCAGCGACAGACAGGCTGCCTATAGGGTGCCGGCCCGGCTCTGGTACAGGTCGAGGGAAAACTTGACCTGCACATCACTGCTGTAAGCCTAATTAGCATTTCTAGTGGAATAGGGCAGTTACACAAATTGCCTTTTGGGGTTGCTCATTAACTCATCTGGCCATTCCAGAAATATGTAACAGTCCAATGATTTATTAAATGCCACTTAGTTGGTACACTTTAGCACATATTTGTACAGATGCTCGTTTAGGCAGAAGAGAAAGTTATTTATGCTGTGCTTTTTAATCTATATGTAATCTGCTAGGGTTCCTGGAGACTCTCGCTGAACACTTTAAAGACACAGTAACACAAATAACTTTTAAATATATTGCTTCTAAAAACTTATTAGCATGTATCATAAAGAAATTGCAATAATGTTGCAATAATGTTTTTTTTTTAAACAAATTAATTACTATTGATGTATAGGACAAAGCTTAAAGGGCATGTAAAGGCAAAAAATAAAATCCCATTTTTACTTTCTTTAATGAAAAAGAAACCCATCTCCAATATACTTTAATTAAAAAATGTGTACTGTTTTTATAAGAAACCTGACTGTATGCAGCGAAATTCTCCCTTCATTTACTGCTGTGGATAGGAATTGTCAGATGGTCCCTAACTGCTCTGCAGGGAAACAATCATACTTATGAACCGCAGGGGGAGCCCCCATCTTCCCAGCCATGCAGAACTCAAGCAGCTTTGTTTGTTTCCCTGTAGAGCAGTCGGCAAATGTGTAGAGATTTGTATTGGATTTTATTTTTGCTTTTACATCCCCTTTACTGTTTCCAACTCCAGCTGCAGGGACAAAGATCATGGAGCCAGATTTAAACAGATAAACTGGCATTCTATTTAGAGGATTATTTTGCTGCAGTGACTGGTTCTGCAGAGTTGGAGAAAGTTTGTATTAAACTATACAAAAACTATAAAATCCACATAAGATTACATGACAACACAGGGCCCAGTGCAGTCTGCATATTGTGATTATTAACCAGTCGGCTTCTGGCAGTATTGGAGCAGTAGTATGCACTGCACAGAAGCCAACTGGGCAACACTGTAACACGATGTAGCATTTTATATTGCTTATGTAAAATGGCCCACATTTCTGTCAATTACAGGTGACAGAGTGGCAAGTTTGGTATTCTAGCAAGCTCATGTATTTGTAGCTCTTAGTAACTGCATCAAGGGCGTCGCTTCTATCTTAGCTGGCACATAGAGTAAAATGCAGCAGCTGAGAACTGCAGAATACATGTTTGGATGAACTGAACTTTGCTAATGTCTTGTGTGCCATTTAGGAGCATGTGAAAGGAAACTAGGAGCTCGCTTAATGGGTAACCAATCATCACTGTGTATTTTAAAAATTAAACTATAGCGGATGTTTAACATTTTACAGCTATGTATACAGTAGAACCCCCATTTTACATTTTTCACGGGTGTAAAATCAGGGAAATGTATTATGCATAATATATAGAGGGGGGACCACAAAACAGCTATGTAAACTGAGGGGGAAACTTAAAATCAGGGGATGTAAAATTGAGGTGCCACTGAATTCCTCAAAACAATTGAATTATTCCAATGTCAACCAGCAGTTGCAGTGCTTTATTTTAAACTTTTATTTTACGCACTGTAAATTTTTTTTTATTTTTTTCCCACCCCATAATCTAGGAACTGGATGATGGACTGGACGAGGCCTTTGCAAGGTAACTAATCATAACAGCTTAAATTAAGAGTTAAGATCATGGTCACATGATCCTACTTATTGTCTTCTATATTTTGAGGTTTATGCATGTAAACTTATATGCGTGAGCCTTTTCTATTGGGCTTGGATTACATTATGTTCCAATATTTGGCATGAAACCATGTACCGGTATGGGATCCGTTATCCGGATACCTGTTATCTTGGAAGCTCTGAATTGCGGAAAGACCATCTCCAATAGACTCCATTTTATCCTTAAAAATCCACATTTTTCAAAATATTTCCCCTTTTTCTCTGTAATAATAAAACCGTACCTTGTACTTGATCCAAACTAAGATATAATTAATCCTTATTGAAAGCAGAACCAGCCTATTGGGTTTATTTCATATTTTACATGATTTTCTAGCTCTGGACAGTGTCGGACTGGCCCACAGGGATACCAGGAAAACTCCCGGTGGGCCCAGATGTCAGTGGGCCTCTTGCTTCTAACAATTTGGCCTTTTCATGGTCATTCCCTATTTCTTTATGGGAACAAAGAGGCTTTATAATGGAAGAATAGAGTAAAATATGTAGACAAAAGAGACTAGGAGAATCAAGTGGTTGAGTGAAGAGAGGAGGTATAATCATTTAGAAAGTGGGCCCTCAGCCTAAGGTTTTCTGGTGGGCCCCTGGCATTCCTGTCCGACACTGGCTCTGGATAAGCGGCCCCATACTTGTAGCAGAAAGCCTCCATTATAGCAAAGCTTGATAACTACAGGAGATTCCTGAACATCCATTTATATTCGGGCAAAACTGTGCCTCATCTGTAGATGCAGTTGGGGTCAGCATGTCCTGAAAGTGTTGGTTTTAGTTGTGTTTATCCCTTAAATGCTTCCATTTACATTCTGGGTTTCAGAAATAGAATAGTAATATTTTGGATCCAGTGTCGGACTGGCCCACTAGGATACCAGGAAAACTCGCGTGGGCCCTCATGCTGCTAAACTTTTGGTCTATTTCATGGCCATTTCCTATTTCTATGAGAACAAAGAGGCCAAATGGATGGAATAATAGATTATAGTATAAAGAAAAGAGACTAGGAGAATTAGAATAGAGGTTGATTGAGGAGATGAAGAATATTAGTACTGAGAGTGGCCCCTGGTCTAAGGTTTTTGGGTGGGCCCCTGGTGTCCCAGTCAGACACTGTTTGGATCTTACAGATTTCCTGCTTCTTTGTATACCAGATATTCATTCTTTGCTTTTAAAAAAAATATCATGAAAAGCCATTCAATTTATTCTGGATTTTCCCTAGACTTGCAGAATCCAGAACAAACCCTCAAGTCCTGGATATTGGATTGACTGCAAATGACCTTCAGTCTGAAGAATGCTTGTCTCCTACCAGCTGGGATAAACTGGAGTTGAACCCTGCAGAAGCAGAGGAACTATTTATGTTCTGACCTTTCTGAAGCTACCTGCCAATTATCAGTGCAATAGTCCTACCATCAGGCTCCTGTCAGTGTTTTAAGAACATACATTTGTAGTTGCTGAGAATCCGTACACCTTGAGGTGGGATTGGAAAACCAAAGCTTTACCTTAGACACTTTTTATTTCCAAGTCCATCGCAAACTAAAGGGGGGGAAAAACATTTCAGAAAAAAAAGTACAAAGAAAACCTAAAAAAACAGCAGTTTTATATTTTAGGGGTGTGCAGTCCTCAAGAATTGTTGGGAACATCGATTTTGTTTGTGGAAGTTTTTCTACTTTTTGTACAAAATACTGGACAAATCCTTTTGTGTTCTTTCTAAAGGCCCCTTTTCCAGATCTCTCATTCAATGAGCTACATATTTCAGTCCCATAAGATATACTTGGCTGCGGCATAGTGTTTTGTGTTTGTATTCTGCTTTAAAACTCGCAAGTTTATTCACATTGGTGTTCCCATTTTTTAAAGCACAACATGGTATCGGTCCTGTAGAACGTTCTAGCGCCATATCTGCAGTATTTGCACATCTGCTGTTGTGTAGGGATGCCCATTGGCTATAGAACGTCTGATTTTTCATCTTTCCTTCGTCTAATTGGTTGCTTTGTGGCCCTTATTTACTGGATGTCACTCTGCTAAGTAGAGCACTTAATTTATCGCCCACATCACTCACAAAAATGTTTATAAAGTCATAACACTAGCCTATCTACCTTATCCATATGTCCATTCCTCCGTAGTCCAAAGTATTGGCGGCTTATGCGATTCCCAGCTACATACCATTCAGATGAGACTAAGCCATGTTGTGTATCAAGGGTCTGCACAGTATTACGTCAAATATGCATTTTTGTCTGCACCAGAGTGGACAATCATTTTCTAATTGACAATATGTACCTTGAGTTGCCATCTGGCCGGTAAAAATGATGGTTGATCCCAATGTTATTAATAGGGAAAAAAGATAAATATATAGGAAGGCCGGTATTTTTTTCCAGAAAAGGTGGCAACCCTGTATGTACCAGTGTAGAAAGGTCACGTGCACACTCAGGCCCTTCGCACAGGTCCCCTGACGAAGGGGGAACCCCCTCCGAAACTTTGTGTGACGCAATAAACACACCAGGGGTAGGACCGCGGTTTAACTCGCTCTCTGTGTGCCAGCTTGATTTTTTGAACTCTATATGTACCCCATGTTTTGTTAGTTTGACTGCAGTTACTAGAATACTTATTTTTTTTTTTATTGTATCCTTGAAAAAATGTGTGCATTAATGTATTTGTTACAATATTTTCTTTTTGCGCTATTCTAAATCTAAAGTGGGTATTTAAGGGTGATATGAATGTTCCTTTTTAAAAATTTGTATGGAGTTTCTTTGTTCTTAACAATTTTTTTTTTTTTCATGGATGAAAGGATTTGATCGTCTTGTTCTCAAAGTAAATCTGACATTTGTTAAGGAGTATAATAATCTACTTATCTTACATCTAGTCCATGGTCATTGGCGCTACCGTTTGCTATTCAAGATGGCTGTGGGTCGAGCTGTGACTGCAGGAGGCATTGGTGTTCCTTCTGTTTCCGACCAAAGAAATTGCGATTGCAATTCTATATCAGTATAAAGCTATATTTAATGGTAGTGAAAATTGGCCACATTTTGGGGAAAACTAGACGTGAATGGTAATTTGTGCACCACATTTTTAATGTAATTGACGTTCACAATATTTTAATGACCATGAAATGCACAAGTGCTTCTTTGCAGTATTTCTATGGTTTGTAGCTGAATACACCCAGGCCTTGGGCTGATTCTCGCTGGCTGATTAACAGACTTTATATAATACCAGTGGCTTCATAAATTACTGGTTTAAAAAGCACAGGTAAAACTTATGGCTGAACCAATGGAGGGCTACAGACTTAGTTCAGTTTCGGAAGCACCCTAAATCTTCACCATTCATAGCAAACTTTATGTCCTAAACTGTTACAAAATGACAACAAATGTGTTTAAACACTTTTCACCTGCTCTTTTTCCACGTTAGGTCTCACCAGCAGACCAATAAGAATGCTTGAAACAACAACGAATAGGATGGAGCCCATGATCCGCAGACTCTGCTGCAAAATACTTTTATTTGATCAAGTCTACGGATCGTGGGCTCCATCCTTTTCCTTGTTGTTTCTAAACTGTTACAAAATCTTGTTTCTCCTTTAACCAAAATCTGGAAGTAAAACCACAATGTTAAACAGGGTATGGGGGTAACTCTTCTTCTTCTTTTTTTTTTTTTTTTTTTTTTTTAATCATAGCTTCCAGATCTCCATAGGCTCTGCTCTACTGTAACTATTGGCAATATTTAAAATGCTATTGACAATGAATCAGAAACCAGAATAAATATTCTTGGTTTAACGTCCAACGTGTTGTTCTTCTCAAATGCAAAGAAAAAGTAATGCTAAGCAGCTTCCTAATTTACATTAATGTCCACTTATTGGTTTGGTTTTGAAGCCATTTGTAAATATAATTGCTATTGAAAGCAGTGTACTTCTGCACGGTTGGTTCGGGCTTCTTTTTTTAAGAGAACCGATGAATCGAGAAATACTGCTTTTTAATATTACAAATTTGGTGCTTAGAGAAACGTTACATTCCTGGACCGTTCACGGTTTCCAAGAAAAATAACTGGTGTTAAGTAGTTTATAGTGATGCCTCCAGGAGCAGCTGTATCTCCTGTAATTTCTGTTGGCCAGATGGCAATTTGCACGTCCTCCGTTGACAATCCCTAAGGGCTCTTACACATGACCGTTCTGACCGGCGCTCCCCTGCGTTCCGTTTTTTGGCGTTCAGCCGCAGGGGAGCGCAGGAATAGACGCAAGTAATTATCTGAAATGGGGCTGTACTCACTCAGGCACGTGTAGGCGCCGAACGCAGGAAAAATGCAGCATGTTGCGTCTGAACCTGCGTTCAGCGCCTACAGGCGCCTGAGTGAGTACAGCCCCATTTCAAATAATTACTTGCGTCTATTCCTGCGCTCCCCTGCGGCTGAACGCCAAAAAACGGAACGCAGGGGAGCGCAGGTCGGAATGGTCATGTGTAAGAGCCCTAAAACAGGGTGGCTACACCCGCAGTTTGGAAACCTGCATAATCGGTAACTCCGGTGATGTGCTTAACTAATATCCCTCCAGGCAGCATCTGGTCCGCTGTGGAAAACCTCTCTGTGGTTGCTATGGGGTTATTAGACCTAGGCTGATGTTTCACCATTCATATTATCTCTAATGTGAGATTACAACAATCCCTGTGCACCACACCCTCTCAACATATATTACAACAGATTATAAACTGACCGCAGACAAACTTCTACACCAATTTTCACTCTGGCGAATGGACGCAACTACGCTAATTCACTAAGATGCAGATTTTACTGAACGTTACCTCTTGCGCCAGAATTGCCTTCACCACCTCAGGCCAGGCGAAGTGTAACAGAGTAGATAGGACTTCCTCAAAAAATAGTTGAAAACTTTTCTAAGTCCCAAAAAATGCTGGCGACTTTTCAGTTTTTCAGGGTGATAGGCTGCAAAAGATCCTAATTTTTTTGGGGGGTACCTGGCTTCCCCCATACATTTCCTAACATAAGGCGCAAACTATACAGTGGGCTCGTGTTGTTCAGGGCTCTTGCAGACGAGCGTTTTTACCTGCGCTCCCCTGAGTTGTGATTTCTTTCGTTCAGCCGCAGGGGAAGACGCACTGAATTCTTGTCAATGGGGCTGTACTTACGCGCAGGTTGGGACGCAGCATGTTGCATTTTACCTGTGTTCATCACTTACATGTCTGTGTAAGTACAGCCCCATTGACAATAATTCAGTGTGTCTATTCCTGCTCCCCTGTGGCTGAACGGAAGAAAGCGTAACGCGGGGAGCGCAGGTAAGAGTCCTAACAACACAGGCTTCTGAACACGTGACAATTTAAGTATTGACTCCAGTCCAAGGGAAAAAAAACAAAAGAAAATTAAATTTTTCCTTTTATGAAATAATGTCACCTGTGAATTTAAAGGGTTGGTTCACCTTTAAGGTAACTCTTAGTATGTTATAGAATGGCCAATTCTAAGCAACTTTTCAATTGGTTTTCATTATTTAATTTTTATTTTTTATAGCGATTTGCCTTTTTCTCCTGACTTCTTGCAGCTTTCAAATGGCCGTTGCTGACCCCTTCTTAAAAAAAAAAAACAAATGCTCTGTAAGGCTACACATTTTTGTTACTGCTACTTTTTATTACTCATCTTTCTATTTGGGCCTCTCCTATTCATATTCCAGTCTCTTATTCAAATCAATGCATGGTTTTTAGGGTAATTTGGACCCTAGCTACCAGATTCTTTCTCGCTACAGTTGGCTTTCTTTATGAAAAGAAGAATTTGTATAGTCTGACTGATGTTTTTGAACATCGCAATGAAACATCAAAAACAAGAATGACAGCCCTCCGGCTCTGTCCCATCTTCCTCCCCTTCTTTGTGAATAAGAGCACAGTAAATGCATTACGAGGAATCTAAAGCATCAGGCTACTAAAACGTGAAATGTCTTGCTCTGTAAGAGGTCTACTAGAGGTGACCATGAATTATAGGATCTGCATGTTTGACCACATCGATAAATGAGCAGATCTGATGCGGTCATTGATGCAAGGGGGGGGGGGGGAATCAAACCTGCCCAATTGAAGTCTGCCAATTTTTGTCCAAATATCAATTAGGAGGGCCCCATATATAGGTGGATAAACTGCTGAATCAGCATCTTAAATCTGTGTATATATAGCCACCTTAACTATGGAGAAGTATTAATACCAGAAAATAGGTTATCTACAATACCATTAGGGATCCACCGAATCCACTATTTTGGATTCGGCCGAACGCCTGAATCCTTTGTGAAAGATTTGGCCGAACACAGAACCGAATCCAAATCCTAATTTGCATATGCAAATTAGGGATGGGAAAAACATTTTTTACTTCCTTGTTTTGTGACAAAAAGTCACACTAATTCCCTCCCCTCATTTGCATATGCAAATAAGGATTTGTATTTGGTTCAGCCAGGCAGAAGGATTTGGCCGAATCCGAATCCTGAATTCGGTGCATCCCTAAATACAATGATTGCCATTAGCCTAACCTATACAATATCTGTTCAGTCTGATATTTTCATGATTAGAAAATGCCTTAAATATAGCAGAAGTGGATGCTCTGTACAGGTATAGAATCCGTTATTCAGAAAGCTCCAAATAATGGAAAGGCCATCTCCAGTAGACACTATGTCCTCCAAATAATCCATTTTTAAATGATTTCCTTTTTCTCTGTAATAAAACAGTAGCTTGTACTTGATCCCAACTAAGATATAATTAATCCTTATTGGAAGCAAAACCAGCCTATTGGGTTTATTTCATGTTTATATGATTTTCTAGTAACTTAAGGTATGAAGATCCAAATTATGGAAAGATCCATTCTTTGGAAAACCTCATGTCCTGGGCATTCTGGATAACAAGTCCCATACCTGTATTTGGTTAGCTAATTTGTTGACAGTTTCTACATGAGACCCACTGGCCTAAAACTAGTGATAATTTCTTACAACCGACTAGAGCAGAACAAAATAGTTCAGCACTGTGCTTTATTGAGAATGTCACAAAGCAATTATACTCGCCTCAGCCCTGTGGTTAAACTCATGATGTAGAATAAATCCTTTATTAAGTGTAAATGTACAGTAAGGGGCATATTTATCAAGGCTCAAATTTCGAACACTTCGAAATTCGACCATCGAATTAAAATACTTCGAATATCAAAGTCGAAGTATTTTTCACCAAATTTGGCCATCGAATGATCGAAGTAAAATCGTTCGAATCGAACGATTTTGGCGTACAATCTAATGATTTTACTTACATGTGTAAAGACTTAGAAAATGGTTGTAGAAGGTCCCCATAGGATAACATAGCACTTCGGCAGGTTTAATTTGGCGAAGTATTAAAGTGGAAGTTTTTTTTTAAAGAGACAGTACTTCGATTATCGAATGGTTGAATATTCAAACAATTTTTACTTTAAAACGAATTTGAAGTAAATTCGAAGTCGTAGTGTCCAAAAAATTACTTTGAATTTCCAATTTTTTTTACTTCGAAAATTCCCTCAAATTCACTTCGACCCTTAATAAATCTGCCCCAAGGGAGGGTTAAAGTATGGATTGTTATTCAATACTACATTCTGGCAAATGTACAAAATATTAAAAAAGAATAATGGCTGGTACAGGATACAGGCACTCACACTTTTAAGTTAAAATGGAAGAAAAAACAGGATTGGATGTTGTGGGCAACTGCACTGTTATAAATGAGCCGTTGTATGTGTTAGTAGATTTATTGCCAAAGCGATAAAGGACAAAATACGAGGCAAGCACTCCAACAAAATCATGTAAAAATATTCCCAAGCAAGAAGTCTAATTCCTCATGCATCGTCTGTGCCATCTACACTACTGGGTTCCATGTTCCATTGCTTTTCCTTCTGTGACAAATGCTGCCACCCCTCTCTTAGCTGAAACCTTAGAGGCAGATTTATCAAAGGTCGAGGTGAATTTTCGAATTTAAAAAATTCGAATTTCGAGCTATTTTTTTGTGTACTTTCACTAGAAAATAGTCCAAATTCGATTTGACTTTGAAAACAATTCCAAATTTCGAATATCAAAAGTTATCATGTACTGTCTCTTTAAAAATTCGACTTCTACCTTTCGCCATCTAAAACCTGCAGAATTGCTGTTTTAGCCTATGAGGGACCTCATGGAAAGTATTTGGAGTCAATTGGTGGACTTTGAAAAATCAAAGTTTTTTTTCCATTATATTTTTGCCTAACTATATTAGAAACAAAAAAGCATTTTGCATATATTATCTATGTACCCAGTTTTATTTTTACACTGAACTGTTTCTTTTAACTCAGCATGGATAGGACTATATGGAAAACAAAAGGAGATAAAAAGGATTTATATCATTTAGTAACTATATGAGCCTTTATCTGCTCAATCACCATAGAGAAGAGTCCGGGTCCATTTTTTGGAACCCGGACCCACAACCTGCATTCTTACCCGCTTGGCCCCGCAAGTACCTTATCCACAAGCCGGACCCACAACCAGTGCTGTCTTCAGAAATCACGGGGCCCTGTATGGAAACATTGACTGGAGCGCCCATACGTGCAGGATTTTTCTTCAATTCAGTTCTCTGTACTCTCATTGGTTGATTAAGTTGAAGTCCCGGTAAAGCTGCATTGGGATTGGATAGGCTGGAGGGGAAGATACTACTTCACCCATCCAATACCTGTACAGCTTTACCGGGACTTATCCTTAAACAGCCCTCCTGATGGTGGCCCTGCCCGCGACCCACTCACCATCAAGAATCAGGAAGTGCTGTTATTGTAAACCGGAAGTGACATCGTCGGAAGTAGATCAGAAAAAAGGAGTAAAAAGACCCGTGGCCCGACCCGCAAACCCGCGTCTATACCCGCAGCCGGAACTTCTACCTGCAACCAGGGTAGCGCAGTTTTTTGCAGGTAACCCGCAGGTGCCTGACCCGCTGCAGGACTCTACCATAGAGCAAGTGTCACAGGAGGGGTACAATACATACCTGGTATTCTATAGCTACGGTCTGTGTGCTGGAAAGAATGAAAGTTGCAGAATTCACAAGGTAAAAAGGTCTTTATTATTCTCTGATCAGCCACATTGTCTCTAACACCAGATAAGGGCAATCTCACAAGCTCAGTGCAAGTATGAGGTGACACCACAAGGGCGGAGGCACAACGGAAGGTGAGGAACTCTCTCTCAGACTTGCCTTCTTCTGACTGGCTGGGTCAGGTAACCAATCATAGCGCACAGTATTCCATGCATTGCCCCAATCATTCAACCTAAAGAGAATAATCAGGCACAGAGTGGGAACTTTGTACAAGAACAGGGTTACCTCTAATCTTAATTACAGTTTTTTTTTTCTGTTCCCTTTTTACATTGACAGAAATAAAAAAATAAAGTTAGAAAGTTGTAACAATAAAGGACAATTGAATTGGACTCGTTGCGATGCTTCAATAAATATACATGATTTCAGATTATCACAGTGTTGTTACAACTCTTGCTAGCTGGGCTGAGACTAGGAGTAGAGCTGGAGTTGACGCTGCTATGGGTCCCTCACAAAGACAGATTATTACATAGTGATTAGATCTTGCTATGGTGGGTGTTAAGACACCTCTTTGCATATTATGGTCCATGGAGCAACAGAAGGTGGGAGATAAAGGGAGGCCATTAGCCTCCAGCCCTCTATTAGCTGGAACTCTTTGCTATCGGAGGACTGTGTGACAGAAGGCTCTTCGTCTTTATTCTGCTTCTCTTTCTCCAGTTCATCCTCATCATCCTCCTGTGGATATAAGTCGGGGTATTTCTGCATGCATTCTTGCATTGCCCGGAACTGATCGAGGCAGTCAGAGCCCTTTATCTCCTCCTGACTGTAGTGAAAGCAAGAGAAAGCCGACTTAAACTGCTCCCCACAAGGACCACTGGCCATGCCTCCAAGGCACGGACAGTTCCAATTGATGTCTCCATTTGGCAAGATCAGCCCTGAAAAATAAATACAGTATAGTTTGTTAAGTGCACTGCAAAGGGCATAGGGCAGGATAATACACTGAAGGTGGGTGGGGTTACGCAATAAGATACAGGTATGGGATCGGTTATCTGGAAACCGTTATCCAGAAAGCTCCGAATTACGCAAAGGCCGTCTCCCATAGACTTTGTTTTATCCAAATTTTTAAAAACGATTCCTTTTTCTCTGTAATAATAAAACAGTACCTTGTACTTGATCCAAACTAAGATATCACAAATCCTTATTGGAGGCAAAACCAGCCTATTGGGTTTATTTAATGTTTATATGATTTTTTAATATGAAGATTCAATTCCTTTTCAATCCATTTATTGCAGCAGAAAAAAACAGCACTTTTTTTTTTTGCTGTTTTTTCTGCTGCAATAAATGGATTGAAAAGGCATTGGCCATGGTTGTGCTCCTTCCATACAAAGTCCGTGGATAACACAGCACCCCCAACACATAAATTACACCTTAGGGGCCCCTAACAATAATTTTCAAATGTTAACGAACCCCCCAGGACAAATAGCAGGCACACAAAGGAAGCATAGGGAAGGCAGAGTA
Source organism: Xenopus petersii (assembly GCA_038501925.1). NCBI lineage: Eukaryota > Metazoa > Chordata > Amphibia > Anura > Pipidae > Xenopus > Xenopus petersii. The sequence continues at coordinate 116,961,464 of CM076679.1, read as the reverse complement.
TGTCCTTTCTCTATACTTTGCAATATCTTTAGACTAGATCAATATAAATCTAGCCAATATCTCATAAAACACAGAATGATACTTAAGAAGTTGTGTGTTTCTTTTAAACCACTTGCACCACTACAGTGAGCTGGGATTAGACCTACTTGCTCATCATTCTGCAACCTTGCGCAGTGAAAACATCCAATCGGATGAAGATATTTTTTTGCTCAGAACTCCACCCAGCTGGATCCTTGTAACGCCTAGAGTGGACAAGTCAGATAAGCAGAAAGGCTGAAACCAACCGCAGCTGATACAGGAGGGCAACGACCCTTAGTGCAGGTTTTTAAACGGATACTTTTGTGTAAAACATAGAAGCATATACAGGCCACTGTTGAAGGAGAACTAAACCCCGCTCTTAACTTTAAAGGAGAACTAAACCCTAAAAATACATTTGGCCAAACTTATTGCACCAGCCTAAAGTTTCAGCTTGTCAATAGCAGCAATGATCCAGGATTGTCGCAGGGGGTCACCATCTTGTGACACTCACATGCTCAGTGGGCTCTGAGCAGCTGTTGAGAAGCTAAGCTCAGGGGTCGTCACTAATTATCCAGCAGAAAATAAGGTTGGCCTGTAATAGAAGCTGATGCTACAGGACTGATTATTAAATTCTGATGCTAATTGCACTGGTTTCTGTGCTGCCATGTAGTAATTATCTGTATTAATTACTAATCAGCCTTACAGTATGCCAGTTCTATTCTATGTGTACTGTATATTGTGAGTGGGTCCCTAAGCTCAATAAGTGACAGCAGCACAGAGCATGTGCAGTGAATCAGCAGAAAAGAAGATGGGGAGCTACTGGGGCATCTTTGGAGACACAGATCTTTACTGCTAAAGGGCTGTGGCTGTCTTGGGCTGGTACAGAAGCACAAAACAATGTACAACATTTGTAGCTCCTTCTTTAGTTAAGCTTTAGTTCTCCTTTACATAGATCTCTTCATGATAGATGTGCCCTTCCCCTCCTCAACCATATCAGTGTATACCCATAGAACTGCAGAGGACAGGATCTGTAACTGCAGAGAAGTGCAGTGGAAAATCACCATATTCCCATCTGATTTCTGGCGCCTTGTTATTGATCACTAACCAGGAGCAGGCACAGTGGAAGTCAGGAACAGCTCGGCCTCCTCGCTATATGCTCCTGCCCCGCAATAACAGACAGGGATCCAGAAACTGAATCCTATGTTGCCAAAGAACAGCTGTCAACTCTTCCTCATCTTTTACAGTGAAGTACACTGGGTATAGATGGACAGCAGGGTGGAGCTCTATACATGTGAAACCCAAGGCAAAGTTGAGGTGAGGGGTACAGGAAGATCCTGTTCAGAGGGAACTAAACAAGACACTGATAAATGGCTCCTAGATATGGGAAACAGTAAATTCCTATGCTATTACAATTTGAAAACAAGCCCATATTTGTGTAAGCTTTTACTTGCCATTTAAATCTGGCATATCACCATACCACTATTTTATCAATTCCACTAGAAAAACTATTTTATACAAAGGAATAAAATAATTAATATCCCATGCTACAAATAAAAAGTAATTTTGCATTGCTTTAGGCTCCTATGTAAAATATGCCTCAACACATCTTAGTAGTGAAATGTATCGTAAATACAGTTTACCTTGCAGCCACTAACAGAGTGGTAAGCTGGATTCACATTTAATTAGGGATGCACTGAATCCAGGATTCGGATTGGAATCCTTCTGCCCGGTAGAACCGAATCCTAATTTGCATATGCAAATAAGGGGTGGGGAGGGAAATTGCATGACTTTGTCACAAAACAAGGAAATAAATATGCAAATTAGGATTTGGTTCAGTATTCGGCAAAATCTTTCGCAGGGGGTTTGGCCGAATCCAAAATAGTGGATTCGATGCATCCCTACATTTAATTCTACAACAGAGTGAAACATATTCTGCATCTCTCTGCCAACTCCATCATACATGAAGGGATAGTCTGACAGTACAAGCTTCCAAAATTGGAACACACTTAAGAGATATTCGCCGTCTCTGCATGATCAGTTAATCTAGTTTGGATCGAGAGTCTTTCCACACTTATTTGAAACAATTAACCACGTGTATGAGAACCACATACAGACACAAACACAAGATGGAGCTAGTAATAAAGATCTTGGGTGCTGTATTAAGGACCTTATAAAAAGGTGTGGTCCATAACTGCATATAGTTGTTTAAGATAAACGCTCTTTACAGTATGGGCGTCAGCACATAAGGGCATGGGGGGGGGGCACGTGCCTTCATTGTTTGTGAAGCAGAGAGAAGAAGGAGGAGTGAGCTGGGGAGACCCTTGGATCTCTTTTTAGGACATCCTCAGGCAATATCGCTGTCCTGTATGCAATCTCCTATGCCAGAGGAATGCAACGTCGCCTGCTTTTTCACTCACCCATCTTTAAAGGCAGATGGGTGAGGAGGGCTCCTCCCTCCTCAGCAGTCAGCTCTTACTCCCCCCATCTCAGCTCTTACTCCTCAGCCGTCAGCTCTTACTCCTTACTCCACAGCTCTTACTCCCCCCTCCTCAGCCGTTAGCTCTCCCCCTGCCTCAGCCATCAGCTCTTACTCCCCCCTCCTCAGCTCTTACTCCTCCCTCCTCAGCCATTAGCTCTCCCCCTGCCTCAGCCATCAGCTCTTACTCCCCCCTCCTCACCCATCAGCTTTTACTCCTCCCTCTTCAGCCATCCGTCCTGGGTCCTCGCTTCTCCCTTCTCAGCTGTCAGCTGTTGCGCCTCACTCCTCAGGAACGCCCATTGGCTAAAAGAAATAGCATCACATGAAAAAAAAAAAATGGAAGGTAAAAAAAAAAAAAAAAACCCCGCCAAAAACAACTAACTATTATCAGGGCACTGGGCTGAATATGCGCACTCTGGGGAGTGAGGAGCAAGAGCTGACGGCTGAGGAGGGAGAAGCGAGGACCCAGGACGGATGGCTGAGGAGGGAGGAGCAAGTACGGACTGCTGAGGAGGGAGTTGTGACATCTGCCTTTGAAGATGGGTGAGTAAAAAAGCTTGCTATGTCGTATTCCTCTGGCTTAGGACAGTGCATGCAGGATAACGATTTCCCCTGACAATGTCCTAAAATGCGTTTCCTCATGCCCCCCCCCCTTGGAAAATTTTCTGTGGACGTCTCTGCTTTACAGGGTCTCAATGATTCACAATTAAGATATTTCCACGGCTGACCCCTGGAGGCATATAAATTGCAGTGAGCATGGTGTGTAGACTTGATAACAGAGGCAAAATGAACAGTAACAGACAGTTGCTAATTTTCTAATAAAATAGCAGTTGATCTGTGCACATTGGACCCTGTTGCAATTAAGTTGGATAATCAAACGCCAATGCGGGGACAATAGTGTTCATTGCCTAAAAGGGAAAATCTGATTGGCCAATGATCCCTATTAGTGCCAGTAGCTTGGACATTCATTATGAGAGTGGCTAATTTAACACTCATTATTAAAAGCAGAGATATGCGTAGATTACTAAGGAAATAACCAACTGAGACTTGATTGACAGATTCGTGTATTTCTTTGACTCAATAGCTAGATTTCTTGGAAATAGCCCTATGTAAACCAATTATGGCATGCAATTTTTTTTTTATCTTACAAGCATGAATGTGGGATTATTTTGGAAGTAAAATGTATTTCTTTGAGCCTAAGTTGGTGATCCAAGCAAGTGTCATAAAGAAAGAAGGCAACATACAAAGAAATAAAAACACAAAAAAACCCTGCAGGAATAACAGGACTATTATAAATCCTCCCAATTTACATTTTTTACCTTAATGAATCAGTCAGTTCGAAAAAAGATTATCCTTTGGCTAAAAATAATTTACAAAAGCTTCATCATATGAGAACTGTCTAAATGTGATCAATTAAACACACACAAGTATTTGAGCTTTCCATGAAAATCTGACTGACTCGGACATGACTAAAGACAGACAAGCTATGGGAATGAACAATGACTTTATAAATTATAGAATCAGTACGACATTGAATATATTTAGAAAGCTTATTATTTCCATACAGTGAAGCTCATATTATATTTTCATGTTTTTGATAGAACACCTTTAGGACCAGCATTTCCTTGAAAGTTAACATGTGCTGTGATTATTTACCTTGTTATTCACATGCCGTTTGCTCTTTAGATGCTGTAGTTCACTCTTTGGCCAGCTGAGGGAGCGTCTATCTTGTGCCACATTACTTTAAATGTCATACCCTGACAAAAATTGGCAATAGCAACCTGAAGCCACACTGCAGCACTCTAATATAAAAGTGATGAAGGCGGGATACCTTTTTTGTGCACTAGTATATGAAATGTTGATTATAAGATTGACCAGACAGTTTTCCCATAGAAACTAGATCTAATTGCACTGCAGCACTCTCAGAGATGAAGCTGCCATCAACAACCGATTTGTGTATGAGGTTTTAAACATATAAAAATAACGTTTTACATAAGAGACGAATGCGCTTACATTATTCAGAATGCTCGGGACCTGGGGTTTTCTGGATAACAGATATTTTCTTAATGTGGATCTTTATACCTTAAAGGGCATGTAAAGGCAAAAAAATTTAAATCCTATTTTTAATTTCTGTAATGAAAAATTACTTAATTAAAAATGTGCACTGTTTTTATAAGAAACCTGACTGTACACAGAGAAATTCCCCCTTCATTTACTCGCTCTGACTGCTGTGGATAGGAAACTTCAGACAGCCCTTAACTGCTCTGCAGGGAAACAATCATACTTATGAACAGCAGGGGGAGCCCGGTCTTACTTCCCAGCCATGCAGAACTCAAGCAGCTTTGTTTGTTTCCCTGTAGAGCAGTCGTGACTGTGTAGAGATTTGTATTGGATTTTATTTTTGCCTTTACATCTCCTTTACTGTTTCCAACTCCAGTGACAGAGACAAAGATCATGGATTCAGATTTAAACAGAAACTGGAACTCTCATTTAAGGATTTTTTTTTTTGCTGTAGCCACTGGTTCTGCAGAGTTGGAGAAAGTTTGTATCAAACAATAAAAAAACTATAAAATCCACATTAGATTACATGAAAACACAGGACCCAGTGCAGTCTGTATATTCTGATTATTAATGCTGTATAGGCTTCTGGCAGATATTATTTGACTTGTGCTGTTTTGATAATTTATGACGATCCCTAAGCAGCCCAGACCACACTGAGCATGTGCATAGTTTTGGTCTTGCAAAGATGTTTAAAGGGCATGTAAAGTCTAAAATAGAATAAGGCTAGAAATGCTGTATTTTGTATACTAAATATAAACATGAACTTACTCTACCACAGGCCTAATCAAACAAATAATTAATGCTTTCAAAGTTGACTAGAGGGGGTCACCATCTTGTAACTTTGTTAAACATCTTTGCAAGACTAAGACTGTGCACATGCTCAGTGTGGTCTGGGCTGCTTAGGGATTGTCATATACAAAGCTGCTTGAGTTCTGCATGGCTGGAAAGTAAGGCGGGGGCTCCCCCTGCTGTTCATAAGTATGATTGTTTCCCTGCTCAGCATTTATGGACCATCTGACAATTCCTATCCACAGCAGTAAATGAAGGGAGAATTTCACTACATACAGTCAGGTTTCTTATAAAAACAGTACACTTTTTTAATTAAAATATATTGGAGATAGGTTTCTTTTTCATTAAAGAAAGTAAAAATGGGATTTCATTGTTTTGCCTTTACATGTCCTTTAACAAAGTTACAAGGTGGTGACCCCCTGTGGCCAATTTTGAAAGCATAAATCATTTGTTTAATTAGGCTTGTGGTGCAGTAAGTTCATGTTTATGTTTAGTATACAAAATACAGCATTTCTAGCAGTATTCTATTTTAGACTTTAGTTGCCCTTTAAGGGTTCGTTAAAAAAACCCAATAGCCTTGTTCTGCTTCCAATAAACTATATCTTAGTTTGGATCAAGTACAAAAAGGAAATCAATTTTAACAATGTGGATACCTTGGATAAAATGGAGTCTATGGGAAATGGCCTTTCCATAACTTGGAGCTTTTTGGATAACAGGTTTCTGTAGAAGGGATCCCAAACTTGTACAATAATCTATAAATAGTATATATTAAGGTCAGACAACCTATGACCTTCCACTTGTTGCAGAACTATAATTCCCAGAAAGTCCACAGCTGCCAGAAGCTTACCCTGAGGAACAGCTGGAGGGGAGAAGCATTTTTATTTCCTACACAGCTGATGCAATGTGCAGGTAATGCACTTGTTTCCAGCTGCACATTGAGCTTATGCATTATCACACAGCTTACAGGCCGGCTCTTACTGACCTTGTTCCTCAAAAGGGTCATTTGGATCATCTGCAATCAGCTCTGCACTACTTGGAGTTTCATGGTCCTCCTTGGTTACAAAAATGATTTTGTCCTTTCCTGAAGGGTACAGGAGAAACAATTAGGATTTATATTTGCCTGCATGCATTCTGTCTGGGTACTGTAAATTATAAGTCAGTTACTGTGACAGTTGTTTGGTAGTCGAAAATTAAAATTGCCTTTAGATTCTGTTAGTGGCTGCAGCAAGGCTATCAGTTTGTGTTCCTGTACCACAGTGTTTATGAATGGTATTAATTGAAAAAAAGACAGGGTTATATTAAAGTCTATATAAAGGAGCTTCATCACCTTTAAATATTAAGAAAGATCAGAGTAGCACAACTGTAACTCATTATTTTAAAATGTTAACGCTTTGATCAGGCAACTTTGTACATTTCACATTGGTAGCGGCATAACACTGGCCTGACAAACAGAAAGAAATATGATCATTTATAAAAATTTCCCTGCTTTTAGAAACAAAGCCCAGCAATCGCTAACACACGCCTGCATGCTTCAAGCAATTAATGGGAACTATAGCCAAATTGAAAAACAATGCAAAATTATTCAGAGCTTTATGGGGAAATGCCTCTAAAGTCAAGCTGACTACAGGGTTTCTGACATTGACCCTGAAAGGGAACTGCTGAGCCATAACCACCACTTATAGAAAAATGATTGCAAAGTACAAACGTGCTCAGAAAGAGCGAGTTTACAGTTGTTTGTTTAGATCCCCTTTAAAGGGGTTGTTCACTTTTAAATTAACTTTTTGTATCATGTAGAGACTAGGGATGCACCGAATCCAGGATTCAGTTTGGGAATCCTTCTGTCCGGCTGATCCAAATCCGAATTTGCATATGCAAATTAGGGGCAGGGAGGGAAATCGCATGACTTTTTGTCACAAAACAAGGATACACAATTCAGGGGGTTGTGAAAGCACTCTAAAGGCTAAGTTAAAGTATATTTAAGTATAATGGATGTGCTACTTACAATGTACTTCCCTGGTCCCGTTTCACAAATAATTCAGTAAAAATGCAAGTGCATGTGTTTACAAAACAGGGGATTTTAGTTACAAAGTTATGATCATAAAGTTGAAAAGCCACCATACCACGTCAAGGTAAACCCCAAAACAAGGATGTAAAAAAAAGTTTTCCCCTTCCCATCCCTAATTTGCATATGCAGATTCGGTATTCGTTCGCATCTTTCACGAAGGATTCAGGGGGTTCGGCCGAATCCAAAATAGTGGATTAGGTGCATTCCTAGTAGAGATTGATATTCTGAGACAATTTGCAGTTGGTTTTCATTTTTATTATTTGTGGGTTTTGAGTTATTTCGCTTTTTATTCAGCGGCTCTCCAGGTGGCAATTTCAGCAATCTGGTTGCTAGGGTCCAGATTCCCCTAGCAACCATGCACTGATTTGAATAAGAGACTGGAATATGAACAGGAGAGGCATGAATAGAAAAATAATAAAAAGCAGCAATAACAACATGTTTAGCCTTACTGATCATTTGTTTTTTTTAGATGGGGTCAGCGACCCTCAGTTAAACGCTGGAGTCAAGACAAAGAAGGCAAATAATTAAAAAAAAAATAAATGATAGACAAATTGAAAAGTTGCTTAGAATTAGTCAAACTTAAAGGTGAACTACCCCTTTCAGCAGCAGCAGTCACTATCCCATGTTCATGCTAAAAAGTGAAACAAATTCATGTAACAGTGAAAATTAACAATTAAAAAAACCTACCCAGGCCACCATCTTGTGTAATGTTAGGGGTCGGTATCATTTCCCAACTCACATGTCCCTATGCCCTCTGTCACACTCAGGCCTCTCCCATGCACGACTCCTCAGTGCCAGGCTGCCTACGCAACGGCTTTTCTATGGGCCAGGTCTCCCTCTGCACTAGCCATCTTGGCTTCCTCCCTTCCTACCGTGGCTGCATTTCCACTCACCTTCCTGCCTGCAGTAGGACATGACTACAACTCCAGAACACTGTGCCCGGCACAACGCCGCTTGCGCGCACCAATCACGTCACACTGCGCGACTTGCAGTGAAAGGACCCGCACCTGGGTCTGCCCTGGTAACTGCCTGACAAAATATCATCAATCATAACCTGCTTCTCTACCCATTGTGGTTCGTTTGGTTCCCCATGCGTATATCGCCCACATGACATATACAGTCGATAAGCGACACTGAATAGAACTAGGTTGGAGTTTAAAAACTACATTTCCCATGATATTCTGCGTGGGAGTTGTTGCGCATGCGCAGAACTTTGTAGCAAGAAGTTCTGGTAGGAGACAAAGTAGAGAGCGTCTACTACTAGTTTTGCCTTCTCCCTTCTCCCTTCTCCCTTCTCCCTTCTCCCTTCTCCCTTCTCCCTTCTCCCTTCTCTCTAAAGGCTAAGTTAAAGTATATTTATGTATAATGGATGTGCTACTTACAATGTACTTCCCTGGTCCCGTTTCACAAATAATTCAGTATAAATGCAAGTGCATGTGTTTACAAAACAGGGGTTTTTCTCCCTTCTCCCTTCTCAGATGAAGTACAGTCCACTTGATTCTCTTCTTCACTTGCCCCTAGGGTTCCCTCCTGGCCGGTATTTTTGATGGTTGATCCCAATGTTATTAATAGGGAAAAAAGATAAATATATAGGAAGGCCGGTATTTTTTTCCAGAAAAGGTGGCGACCCTACTTGCCCCTGACAAAGGCTCCTCTTGCTTTACCTTCTTCTGCCTAACCTGTTGCCTATTACTACTCTTGGGGGCAGATTTATAAAGGATCGAAGTGAATTCGAGGGAATTTTCAAAGTAAAAAAATTCTAAATTCTAAGTAATTTTATGGATACTTCCACTTCGAATTCGATTCAAAGTAAGATCATTCGAATATTCGAGCATTCGATGTCTCTTTAAAAAAACTTCGACTTCAATACTTCGCCAAATGAAAGCTGCCGAAGTGCTATGTTAGCCTATGGGGACCTTCTAGAGCATTTTTCAACGTTTTTTGAAGTCGAACAAAAATCGTTCGATCGATGAATGAAATACTTTGAATAGTTCGATTCGAACAATTTAATCGTTCGATCAAACGATTTTACTTCGACCGCAAATGGCCAAATTCGATGTAAAAAAAACTTCGACTTCGATAGTCAAATTTCGAAGCTTTTTCTACTTTGAAATTCGACCCTTGATAAATCTGCCCCTTGGTCTTATTTTTGGGTGTTTGTGGTTTACTACCTGACCTCCTGTTGGGGTTTTCTTTTGGTGATTTAAACATGCAATAAAGTGAACAGGTAATAAATGGTCGGGCTCCCCATGCAACACATCACAACAAAGCCTAACGCGTTTCCTGCCTTAGGGGCACTTAGTCATAGGCTTAGGTTGCACTGTATTTACAAAATACATTGTACTTGCAGTTTATAAACCGCTTATAAGGATTGTTCACCTTTGAACATGTTTTTCAGTTCAGTTGTTTTCAGATCGTTCACCAGAAATAAAGACTTTGTCCAATTACTTTCTATTTGTGATATTAAAGTGTAAAGTTTCATTTTTCACCTTCTTTTGTCTTTCTAAAGCAACTCGGGGGGGGGGGTCATTTGTTATCTTTGTCCCTGCTGAAATGAATCCCTGAGTTTCAATTAAAGGCAGCTGTTAGAAATTATACAATAGTTGCTAATATTCCACAGATACTTCTGACAAATGTATCAACTAATGGAGCAAACTGTAACAGTTCAGAATCTGCATCCAGATTACAGAGCAGCCACAATGAAACACCAGACAGGAACATTAGAATAATCTGAAAACAACTAAACTGAAAAAAAGTGTTTGGAGAGTGATTAACCCCTTTAACAGCGTTGAAACTAAAACAAAAGGAAAGAAAAGAACCCTGAGCAATTTTACATTCATTTAATTAAGGTTTACATTTCATTTAAGGCACCCAGCTCATCTGCCCTAACATATGCTCTAAAAATGAAGCGAGTTCCTTTGGCTTATTTGAACCACATATATATGAAAAGTCTGTCGTATTGCAGATTAATAGTGTCACCTGTCACTATCCATAGATTATAGAAGAATGTATTTGCTTTCTGTTCATCATCCCCAGCGCCGGATTTCGATGACGGGCGCCCCTAGGCCGCGCGGTCCGACCAGGCGACCGGGCGGTCCTAGCGCCCACCTCACCTCCCCTTCCCGGCGCGCCGGCGAAAAATCGCCGGCGCAGCTGCTGTAATTGAATGGGGACGCACACGTCCCCATAATGCGGCTGGGCGGCATGCCGCCCCTATTTTTTTGCCGCCCTAGGCCCGGGCCTATGCGGCCTTGCCGCAAATCCGGGCCTGATCATCCCCTCGCCCACAGTGCCCTAAATATTTATAACTCTGTAGGCAACCCACTAGTGATACAAAGATATCATTTTTTTAAAATCCAGTACCTTCCACATCCTCCCACTCATCTTCACTCTCTTCTGCATCCTCTGAGCCACTAAACTTTTTAACATGTCAATAATTGGTGTCTTTTCCGCCAAATTTGTTGGATTTCTTCTGATTACACAACAAGAAATAAATTGAAACACTCAAGAATGAGACCAAGGTCTGTTATGTAAAACATGGACCATTGAGTTTCTGAGAAAAGTAAAGTGACTAGAGAAGTCATCTGATGTTTTTCTGGTTAGTTCTAAACAGAGAAACATCACAACACTTTCCTCTGTTCAGAAACGTTAAAGGGATACTGTCATGGGAAAACAAAAAAAAAAAATTCTGCACTGAAATCCAGTTCTCAAAACAGATTTTTTTTATATTCAATTTTGAAATCTGACACGGGGCTAGACATATTGTCAGTTTCCCAGCTGCCCCCAGTCATGTGACTTGTGCATGCACTTTAGGATGGAACTACTTTCTGGCAGGCTGTTATTTTTCCTACTTAATGTAACTGAATCAGTCTCATTGGGACTTGGCTTTTACTATTGAGTGCTGTTCCTAGATCTACCAGGCAGCTGTTATCTTGTGTCAGGGAGCTGTTATCTGGTTACCTTCCCATTGTTCTTTTGTTAGGCTGCTGGGGGGGGAGGAAGTGTGGAGGGTGATATCACTCCAACTTGCAGTACAGCAATAAAGAATGTCTGAAGTTTATCAGAGCACATGACTGGGGCAGCTGGGAATCTGACAATATGTCTAGCCCCATGTCAGAGTTCAAAATTGGATATAAAAAAAATCTGTTTGCTCTTTTGAAAAATGAATTTCAGTTCAGAATCCTGCTGGAGCAGCACTATTAACTGATGCGTTTTGAAAAAAACATGTTTTCCCATGACAGTATCCCTTCAAGTTTCCAATTGGCAGAACTAAACAGCAGGTGGCACTGTTGCTTTAAATTCATTATATGAAAAGTGTAAAAACTAACCAATATCTTACAAACTAGAAAAAAATATTTTATGTAAATGGAAAATGTGCTCAGAAGTGCACGCTAATTTTACATTTATTGGTTTTGAGTGCATATTGGTTTAAGTCCATATATTATCGAAGACACGCTATATATGTGAGTTTAAATAAAATTACACAAGGAACATAATAAGACACTTAGGGGCAGATTTATCAAGGGCCGAATTTAGGTTTACTAGGTTTAAGTGCAAAAGGTGCCCTGGAAGAGACACCTTCTCAAGGCTAATGTTAATTACAAGGCACCCTTGCTACGTGCAGGGGAGTTTCTGGGGTCCTGATGCCATCCCCCTCGCACCTGGCACATACTATTTCGAGCACCAGAGTGGGTGTAGACAGGGCCTCATCGCTAGTGCCAAAAGTGCAACTGTGCTCTCTGGACTAGCAGAGCCGAATGTCTAATTTAAAAATTACAGCTCTTAAATTTACAAGGATTGGCTTTTTTTGCCGCCCCCAGCTAGAGGAAACTTGCGGGCTGCTGCTCAGATAATGGCAGCAGTGCCCCTGGCTACAAGCCTTCTGAAATAAGCTGTAGTCATGCCTTTTGTGCTTGCCTGATCCTACCAGTCTTTTGCACACCCCTTACAGCGAACAAACTGTGTGCAGCTTATTGGCACTTAGGGTTGCCACCTTTTCTGGAAAAAAATACTGGCCATCCGATATATATATTTATCTTTTTTCCCTATTAATAACTTTGGGATCAATCATCGTTTTTACTGGCCAGGCCGGTAAAATACTGGCCAGGTGGCAACCCTATCGACACTGGGTATTATGAAAAACTCCCTGTAACTTTAATCTTACATGCTGGTGTGTTATGCACTGATCTATATTAACAATGCTATATTAACATGCCTGAAAGTAGACTTATGTAAAAAAAGGCACTAAGTTTGCCCAGGAGCAGTAACCCATAGCAACCAAACAGTATGTAGCATTTACTAGTCACCTGTTTAAAAGCATGCTTCTTATTGGTTGCTGTGAGTTACTGCTTCTGGGCAAACATAGTGTCTTTTATTACTTATGGAGATTTCTCTTAATCTCACACAATATTGTAAAACCAAACAACTCATACAACTGAACTTCCATTTCAACTGTTTTTTCCACTCATTGCCAGTCGTTTTTTTTTTTTGGTTCTGCATCTTTGCTTCCTCACAGTCTCCGCAGGAATCTTTACTCTTCTTGAAGGGGGGTTTCTCTACTTCCTACAATTCATCCTCATCATCTGTAGGTTAAAACAAAATGTTTTCTTTTCTTTTTTTAAATTTGGAAGACGACCAATGCATTGCTAGTTACTCACTGACAACAGACACAAAAGCCCCACATGAAAATACTGGGGTACATTTACATTTATAATATTGTGCCAACAGCATAAAGCTGGCCATAGACGCAAAGATCCGATCGTATGAATCAAAGTATGATCGGACTTTCCCATTTCCCGACCCTCCACTAACCACTCAGATCAAAGTCTTACCATTCCGATCAAATAAAGTAGTAAAAGAAAAGATCAGCCGATATTCTGCCCCTGACAGCAATCGTACCGATAGTTATGTCTGACAAAGCTAGTGACAGTCTCCCACTGAAAATCGTGCAATCGGCACGCAGAGATATTATCGGCAGCCGACAGAAATTTTCTAACCTGACCGATCGACCAAACAACCGATCTCCACCGGACAAAAAATGTCGGGACGTTCCCGAAAATCGTACGAATCCACAATTCGTATGATCGAATCGTTGCATCTATGGCCAGCTTAAGACTAAGACAATTTTCAGGCTTTATTTATTTTTTTATTTCCCATGGTTTCTGAATTATTAACATTTCTCCAATTACCTGGTTGCTATGGTTAATTACCCTAGTGTTAGGGAATAATCCAAAAACCGGAGATCACCGAGGTAAAAGGAATAATCCAAGTTTATTATTTATATAATAAACATACACGAGCTCCGTGGGTTCTGATACACAAGTAGGTCAGAACTGAGAAACAAAAGATTGACCACACATTATATACCCTTCAGGAGAGGAACTTCAATGGGAAAAGGCCTCTCTAGGGAGAAAAGGGAGTATTGCCAATTATCTATCATAGTGTCTCAGTGTACAATTATCTAGTGTTAGCTAGCTATGTGAACGAGAAGGGAGTAACATAGTGGGAGAGCTTCAAAGATATTGCACCTTGTTACTGAGAACAAAAACATAACAGTAATACGAACCTCCTCACAGATGTTACACATAACCTTGAACAGTTTCTAGAAGGGCCTCATGGGCACTTAGAAACTGTTCACTCCATTAAGGGGGCCAAGCAAGGCCTGCAAGACTTTTCCTTCCACAATCCCCCGTTTTGTCAGTTCTTCTGACAACCATAATACAAAACAAACAATTAAACCTAGCATACCTTATAAATGCTATGCTTACAACCTATATGAGAATACATCCGGTATATAATGTTCATACACTGTGGTGAGTCATTGAAGTCAATTTTAGACTTTTAGTGTTCTTAGGATAGGACAGAACAGGTTTAGAAGAACTTGCCTTTAGGAAAGAGTGAGATAATAAGGAGGCACAGCAAGAACAACAGCAACAAATGATGTTAGGTAGACAATAGATGACTAGAAGGATGACACCAACACAAACGAGGACATACAGAATGGTATGGAAAATCTTAGCACTGATATCTTGTAACCACGTGGATGGGTCCAACCAGGGGAAGATGGATTGTTCCTTGTGATTGGTTAAAAAGGTGTCCTTCCTCTGCTAAACCTTTATCAGGTGCTTGTCATCAATGTAATTACAACTGTACCTAACCCTCCTTGACTAGCTGGAAGATAATCTAACACTAAACAATGCGGCAGAACTTCCTTCTTCAATTGTTGAAGTTCATGACTTACTATCTTCAAACTGTTGTCATATTCATTAGTAATGTTATCAAGCAACCACATACTAGACATAAGGCTAAAGGCTTTCTTAATGCAACATCTATTTACCTCAGGGGAAGTTAAAGAGAGCTCTTGCCTTACCTTTAAAGATGCACGCTGCATTAGGAAGTGTGCTGGAATCTGAGCTATCTTAATATCTTTAGCTTCCATATACCAGGTGGGATGAAGCAATTTAGCAATCATACATACACCATGGGAGCCTTTTGGTAGCCACGGATAGGCACATTTACCACAAACAAAGTAATAAGGTGAAGGTAAAGTGTAAGGAGGTATAGATGATTAGCGGAACTGTTGATACAAAGGCCATCAGAACATAAGTGTACCAACTTACCAATCTCCTTGGGCGACGTTTTATTAAAACACACTATTGGTGGTTTACTGAGTCCCGATATTGCCATGGGGATTAATGTAGTGTTATACTGAAGAAGTGTGAAGTTTCCCCGTGGCATGTTGACTATGTCTGGAGGTGATAAGGACTCTGCTATGTATGTCATACTACGAGCTGTGAAAGGAGAATGTGTGCATATCCATCAATCAGTAATAGTGTGGATGCTGCTATAACATACATTTTAACAAAAGCATTATCATTAGGCTCAAACAGTTATGCATATAAGTCTCTTTTTGACAACCTTATCCTGATCGGTTGTCGACACATTTGCCTCAGAAGTTGGTGAGGCTGCTGTTGTGTTGCCTTGTGAGTTGTCGTTGCCCGCCGGCTTTATGAGTGCTGTCATCAGCACAGCAACGAAGATAATGATGTGCAGTACGGAAACACAGATGATAAGTCTTTTATCTGGCTTTGGGCCAAAGCATCTGGCACACAGAGACATGATGGTGCTGCTGAGGATCTTCACCCGATGGGGACCTATGTCTTTTGCACTGCACGTTAGGGTCCCTGGGACTTAGGTGGTGGAGGGAAAGAGGCGTTATTATGTCCTACAATTCCACCCCACTTACACCGCAGGTGGAAGTTGAGATTTCTTACAGTGAGACGCGTGGATCCAATGCGCTTTCCCTTCAACTTTGACAGCGGTCTCTGTGGTTAGAAGTATATGGAACGGTCCTTCCCAGCGGGGCTGAAGAGCTTTGGCAACGTGCTTCTGCACTAGGACCCTATCTCCTGGAGTGAGTGCATGTGATCCTGGAACATCAGCTGGATCTGGTAATGAAGAATAAACTCGAGAACACGATTTGGTCAGTTCCTTATGTAACTGAGAAACATATTCAGTCATTCTTCCATAGTTCATGCAAAGAAGATCAGCAGGAGGAAAGTATTGAGCCATGCGGGCTGGTCTCCCAAACAATATTTTGTGTGGGGAGAGTTTACTTAGCCTTTGGGGAGTGTGCATGACAGACATAAGCACTATATCAAGGGCCTCTGGCCACACAAGTTTAGTCTCTGCACATACTTTATATAGCCTGCTTGTAATAACACGAATCCCAATGTCTTTGTGCAGATTAATTTCACTACCTGTCCCGTGAAACGTGTACCTTGATCAGAGGATAATACCTCAGGCAGTCCATAACTGCAGACAATCTCTGCACTTAATTGTTTAGCTATAGCTTCATCTGAAGCATTGACAATGGACCCAGGGAATTGGTCAACACAAACAATTACATAGTCATAGGTACAACATTGAGGTAACTGTAGGAAGTCTATCTGCAATACCTGAAATTGTTACATTGCTTTAGGTCAGTGTTTGATAGGGGTTGGAATAGTCTTACCTAATTGCAAACAAATAAAACATACTTATACATAATTGGCTGCAATAGACGAGAACCCGGGGGCAAACCACATTCCTGACACTACATCACATATCCCCCCTTAAAAAGTGTGGGTGAGATCATGTGAGGCAGCAACCAAATATGGTAACAGAGCACGGGGTGCAACAGGGCAATCACCTAAATGCCAAACAAAAAAAAAAACATCAACATTCGGAGTATGTGTACATCTGGCTTTAAGCCAATGTTCCTTCTCCTCAGGTTCCATTTGGTCCTGAAGGGCTGATAAAACAGCACTAGAGGGAACAGGTAGAGTTGGTTCTTTTACAACACATGCTTTAAACATTTTATAACACAATGCTGCTTGCTTTGCAGCTACATCAGCATAAGCATTATCTTGTGCTACAGGGTCAGAGGACCCAGTGTGGGCTTAGTACTTAATGACTGCAACCTGCTTTGGTAGTCGGATTTGGCACTACCGGATGGGCTGCAATAACAACTTTGTGAACTGCTCTGAGATCCTGAACAAAACGCCACTCATTCTTGCCGGGCTTTGTAATTGGCAAGATGGGCATATGTACAGGGCTAATCCTATGGTTTAACACTCCCTTATCAAGTAACACTTGAATTACTAGGCAAATCCCCTATACCTTCGCCCTGGACAGTGGGTACTGTGAGATTTTGGCGGGGGGGGGTCTACTTGTATGGACACTGGTGGGATGGATGACATGAACCCAACATCTGTTGGTGATAAAGCCCACAAATCACTTGAAACACATTGTAATTTAGGAGGTACAGTATCTTCCTCCTCAGAAATTTCCTTTAGTGACAGAAGATTAGCAGTATCTAGTGCATTGGTCATCTCAGACACTTATGGAGGCAGGACAGGCACAAATACTGCATCCGGATTACAGTATATGGTGCACACTGGTTTAGAAAGGATGTCCCTACCTATGAAACTGTCAGGGATGGAGGCACTTAAAAGAAAGGCAGCTTTTGTGGATACAGGACCAATGGACACTTCCGATGGGCTTGTTTCTGCCATAGGGATAGAATGTCCTCCAACTCACACTGCCGTGACTACATTACCAGATAATGGCAGGTTTGAGTGAGTCTTTAAACTGAGCGGGCAGCACCAGTATTCACTAAACAAAGTTAGGGTCTTTTAATTAATAAACACTTCAATTAGGAGGTCTGGATAGTGATTAGAAGTGTTTGGAAATACTGGTACCGGGGCTGCGTCGCACCTTCAAGCAGGATTTATGAGGGGTGCATTGGAATGTGAAGGGGCTGCATCTCCTGCAGGGAAAGGGCTTTCTTTGGGGATATGCACTTATGTGCGTAATGCCCTTGATTATTACAATTAACACAAACAACTGTCTTTTTATCACGGTTATCTGACCTGTTCTGCTGTCTGTTAGTTATTGTTTCTGGAGTTTTGGGAATTATCCTGGAAGTTGTTAGACTGTTGCTGAACGAGTAACACCTGCTGGGGCTTAAGACAGGAGTTCTCAACTTGTGGCAACTGCAATTATCTTTTCTAACTTCTTATGCTTCCAGGCAAGACTATGTATGCCGAGGTTACTTTGAGGATCATTTAGTTGTCCTACCACAAAGGTAATAGCATACTGGACAGCAGACTCTTTGGCATCTTGGTTAAATTTGAAAACTATTTCCCAAGAAGCTTCTGAAAGAAAAAAAAAAATGGTGCTTACTGTACTTTTCAGAGCATGTAAACAGACTCCGACTTGGGCTGGGTCAACAGGGTTAGTATCTCAATACATTTTGTCTAACATTTGGTAATCCCCTGGACCACACACTTTGAGTACAAATAATATATTGGACTAATTAGGCTTATGAGCACCATTGACACACAAGAGTTCCTGTGCAAATTTGTGTGGATTAGTATGGGGCTGTGGAACATCTTGAAAAATCCTTCTAAGATCTGTGTGTTTTTAGTTAGACGCACTTCTGCAGCGTCCCCCGTCGCCCCCCTTTTTCGCTGCTTTGTATTGTACGGGTGGGGTAGAGCTTAGCTGTGGGGCTGGGGACAGCCTGCTCGTCTGTATCTGAGCTATAACTTCCAGAGAACATTTTTCTGAGCTGTTTGTCTTTTTTTGGTGTCAATTTTTCACTGTTCTCTATTATCTAACTTACCCCTTCTGCTATCAACTTTTCTTGTTCCTCTCTTTGCTTTTTAGCTTCCTTTGATTCTTAGGCACGTTCCTGACTTTCTAGGACACATACTTGACCATTTACCTCTTTTGCTGCCTCTCTCTTTCTCTTAGCTATTATGGGAAAACAACCCATCATAGAGTGGGGAGGCTGACGGCTCTATGTATGCCTTATGAGTTACAACCACTCAAGTCTGTGGGGCTAAAGCTTCTGATATATCACTGCTGTGCTGCGTATGTACTTAAATGCTTGTACTCTTGTCTGGTGATCCCATGTATCATTGGGAGGAATGGCAAATTACTTACTCTCTGTAAGTGTACTCCACTTAGGCAAGTAAGCCACTATATCTTTGCCATATTTAACAGCAATCACACTACCTGGTGAATGCTCTACAGTCACTCTGCCTAGCGACTGTCTTGCGCTCACTCTCCTTGGTGAACGCGCAGAGGTGATCAGCCTCTGTTCACAATCCTCCCCACTAGGGCAAGATGCTCCTAACGGAGTCTTACACTCATTCTGGCCAAATGCCTTAGTGAGCCTATTTCATCTCAACTAAAAAAATGCCCTCTTCCCTCAAGTACGCATACTATCTTGGGGTATACTGGGGTCTGACCAGGTAAGTTAGTACAATTCTTATAAGCAGCAAAAGTATAGAAAAGTTAGAACTTTTTCACTTTGCAATTAGTCCCCAATCACATGCACATTCATACAGGACACATGGTTAAGACAAACATATATACCTCATGTGATCACCTTGGGTCAGGCTGCTTGCACAGCAACACCCTGTCCGTTTGGAACCGGAGAAGAAAGGAGACAGAACAAGGTATGCTTACCCTGTGTGGCCACTCCTGTCCCGTTAGTTCTCCGGGTCCTCACTGTGGATGGGTGAAGTCAGCGTCTTGAGCCTGCCCGCATTATCTCCACCAATTGTTAGGGAATAATCCAAAGACCGGAGATCACCGAGGTAAAAGGAATAATCCAAGTTTATTATTTATATAATAAACATACACGAGCTCCGTGGGTTCTGATACACAAGTAGGTCAGAACTGAGAAACAAAAGATTGACCACACATTATATACCCTTCAGGAGAGGAACTTCAATGGGAAAAGGCCTCTCTAGGGAGAAAAGGGAGTATTGCCAATTATCTATCATAGTGTCTCAGTGTACAATTATCTAGTGTTAGCTAGCTATGTGAACGAGAAGGGAGTAACATAGTGGGAGAGCTTCAAAGATATTGCACCTTGTTACTGAGAACAAAAACATAACAGTAATACGAACCTCCTCACAGATGTTACACATAACCTTGAACAGTTTCTAGAAGGGCCTCATGGGCACTTAGAAACTGTTCACTCCATTAAGGGGGCCAAGCAAGGCCTGCAAGACTTTTCCTTCCACACTAGCAACCAGGGAGTAGTTTTCAAGATAAAGTAATACGAGGTTGATGCCCATTGGTGCGCACTGTAGTCACAACAGAAATTGTATCAATTTTATACACATTGGTGCAGTGCCCATAGAAAATTAACACCATTTGGGAATGTGTCTTCCAGGCAAACGTTTCTTTGCCTTCTTGCCAATGCAGCACCCTCAGAGCTCAACCATTATGCCATCTCTATCTGTACTTCTGTCTCACATCATTATGCTCATATTGTATAACCGACACAGGAAGCACTCAATAACACACAATAACATTAACACGTCACTTCCGGGACAGAGAACACACGTGCAGTTGTCTGTCAGGCCTTGGCCAGTTACAGCCCACTCTCTTACTTGATTGGCTGAGCCTCAGCGCCTTCCTCAGGCACATAAATATCGCGAGAGAAGTGTTGCCCGGGAGATCAGCCACTTCCGGTGCGCGTGGTTTTGAAGATGGCGGACGACGGAGAGCAGGTAGGCTTAGAAAACAGGGAAATTATATGGGGTCTGTCCTGAACTTGGCCCTCGGACCCATCATGGGGCATAAACACTTGTTCTTCTCTAGGTCTCCTTTAGGAATGTCTACAATGTGTCTGTTGCCTGTTATTTGGTTCGGTAGTAGGCCTTTTCCTGAGCATGGGCAGTAGGGATTTCAGTGGAAGTGATCGGGTGCAAATGTTCTGTAGCCCAGCGAGTACTTGTTGATATTATGTGTAGATCAAAAGACTGACATTGTCTAAGCAGATATGTGACTGTACTGGGGGAATAAAAGGTGTCCTCTCTGGGGCAGGTATAAAGTATTAAGCACTCCTCAGAGTGCTTAATAAGAAACACCTGCTGTTCATTTTGCCCACCTGACTTCCCTTCAGCTGAAAATTAACTTAGTGAGGAAATTGCTATACTTTGCACTGACCAAAGAAACATGCGATGACTTGTCTGCTTAAAGGGGACCTATCTCACCAAACAATTATTCCAAATCCTATTTTATCACATTAGTCGAGCAAAATTAACCTTAATTACACTGTATAAATTATTTGAATCTTGTTTCCATCAGTCTGGGAATTAATAATTATAGCAAGCAGGCATTTTGTGGACACTGTTATTAAGACAAGCCTTGTATCATCTCAGAATTTTGTTTGTGTACCAGAATGGGGGACCTGATGTCCATCCCCATGCCCTGGCTACACAATTAAATGGTTACAATAACTGGGGGAATGTGTGGAGAGCAGTGACATCTAGGAAGTGCTGAATGGAAAGGGAAAGTAATTGCCTGCCTAACTCATAGAGGAGGGGCAGACAATATTTGATTGACAGCTGAGATTGGTATATGAGCTTACAACAGCTATGAAAGCTTAAATAAAAAAAAAATAATTTGGGTTTAATTTGAAAAGGACTTATTATTCAGCTTTTTATGTCTGGGTGACAGGTCCACTTTAATAACTTCATTTTCTTAAAGTTATGGTATAACAAACAAGGGAAAGTTGTGCTCACCACTAATTTTTAAAACCATTAGGCGGGGGTGCAATGAGGCTGTTACCTATAAAAATGGTAAACATTTTTACCTCCAAAAGCCACCGTCCCGTCCACCTTTGTGAAGCCGGTCCTCTAAAACTGCTAATGGTTCTTCTTCTGTGGTTGTTTCAGTCTCGCCGGGGCTGCGCAGTCCTTCCATAGGCTGAAGTCCTGTTTTCATTTGTATTTAGCCTATGGAAGGATTGCGCCACCCCAGCCCAGCATGAACCATTAGCACTGATGGAGGGTCAGCTTCATGAAGGTTCAAGGGGCTGGGGATTGGGTGCATTTGGAGGTAAATATTTAGCGCGCAACACCACTTTGATACAGACCCTTTCCTGTTATTTTTATAGGAACATGTCTGTATCGATTTAAAGGGGTTGTTAACCTTTAAATTACATTTTAGTATGATGATGTAAACCAGTGATCCCCAACCAGTAGCTTGTGAACATGTTGCTCATCAACCCCTTGGATGTTGCTCCCAGTGGCCTTAAAGCAGGTGCTTATTTTTAAATTCCTGGCTTGGAGGCAAGTTTTGGTTGTATAAAAACCAAGTGTACTGCCAAACAGGCCTCCTGTAGGACTACCACATAGCCAATCACAACCCTTATTTGGCACCCCATAAAGCTTTTGCATGCCTTTGTTGCTCCCCAACTCTTTATTTTTGAATGTGGCTTACGGGTAAAAAAAGGTTGGGGACCCCTGATGTAGAGAGCGATAATCTGAGACCACTTGCAATTGGTTTTCATTTTGTATTATTTGAGTTTCTTTTTTAGTTATTTGGCTCTTTATCAGCTCTCCAATTGCAATTTCAGCATTCTGGTTGCAAGGGTCCAAATTCCCATAGCAACCATGGACTGACTGGGATATGAATAGCAGAGGGCCTAAATAGTAAAAGTAATAAATAGAAACTGTAATAAGTAACAATACATTTGTTGCCTTACAGAGCATTTGTTTTTTTAGATGGGGTCAGTGACCCCCACTGGAAAGCTGAAAAAAAATTCAAAAACTATTAAAAAAAAAAATGAAGGCCAATTGAAAAGTTATTTAGAATTGGCCATTCTATAACATACTAAAAGATAACTTAAAGGTGAAGCACCCCTTTAATTTGCTACCGACTGTTTGTAGTTGGCTGAAACAAATGGTAGATGGTGCTGTTTCAAATTCATTATATTAGAAATGTCCAAACAGTTAAAACTGTGAAAACCAAGAAAATGATGCAAGTTTTATTTCTACTTTTCCTTTAAAAAAAACCTTTTTTTTTTTTTAATAACATCATAATGATATGGAGGCTAATAGATCAAGTCACCAACTGAAAAAGAAGGGCCCCTACTTTGCTTGGTGGTAAAAGAAGATGGTTATTGCTCGGTCTGTGACTTTCCCTTCCGTTAACTGTTATAAAAGTGGTTATTCAAACCCTTTTTTCAGTTGGTTTGATTGTTCACCAGAAATAGACTTTGTACTTTCTTTTTGTGACACTTTACACTTCAATATTTTCGAATATTGAAGTGTAAAGCAGGGGTCCCCAACCACCGTCCGTGGGCCAGAACCATGCCGTGGTTAGTCCAGAACTGAGCTGCCTAGCCTGCAACTAACACCGGCGCGCTGAATTGGACACACAGGTGCTGCTGACCCTGCCAACCCCCTCCCTGGTCCTTGCAGAAATCTTTTCATTAACACCGGTCCCTGGACCAAAAAAGGTTGGGGACTGCTGGTGTAAAGTGTAATTTTTCACCTTCTAAAGCCGCTCTGGGGGGGGGGGGAGTCGCCGACTGTTTAACTGTTCTAAATTAATACATTTAGTTTATACATTTATCTTTGTCCCTGAGTTTCGTTAAAGGCAGCTGTTAGAATTGATACAATAGTTGCTAATATTCCACAAATACTGCTGAGAAATGTATCTTCTAAATGTAAGCAAAGTGTAACAGTTCAGCTGCTCCTGGATCCCTGAGCTTCCAGACTGAATCACCAGAGACAGGAACATTAAACTTAAATTTTGGGGAAAAATGGTAAAAAATAAAAGAGAGAAAGTAATTGGGGAAAAAGTCAGTTTATGGTGAACAATCTGAAATCGACTAAACTGAAAAAAGTGTTTGGAAGGCAAACAACCCCTTTAACCTCTCATTAGGTGGATGTGTGGCCCAGCATGTTTAGGGTCCAAAAATCGTAGGCGTTTCAGGAACTGTTGGTGTTTAACAAAATGACATGTTTGAGCTCAATTGGTTGAGATGCTAATGAATTCTATCTTAATTCCCTACTCCCCCCTCCATCTATCAAGCAACAAACCACAAATACAGTGGAGGAGCCTCTGGATCTAATCAGACTTAGCCTAGATGAACGGATCTATGTTAAGATGAGGAATGACCGAGAGCTACGTGGACGTTTAAACGTGAGTGTTGGTTTTAGGTGATTTGTTTTGTGCTGATCATTTTTGATATGTAGGAAAACCCTGTTGCCATGGTTGCTTTTCTATATGCAGGCGTATGATCAGCATTTGAACATGATCCTGGGAGATGTGGAAGAGACCGTGACAACCATAGAGATCGATGAGGAGACCTACGAGGAGATTTACAAAGTAAATATTGTTTTAATTACATTGGTTTTATTGCATTTACACAGTGATATGTCTATCTATATACAGATTTTAATTATCGGTTGCTTAACAAGCTAATGCAATATTTTGATAAGTAAAAGTTTTAAAAAAAGCTTTGTGGCTTACCATGCTGAGCAACAAGTACAAGAAATGGCTACATTTAAAGGACCGGTAACCCCAAAACATGTTACAGGGTCTGTTCACATATTTCGCAAGGTGTGAAAATTGCCTCCCTTAAAGGGGTTGTTCACCTTCAAACACATCGCCTAATCTTGTCGGCAATAATAAATAATATATGTAGCTGGTTTCACTTTGGGCTACAAAGTACAGGTATTGGACCTGTTATCCAGAATGCTTGGGA
This sequence comes from Xenopus petersii, assembly GCA_038501925.1. Lineage (NCBI taxonomy): Eukaryota > Metazoa > Chordata > Amphibia > Anura > Pipidae > Xenopus > Xenopus petersii. Next base: position 116,936,987 of record CM076679.1, on the reverse strand, counting down.
CCTGGGGCTTTCCGGATAACTGATCTTTCTGTAATTTGGATCTTCATACCTTGTCTACGAAAAAATCATGTAAACGTTAAATAACCCCATTGGCTAAATTGTGATCTTTGTTGGGATCAAGTACTATTTTGGTTTATTTGGATAAAATGGGAGTCCATGGGAGACGGCTGTTCCATAATTTGGAACTTTCTGGATAATGAGTTTTTGGATAATGGATCCCATACATGTACTTCTTTATTGGAGTGCCCTATAGATCTGCAACTGTCCCTGTTTCAAATGAGGAGTGGGTGTGTCCCAGCGGTCCCTGCCAAAAGCACAGTACTTGGGGTGGGGATAGCCAATGACAGCATTGCAGTTACACAGGCAAAATACAGACTTCAGTTCCCTATCGGGTCCGCCTAGCTGCTGATTGGTTCCTATCCTACAGTGCAGTGTGCTGCTCGCTCCCCTGCACGGCAAGTACAGTAGGGTTTTTGGAATTTTTTTAATAAATAAAGTCAAAGCACTACTTTTTCAAGCATATTCCTTCTATAAGAGTATAAGGTACTGCCACATTCTTATTTTTCACTCAATTTCTCCTTTTAGACTTGCCACCTGGGAATGCGTTGCTCAAATGCCATTCATTATTTACAGTAATTTGAATCATTAACATTTTTTGCTTGCTCTTAAATGCATTCTGTACTATTCTGTAAGGTAGAACTTCAATTTTTTTTTTTTTTTTTTTTTTTATTCTTTTCTTTTTCAGTCCACAAAGCGAAACATTCCTATGCTGTTTGTAAGAGGTGATGGTGTGGTTCTTGTAGCTCCTCCTTTGAGAGTTGGTTGATTTGTTCCATCAAGACTGCTCATCGTGTTCCAGCTGGAGTTTGCTACGATCAGTGAACCTTTTTGTTACCCACAGGAACTGCAAGGATCCGTTGGCACTTAAGTTTATCCTACAGATGGATATGTCTTATTGCTTTCCTATAACGTTGAACAGATTTGTTTTTTTTTTTTTTTTTATTCTTCTGTGCAAAACCTTATTTTGCAGCTAATGGCAGACGCCACAGCTTTCTTTTTTTTTATCTGATTAGATTTTAGTTTATTCAAGTGGGGATGGGGATGATATACTGTAAGTTTTCCATTGTTGACATCCAATCCCTAAACAATACAGGTTTTACTGTATTATGAATGATCTAATAAACTTATATTTACCATGAAATCATTCTTTTGATGTAGTAACACCAGTGCTCTTATTCATCATTTAGAAACCTGTAACTCCGTTCACTGGGAATAGTGATGTTAGAATCCAATTATTTTGCTCAATAAAAGCTATGCTCTGAGTTTAAAAGAATTTAAGAGTTCTGGGAGAGCATTCCACAGAAATGGATCTATGCTTCCTACACTTTAAATTCTGGACCTGCATCCGGTACCTACAACCCGTAGCACAGTGAGTTATAATTTACATGTTTCTGACTAGCTGATTATTTAAGTTAGTAACATCAGTACTCCGGGAGAGGGACTGGAAAGTGATCTCTATATAAATGGCTGTTATATGGTTTGGCTAAATGACTCCTCTGCATCACTAAAATAGTAAATGGAGGACTTGAGAAACCTGTAATACCCCTATCTTTGCTGCTCAAACCTGCTGAGGGAAGGAATATTGCTTTCAGGGAATAGTAGGACTGTTTACTGCTTAGCCCACAAGGTAATTGGCAGAAAGTACATGATGGTAACTTAAGAAGAGAAAAGCTTCATATCCTTAGGGAAAAAAAAAATTGGTGTGAAGAGCTACGTTATAAAATGCAGAGTTAGGGAGTTGCAGCCTGAGCATCCTTAATACACCCCCTTTCTGTTCCCTTGCACTACTGCTAATAGGAGGACAGCACTTTGTCCCCTGCTATTCTTTATAGGCAATTACATTACTGGCCTTCTAAAACCGTTCTTTTACAATGTCAGCTGGAGAAGCGAATATGTAAATAGACGTCAAAGTTAACTTCATTATGCTTCTGCAGTCTGTGAACTATGTGTAATGTTATCTGTTAAGTATTATTATTTCATGTCATTCCAAGAAGTTGTACTACCAGCGCCCAAAGTTATTTAACTCTCACCAGTGCTGTACACTCAGAATATTTAGAGCTGCCTCCTTCTTGGCTTTGATTTTATGATCATGACTTTAATGTGGCAGCAAGTATTTGTTATTGCAGGGGTATGTTTTGAGAAAATATCTGATTTAGTGCAAAGCATGCAAAAGAGAGGCATGGCCTAGAAATTAAAGGCATTGTTTAAGTATGATATAAGCAAGTATATTCTGAGGCATTCAGCTATTTTATCTTTCACAGTTTTTAATACATGTTTAGCTTCAGGTGCTCTCCAGGTTGGAATTCTAGCAGCTATTTGGTTGCTAGGGTCTAGCTTACCCTAGCAACCAAGCAGTGGTTTGAATGAGACTGTAAGATGAATAAAGAAGTCTGAATAGAAATAAAATGTAGAATAATAATAAAATTGCAGCCTCATAGGGCAGTATGTTTTTTTTTTTTTATTTTTTGCTGATATCGGTGACATTTTATTGCTGGTAAAAGGCAGAGGCATAAAATAAAAAACATTAATAATTTAAAATGTTGATAACAGGTCACTAGCATATATAACAAGTGAAAGGTGAACTTCCTCTTTAAGTAATTTGATTAAGATTTAGGACTTAAGCAGTTTAAGGCTTCAGAAAATTTAAGTTAAGCTTGTTTTATAACCCATCAAGACTCCTTGTCAGAGTTGGGATCTAGGGTTGGTTCAGCTCTCGGCCAGCAATGAAATCCTATAGGAATGCTGGGCAATTGAAGACATTTGGGCACAGTTATGAATCCTGTTAATATTTGCACTAGTGCAAGATCTGTACTCTGATCTTACCCGCACCATTTATTTTCTTATAAAACTGCAGATACTATAGTAGCAATCCTCATATTGTAATGTACAGGTATGGGTTGCATTATCCAGAAACCAGTTATCCAGAAAGCTAGTTATGAAAAGGGCGTCTCCCATAGACTCCATTATAATCAGAAAAAATCCCAAAATCCGTTTTGGATCAAGCTTGGAAAAGTAACCTTGCTAAAGTTATATGTAAATGTCTCTGTTCACCCCCTGATTATCACCTGGGCCCCATCCACTGATTTCAGAACATTTGATAAACTGTAAAGCAATCCACTGCAAGGGATCTGGCAGTTTGGTTGGCTTCCAAATTTCATACTCTACCAGAGTTTAACAACTAAACCAATGTCTCATAAAGCACTGAGATACACTGTGTACAACTATGCAGATATTTAGACGTTGGCATCTAAATATGCTGACCACAAACCAAATAAAAACTAAACAAATATATAAATGTACAGGTAAACAACTCCTCCTGGTATTACTGGCGGCAGTCACTACAGCTATAGGCTATTTTATGATTTCATTCTCTTTGAGTCATCTTTCCACTAAACTCTGCCATTTAGTCTACACAAACCATTACTTCTACAGAAGTCATTAAAGGGATTTTTACAATGTTTTTATTTCTAAATTACACTGTTTACACTGCAAATAATTCTCTCTACCATGTAAAATTTCATTCCTGAACCAGCAAGTGTATATTTTTAGTTGTAATATTGGTGTGTAGGTGCATCTCATGTCATTTTGCCTGATCATGTGCTTTCAGAAAGAGCCAACACTTTATGATGGAACTGCTTTCGGACAGGCTGTTGTTTCTCTTACTCAATGTAACTGAATCTGTCGCAGTGGGACCTGGATTTTACTAATGAGTGCTGTTCTTAGATCTACCAGGCAGCTGTTATCTTGTATTAGGGAGCTGCTATCTGGTTTCCTTCCCATTGTTCTGTTGTGAGGCTGCTGGGGAGGGGGGAGTGATATCACTGCACCTTGCAGTAAAGAGTGACTGAAGTTTATCAGAGCATAAGTCACATGACTGGGGTCAGCTGGGAAACTGACAATATGTCTAGCCCCATGTCAGATTTCAAAATTAAATATAAACAAATCTGTTTGCTCTTTTGAGAAACGGATTCAGTGCAGAATTCTGCTGGAGCAGCACTATTAACTGATGAGTTTTGAAAACTTTTTTTTACCATGACATACCTGTAAGTTACATAGCTAAATCAGGTTGAAAAAAGACAAAGTTCTTCAAGTTCAACCCCTCCAAACTAAAACCCAATATCCATACACACACCCCTCCATACCTTCACATAAATTCCATATACCCATATCTACACTAACTATAGAGTTTAGTATCACAATAGTCTTTGATATTATCTCTGTCCAAGAAATCATCCAAGCCATTCTTAAAGGGCATGTAAGGTCTAAAAAAGGATAAGGCTCGAAATGTATTTTGTATACTAAATGTAAACATGAACTTGCACCACAAGCCACAAAACAAATGATTTATGCTTTCAAAGTTGGCTACAGGGGGTCACCATCTTGTAACTTTGTTAAACATCTTTGCAAGACGAAGACTCTGCACATGCTCAGTGTGGTCTGGGCTGCTTAGGGATCGTCATAAACAAAGCTGCTTGAGTTCTGCATAGCTGGGAAGTATTGGGGGGCTCCCCCTGCTGTTCATAAGTATGATTGTTTCCCTGCAGAACAGTTAGGGACCATCTGACAATTCCTATCCACAGCAGTAAATGAAGGGAGAATTCCACTGCATATATACAGGTTTCTTATAAAAACGGTATACATTTTTTAATTAAAGTATATTGGAGATAGGTTTCTTTTTCATTAAAGAAAGTAAAAGTTTGTTTTTACTTTTTTTGCCTTTACATGCCCTTTAAAGGCACTTTAAACTAAATCAGCAGCACAACATCACCCGGCAGTGCATTCCACAACCTCACTGTCCTGACTGTGAAGAACCCCCTACGTTGCTTCAAATGAAAGTTCTTTTCTTCTAGTCTAAAGGGGTGGCCTCTGGTACGGTGATCCACTTTATGGGTAAAAAGGTCCCCTGCTATTTGTCTATAATGTCCTCTAATGTACTTGTAAAGTGTAATCATGTCCCCTCACAAGCATCTTTTCTCCAAAGAGAACAACCCCAACTTGACAGTCTACCTTCATGACAGTATCATGATGATGGTCATGATGAGTAACATAGTCACTTGTGAAGTCCTGATCTTGCTGCTTTAAACACGTTTGGCCTTTTCCTGTGTCATTACTTAAAGGAATAGTAACACCAAAATATGAAAGTGTTTTAAAGTAATGCAAATATAAGGCAGTGTTGCACTGCACTGATAAAACTGACGTGTTTGCTTCAGAAACACTACTATAGTTCATAGAAACAAGCTGCTGTGTAGCAATGGCGGAAATTGAAAAAAGGCTATATGGCACAGGATAAATAATGGATAACAGATAGCAGATAAGTTCTGTAAAACATAATGTTATCTGCTGTGTAATTTGAGCCTATTCTGGTTTGAATGGCTGCCCCCCATGGCTACACAGCAGCTTATTTATATAAATAATAGTAGGATTTTCTGAAGCAAACAAATCAGTTTTACAAGTGCAGGGCAACGCTGTACTATATTATTACTTTAAAACAATTACGTTTTTTGATGTTACTTTTCCTTTAACTCATGAGAGGCACAGAACCAGGTCTGTTTGAACCAATCTCCATCCCTCCCTCTTTAAAACCAACTAATCCTAATGCATGTATGCCGTAATCCACCTCTGCCTTCCTTAATGGATCAGATTAGTGTAGTTCATTATTTTTAGGCCACAAACCTCAAGCTGTGAACAGGTTTTGTTTCTGTCTGAGAACAAATTGCTGCTAAATGGCTTGACATTTCATTGGCCTATTTACAGAAAAGAAAGAAAAATACTCATATTAAATAGATTTCACTTCACTGGGCTAAGGGCAGATTTAAGAACAATATTGCCCAAACAAGGAATATATAATATAATAGCGGCAAGAATTTAAAAGCTGTACAATCCCATTGGGATAGTGATTCTCAGACCTACTTAGTTCCAAGTATACAGTCATGTACAGTGTTGAACTGGGGTGTCATGGGGTTCATCAGAACATAGACCCACTATTAATTTATTTAATTTATAGTTTAAGTAACTTGTCAGCTTCTGTCTTCCATTTTTTCTTGACTTTGTCAAAGACCACACTGGCTGTGTAATGTATTGGACGTGGATGACATTCTGCTCTTGAGAACACATGGGCCAAATCCCTTGTTGTCCTATTGTTAGTTAGACCAAAACTAAACGGGATTCTTTGAACTTTGGGATCTATGGGAATAGCCATTGCTGCCAAATTACTGCATTTTCCAGCCACCTTGTTCCATGGGAGGCCATATTAAGTCATCACTCTCTTACAAATAATAAAGCTGAATTTCTTACTGCAGGAGGAGAGGGAAGGGGACATCGGACAGACTAACAGAGAAGCCCTTGTATGGCTCATAGTGTTGCTCTTGGCAGACTGGGTGTAGTCATGGGTGAATGTCCTCTAAATTCAATTATTAAATAGTTACATAGGAGATGAATTTGATAAACCAAAATAACATATCCATCTAGTTCAATGTCTTTTTTCCCCCCAAGCATCTGTGGTGGGTTCAAAATGCTATGACTGGTTGAAGCTTTAAAGTAGAAGGAAAGCAGTTTATTGCTAATAGATTAGTCACAATAGTGCAAGCTATAACACTATATTTATTCTTTAAAATGCTTTACCATACCTGAGTAAAAAGCTCTAGAAGCTTTATGTTTGTTTAGGATAGCAGCTGCCATATTAGTTTGGTGTGACATCACTTCCTGCCTGAGTCTCTCCCTGCTCACTCATAGCTCTGGGCTCAGATTACAGAAGGGAGGGAGAGAGGAGCAAACGGAGCATGCTCAAGCTCTAGCCCTGGAGGTTTAAGATGAAAATAGGAAGTCTGATACAGAAGCCCATGTGTACACAATAGAAGGAATGAAATTCCGTGTTTCTTTTGACAGGGGACTCATTAGTTTGAGGGTTTACTGGTGTATTTATATAGACCTTTCTGATAAATCTTACTTTTTTTCTTCTCCTTTAAGAACTACCAATGCTACTAAGTCATAAACTGCAGAAATTATGACTTTGTTTTCATAGGGAAGTCCTGAAAGTAGGACAGGGTCTGGAATAGGAGATGTGGTTTATGTATAACTGGGTGTTATGTTGGTGGGTTGGGGTCAAAACCTAAAATTACACACTTTTTGAATTTGGGAGTTGGGAGATATTTTTGGCTAATTTCCCCAACAACAAGAGAAACCTGCTCTTGATTGCACAGGCTTGTATTAGAGGCCAATAGCTAGAGGGATACAAACATGGCATAGTGGTGGAAATGCTGGCAGACATTAAAGGGGTTATTTACTAAAATCTACCAAATTCCTGGGCACTTTTTTACAGTATTTATCAATAAATTTTCTCGAAAAAAATCTGGTGCAGGACTTGATAAAATCATGAAAAAATTCAATTCCTATGGTTTTTTTCAGATTTGACCCCGAAAAAAACAGATTATCGCCCAAAAATTCTTCAGATTATTGTATGAAACCCAAGGCAGATTATGAAATCTCCCAACTGTAAACAGGACATTTGCCAGTGACTTATACACGACTTTGGCTGGTTTAAGAGGGAGAGCTTTTATTTCGGACTTTTAGGTTTAATAAATCACAAAATAATGTGGTCTTTTTTCTACGAAAAAATGGTGGTTTTCCCTTTAAAAGTCCGACCAGAAAAAAATGAACTTTAATAAATAACACCTTTAAGTTGCAATTAAATGGACGCAAAGTTGGATGTGTTGATTCCATTTATTAAAATACACTCTGGATTGAGAACATTCACTTTGACGGACTAAACACAACTACATTGGGTGCAATTCCCCGTAATTACCAATTCTGGGATAAAACACTCTTATTGTGGCTTGGATAAACATAAGTGTATGAAAATGACACTTTGCACTTTCTGCAAACCTCCCTGAAGGAAATACATTTATTTATAGAGGCTCTAATCTCACATTACTGCGCCTAAGTGTGCAACACAAGTCTCCTCTCTATGTGATGGTTGTGTGTATCTTGAAGGTGTAATATGGCCAGTGATTAGTATAATAAAAGTTTATTGTGCACATTGTTAAATATTTAACTCCTGTTCTCCAGCTGCTCCCATATTAGTTATATGGTTTAGGATATATTTGTTTGGTTTTGTTTGCTTCCTTTACTGCCTGTTTACTGTATATAGATAACATTCTAGTTAGATGCACTGTCTTTCCTATTCATTTCAGCAGCCTAAAAAGAGAACGGAAACCTTGCTGTTATAGCAAATATCAGTTTCCATTGGTTAGAACAACTTCATTGTTATTGTATATTACACAAACATTGAGCTTTATCACAACTAATGTATAGGAAAAAACATCCTGTAAGAAATAAAATGTAATTAGTATTTTAAAGCAGCCTACATTTACTTGCTAATGTGTAGGTGCAAGGTTGGATCAGTAAGGCATGCAAAATTCCACCACCCCTACATATATTGCTGTGAATGTCCCCAAGTTCCCTAGTCCTTCTTACTCCATTGGAGGAGATTGTTCTTGGGACAGACCACTTTCATTTGGTCTCCTGTTTGGGATCATTGTGCTGCTGAAAGATGAACTTTTACCAAAGTGTCTTGTTTAAATAGAAGCAACAATATATGGTGCCGTATGGAACTAGTGAAAGAGACCCTCATTCAGACTGTTGAAAAAAAACTCTTGGGTGACCATAATGTCCGGTCAGTCTTGAACTCAATCCATCTGAAAATCTGGGGTGTTATTTGCAAATGAAGGTGCACACAAGTCACCTGAGTGACTGAATAATAAGATACAAATTGCTATGGATATAAGGATATTCTAGGTTACCATAATGTTCCATTTCCACATAAAGGAATGAGTCCATATGCGAGTGTTTCACATACAGGCCATGAAATGTCAAGGTAACTTTTAAATCTGCATCTTGTACAGCAGGGGTTATTTTACTTTACTTGTTTTAAACACCACTTAAGGCACAGTAGGTCTATCTGTTTTGCGAGCGAGCATGCATGGTTATGTCAAGACAACAGTGGAGGAAACATCATGGAGCAGATCAGAGCTGGCAGGACTGAGGGACTCAAGAGCCAGGAGTAGGGGAATGAACAGGTACATGTCCAGCGCCCCCTCTGTGTTGCACCCCAGGCATATACCCCTAGTTCCAGCCCCGATCTTTAGAAAAGTCAGGGTGCAGGCTAATTAAATACTGTTAGAATAAAAGTAGGAGAAGGCCTAGAAAGTATTTAGAAATTATTTAGAACTTGAACTCAACATAGGGGCTTCTGTACAAGCTTAACACAGTCCTTTATCAGTGAAGATTTGGGCCTTTAAAGATGCTCCAATAGCTTTCTGCTGATTCACAGCACATGATCTTGGCGGCTGTCCCTTACCTGAACTTAAAGTGATACGATCTTGGGCAAAATTTCAAAACATTTTTTTTTCAAAACGCTTCAGTTAATAATGCTGCTCCAGCAGAACTCTGCACTGAAATCCGTTTCTCAAAAGAGCAACCAGATTTTATTATATTCAATTTTGAAATCTGACATGGGGCCAGACATATTGTCAGTTTCCCAGCTGTCCCGAGTCATGTGACTTATGCTCTGATAAACTTCAGTCACTCTTTACAGCAAGTTGGACTGATATCACTCCCCTCCCCCCCAGCAGCCTAACAACAGAACAATGGGAAGGTAACCAGATAGCAGCTCCCTAACACAAGATAAGAACTGCCTGGTAAATCTAAGAACAGAACTCAATAGTAAATTTCAGGTCCCACTGAGACACATTCAGTTATATTGAGTAGGCGAAACAACAACCTGCCAGATAGCAGTTCCATCCTATAGTGCTGGCTCTTTTTGAAAGCACATGATCAGGCAAAATGACCTGAGATGGTGCCTACACACCAATATTACAACTAAAAAAAATACACTTGCTGGTTCAGGAATTCAATTTTATATTGTAGAGTGTGTAGCGCTATAGTAAATTTGAGTGCGCCTTACTCTACTATAAGTTCCACTTCCAGTCAATATGCCACAGATGAGACCGTAAAATCTTAGGGAGTGAGCCCTCGCAGGGCAGGGTGTAGTGCAACTGTAACTGGATTCAGGGTGCAAATAATTGGGCGCCAGTGGTTCATATAACAACCATAGAACAGATTTATTGAACATACAATCCTCAGTGGAGTGTACATAAAGAGAGCATTGCAGGATCATTCATTACAATGGATAGGCAATACCCACAGCACCTTTGGTCACTATAAGTTCCCTCAAGAACAAGAACAATGAATGCAGCCTTGAGGAGGTACAGCCAGCTTTCAGCCTTTTCCCTAAGTGGAACCTGAGGGGAATAATCTACCCTAGGTCTGTACACTTAGTAGCTACTTCTGGGCAATTAGTACCCGGGATCTTTATCCCACTCACAATCCTCGGAGGAGCCTCAAACTGCTCAGCTAACTAAACTAACTAGAGTGACCTATTAAAGAGATAAACTACACTGACTAAACCCTATTTAGGTTTAGGTTCCACAGGGGTCCTGTCTGCTTGCTCAGACCAGGACTAGCACAAAATGGACCTTGAAAGCATGGCTTCAGAAGCTTTTATACTTTAGGACAATGCCATCTACTGGCCACTGTGAGAAACAACAAGGGCTTAGCCTAAAGCAGGATTAGGAAACAGTTACCCCTCCTAAATGTGTTTTAGAACCCAGTTAGGTGTCTATAACACTAGGGGACTGCCTGCTAAATAATACTGGGGATGGCTATTTTACACATCCCTACCATGTGAATTAATTGCAGTGTAAACAGTGTAATGTAGAAATAAAAGCTACACCATAAGAATCATGACAGAATCCCTTTTAAGGATATACTGTGCATTCTGCATCAGAATTTAGCATCAGCTTCTCATTAGATGTCCAGATCCCACTGAGCATGTGCAGTGCCACTAACACTCAAATGGTGACCTAACAAAATGATAAGAGATTTCATGTATATTGGCATTTGTTGGTTAGGTTCTGGGTGTTTCTGCAGAGGGCTGTGGCTGGTAATTTCCCCATGCTTTTCACATTTTCTCCTACAATAGGGGCAAGTTATATTTTAGGACATATGACATTGGAGATGTCTCTGAAAGCTGTCAGCAGAACAGTTTGTATTACAGGACTATGCAGAGCATGCTGTTAGAGTATTTCCACTGTAATTTGTATGTCAACTGGATTAACATATAAATAGATGAGTTAATTTGCCTGTTACTCTATTATGGATAGTTAGGGGAAAGAAATTGCAGTTATGGTGGAAGGGTATATTGGTACATGCCTCTACATAAGCACTTCTTAGATTACTAAGTGTGTCAATTAGTAACATTAAATATATCTTCACTGCTCCATCCTATCACTTGCCTCCCCAAAAGATCTTTCGTCGTGAATGATCGGTTTCAGTGCAATCCGACCAATTAGTCAAATTATCGTGAAGTTAGAGGGAATTGAACGATCGCACATCTTACAATTTTTCGTCCGACATCTGTCAGAAAACTGATCGGCCAGGTTAAAAAAATCGTTATCGGTCCCAGTGCAATCTATCTATGTTTGCAGGGCCAAGCAGGCAGCTACTCTTCAGTTTTCCTGGCAATATCGCTATTTAAATAATCGTTTCGAGGTAATCGTGGTCTCACCATAACGAAAAAATCTTTTAAATATCTTTACATCTATGGCCAGCTTAAACTCTATATGCAACAATCTCCGTTTCATGCCCAGGCCTGGATTTATGATGCGGGTCCCTAGGGCCCTCATTTGTGCATGCACGGGTTTCCGCCGGAGAACTGGGATTTAAAGAGCTGTCACATCTTCTGCATGTCCCCAGTGATTTGAGAAACAAATTACGATGCAGCTTGGTGGCATGCCTCCCCCTAAAATCTTGCAGCCCTAGATCCAGGCTTTTGTAGCCTTCCCACAAATCCGACCTTCAAACAAACAGCGCCAGGGGGCGCATCGATTACACTCTCTTGAGAAAAGAAAGCCAATGAAAGTTACCATACATGATTTCAACCCCTCACCCCCAGCCTCCTGTCCCCTGGGTTTTTCTGGTCCTCCTATAATTTCAGTGCATGCATGCACAATAAGCAGTCAGTTATGTCATTGGGAGCTTGTGGTGACATCACAAAGTATATGGTTACGTTGGGTTTATGGAGAAAATGTCGCGGTGGCGTAATGCCAAGCACCTCCCCCAGGTTGACATCTCTGTTATCTATGCCAATATTTTTCTCAAGTGAAAATTTTTCAAGGCAAACATGATGTTCCCATAGGTGACCTTTGTGAGACTTTATCATGGGCAAGTCGAAATGTTATCGGCTCCAGGTCCCAGGCTGTCTACAGAGATGGTTTTACCTGGTCCCCCCACTGGTTGTGCCAGAGTGAAATGACGGGGATACTCATATGTCTTTGTGGTTGAACTGCATGCTACAAGTTTATCCAGAATCCCAGTTGGCATTTACTTTAATTGGCTCTAATAAACCTTATGCAGAAATAATTAGACCAGATTAGCAGCTCCAATAAACTCGGCACGTGAGGCCGTTTGTTGGGATTAGCAGCTGGAATGACCTTACTTAGTCCTTCGGCCCTCTCTGTAGGAATGTCCTTTACTGTGGCGGGGCTTTGGGTAAAAAAAACACAATAAGGCCCTGTTGCATTTTGGACAGGGTGTTATTCAGTGCTGTATTTAGTTTAGGTGCCACCCTAAGGACACCCCACCTATAGCAAAGCAAACCACACATGGGTGTGATGTCACTTCTGTGAGCATGAGGTCACTTCTGTGTGCATGAAATCACTTCTCCAGCACCACAGACCTATGAACCCCACTCCCATGCTCCGCCACTGGATTTAGACAGAAATATCTGGTGGCGAGTCTGAGGAGATTTTATTTAATATATTTTTTTCTTTTAAAAAAGACAGCCTGAGGGCTGCCCCCTTCAAGCTGCTGCTCTATGGGTGCCCCTATATAAATGCAGCCCTGTGTAATTGACAAGCCTGAAATTGATTAGCACTCAGTTTGCTGTTAAGGCTGCCACCTTAAAAAACAAGTGGCATTTCTGTATTCTTGCTGTGAATGTTTGAACACATTTCGGTGTTTTTTTTCCAGTTATTACAGTTTTGCTAATGAAGGTCAATTGCCCTTTAAGCTGTGAGTCAAACTTTTCCCAAGGGACCTGTTATCTTATATTGTTATAATTACTTATTTCCTTATGTCGAAATTGTTACAAAAGTATTGTATCTGCTGCTGTGGCTGTTCTGGGCTCTCTGCCAAAAGCCAATTAAGTTAGAAACTTTGTTTCTTTTTCTGGCTTTTCAGTGCAGAGAAAAACGGGACTTTCCAGTACAAATGAGGGACTGCGGGTTGAGCTGTCAAAAGAGGGACTGTCCCTCTAAAAATGGGACAGATGGGAGGTATGATATACTATACTGCTTCACTGAGCTCTGTTCTTTTTTTCTCCCTATATATTTTTGTCTCCCCAGTTTCACACCTTTCTTTTGAAAGGTTTCTCGGCTGGATTATGGTCAGAAACATCAGTTGGTGATGCTGTTCAAAACAAAATTCATTATATTAGCAATAGTGATGTGCGGGTCAGGGTTTTCCTGACCTGCACCCGACCCTAACCCGCCCTGCTGCAGCCCACGCCCGCCCACACCCGCGCTACCGGGGTCCTTTTATAGACCCGTGCTGCCCTACAAATGATGTCACAATGATGTCACAAAAGGGGTGGGCGAGCAGACGCGAGTCTACAAAACCGGAACCCGGAAGTCGGATGCAGGCATTTGAAGGTAGCGGGCGGGGAGAGTAGGAGTAGAACTCCTTCTGCTTCTCCCCAAACCTGTAGGGGAGCAAAAAACACAAGTGAAAAAACATGTGAGAGTGAGTACCAAGGGAATGATGGGTATATCTTTCAGTGAAATGTTGTTGGGGGTCCCATGGCCTGATCATTCCTGTATGCACATTATTAGTTTCTCTTGTCAATGTCCTCTCTTTTCTTACCCAGGGCAAGGAATATTTTTGCCTTGCCGGCGCCCGCTGCATGGTCTGACTTTGCCATTGTCACAGCAGATGGTAGTGCCACGTGCTTTTTGAGCAGCTGTCAGCTCAGAGGAATCTGTCGAGGGAGAATGGAAAACTACGTCAATGTTGAATCTTGCTCTGTAATGTCCCTTAAGTCACAATATCTCATTGGTGCTTTTCAAAGGATTCCATCATGATTTTTATGATGTAGTTTTTATTTCTACATTACACTTTTTACAATGCAAATAATTCACTCTATAATATAAAGTTTAAGTGTATTTTTTTTAGTTGTAATATTGGTGTGTAGGTGCATCTCAGGTCATTTTGCCTGGTCATGTGCTTTCAGAAAGAGCCAACACTTTAGGATGGAACTGCTTTCTGGCAGGCTGTTGTTTCTCCTACTTAATGTAACTGAATGTGTCGCAGTGGGACCTGGATTTTACTACTGAGGGCTGTTCTTAGATCTACCAGGCAGCTGTTATCTTGTGATAGGGAGCTGTTATCTGGTTTCCTTCCCATTGTTCTGTTGTGAGGCTGCTGGGAGGGAAAGAGTGATAGCACTCCAACTTGCAGCCCATCAGTAAAGAGTTAATGAAGTTTATCAGAGCGCAAGTCACATGACTGGGGGCAGCTGGAAAAGTTATAATATGTCTAGCCCCATGTCAGATTTCCAAATTAAATATAAAAAAATCTGTTTGCTCCTTTGAGAAATGGATTTCAGTGCAGAATTCTGCTGGAGCAGCACTATTAACTGATGCATTTTGAAAAAAAATTCCCATGATAGTATCCCTTTAACTCTGCAACAGATTACAATGCAATATCCTAAATGCCTGCAAAGCACCATATGTTTTGGCCCATAGAGTGAGGATGGGAATACACTAAATACTGTGCCATACCCTACACTTGATTTCATAATAACATCCATAAATGCAAATTACGAAGGCATTGGTAAATCGCATGCAAACTGATGGACCAGGTGCAATGTGCATGGATGTCATCCTGGATATGTGTAGCCTTTTTCTTATATTCCTTCCTTCCATGTGCAGCTGATCAGTTCATGCTCGTTGTCACCACTGTTTTGTTCCCCACAGTAGCCTGTTGTACCCCATCTAGGCTAGGCTAGACCTTGTCCGGTTAGTAAACAGGCAGAGCACCCGATACATTTGACCCTCTCTCCACAGGATGGGCCTTTGCTACTTGAAAGAGTGAAGGAATGGTGTTGTGCAACTACACCTCACTTGTGCTGTGTGACTAAATAACAGAATTAGATGCCAGCACAAAACAGCACATACATGTCAGGTAACAACACAGCATTTCAGAGGCAGCACTTTGTGACACCCCTGTGGAGATAGTGTACCACAGGGATAGATACACCTCAGGAGCTCTGTAATGGGACCTGAATCCCCACACATTGGATCAGGAAAAGCACTGAATCTACTAGGCTGTGATCCCTACACTACAGACCTGAGGGGAGAGCTAACCCTTATCCCTCCTAGGCTGCTCTTACTAAACTAGTTCTATCTTCCTCACTTTCCTAGAAAGTGCTTTTCAGCTGTCCTGACTTCACCTCATTCACGGGTCCCTGTAGCCCTGACTTCACCAAGGCCTTCCCTTAACTGGGGCCTAAGCTCCAGGCTCCCATTGCCATCAACTTCCTCCTGAAGTGACAGGGGAAAGAGGAACCCTCTGCCCAGCACTATACTAAAGTCATCAGCCTTTGGGCCAATCATACATTGTACACATTGTGCTAAAGTAGATACATGGGGTTATTGCCCAGCAACCAGAGAACAAGGGAATGTAGACATTTAAAGCCATAGGGGAGCTTTAACCCTATAGGTCCCTACATCGGGGTATACTGGGAATGTGAGAGACTGTGAGCGTCTCTTTGCACAACCTCCTTGCTCTGTGCGTGCCAGGGGGTGGGAACAACGTCTTCACAGCACCCAGTATGGTCTATAGCAGGGGTCCCCAACCTTTTTTACCTGTGAGCGACATTCAAATGTAAAAATAAGTTGGAGAGCAGCACAAACATGGAAAAAGTTCCTGTGGGTGACAGATATGGGCTGTAATTGGCTATTGGTAGCCCCTATGTGGACTGGCAGCCTACAGGGGGCTCTGCTTGGCAGTACAAAGGTTTTTGCAAACTAAATTTGCCATCTAGCCAGGAATTAAAAAACATGTTGCTCACGAGCCACTGGTTGGGGATCACTGGTCTCGAGGCTCGTCAGAGATTGCACTGGGAAATGGCTTTCAAAGGATGTCACCACATTGTCCTTGCAGTCAGAAATAGACATTCTGCCCACCACTAACATCTCCTGTCAGCAGGAGGATTATTGTTGTCGGCTATGGATTGTCCCTACGCACTATCATCATCAGAAGGTGTATTATTCTGTATTTAGAAGGCAAACAAAAGATTCATTTAAAGGGGAAACTTTCCTGACAGTCCTAAGTCTAAATATTTATAAGAAGCTTTGAGATATAGAGACATAAGGTCCTGAGAGGGGCGTTCAGAAAATCTTTATGGCAAAGCAAAGTAGAGAAAATTCATTGAGCTCTGGAACAAGGAGCCATGTATTTAACAGCTGCCTAGACCATATATTAAGTACAGGGCTCCCTTTGAGTGTTACACTGATATGAGCGTGAAGTTGAACCAATTGAGTGATATGCAATTGAAAGTTATACAAATTTTAATGATGCATCAAATCCAGGATCCGTTTTGGATTTGGCCTTTTTCGGCAGGATTCAGCTGAATCCTTCTGCCCAACCGAACCGAATCCTAATTTGCGTAAGCAAATTAGGGGCGGGGAGGGAAATTGCATGACTTTTTGTCCGAACCCAAGGAAGTAAAAAATGGTTTCCCCTTCCCACCCCTAATTTGCATATGCAAATTAGGGTTTGGATTCGGTTCAGCCGAATCTTTAGCAAAGGATTCGGGGGTTCGGGCAAATCCAAAATAGTGGATTCGGTGCATCCCTAATAAATTTACACCCATTTCTCAAACGCATGCTGCCCCTTGTACGCATTTGTGCACAAATCTTAACGCCTTTTGTATTGTGTGCCTGACTTCTGCATGTGCAATTGTAGTGAATTTCTGAAAGAGAATGTGTAAAACATAGTGAACTTCATTGTTTTTTGCAGTCTTAGGGTGGGGGGGGCAGATTTACAAACTTGTTGCTAATTGCCCTTAGGGGTGTACACAACTGTAGTATTCAGACAAATACCAGCCCCATAACTAAACTTTTAACCACATACCCAAAACTGCAACTTGGGTAATATTTAATTACAGCAGTGATGATATTCCTTTACCAAAGTTGACAGGGTACTTGAGGAAAAGATCTGATACTTCAGAAAATGAAAATGCATCTAGGAATATTGAACCTGTGATTTTGTGAACCTCAGACGCTTATTATCACAGGACACTCCACTGGATCCACTTAATGCCGGAAAATTGTCATTCTGGATCAGTGAACTCAGACGGTTCTGCTAATGATTTATTATGTGAAAATATGATTGTAAGTCAGCCAGTCCTGATAATATTCTTATCTGAGAGTGCAACTGAAGGGAATAGGCTGGTACCATACAGTGCGCCACTAATATAAAATGTGTCACTGTATGTTTGTGGATAAAAAGAGTAATTAATAAAGGCAGCGTGGTCACATCTGTCACTGAAACTTACTCTATGGCTCAGATTTTTACCTATGGTTAGTTGTAGGGATGCACAGAATACACTATTTTGGATTCGACCGAACCCTCAAATCCTTCATGAAAGATTATCGAACCGAATCCGAATTTTAATTTGCATATGTAAATTAGGGGTGGGAAGGGGAAAACATTTTTTACTTCCTTGTTTTGTGACAAAAAGTCACGCAATTTCCCTCCCCATCCCCAATTTGCTTATGCAGATTCGGATTCAGTTTCGGTCAGAGCGAAGGATTCGGCCGAATATGAATCCTGCTGAAAAAGCTGAATCCTGGGCGAATCCCGAACCGAATCCTGGATTCGTTGTATCCCTAGTTAGAAGCAAACTGTACATTTTCTATGAAAAAAACAATTATCTGCCCTGGTACATAAGTGAATCCATTTGTAATTCCACTCCAAAATCCGCAGAAGTCAGCGGATGGCATTTTCTCAGTTGTTATATTGATGGCAGTGGAGGAAACACACCATGTGCCACAAGCCTCATAGTATAGTAGCTACTGAGATCACTAAGTAGAGCAGACAACCTTCCTACTGATAAGGTCTGTCACAAATTATTGTGCCGGAAAGAATTAGTCCCGTTGCCCTTAGTGTGACATTATACATGTAAGTGTGTCTTTGTTTTCCCATCACCCTGTTAGCTTTAACTCTAGTAGGAAAGAGAAAATCCTTGACTTCTAGTGGACACTGACAGGCACCTTCTTTCCTTCATTTTGATGGATTTCACCACCTGCAAAAATTTGCAGGCAAAAAAATTTGCTGAAACAAAAAAGATGTGCACGTAAAAACTGTTGCTCGTCAAAATAATTTTGATGCCCATTGACTTTAATGCAGTTGGACAAAAAAGTTGTGTGTGTAAAAATGGTTGCACACTTATAAATTCAATGTGGTTTGCTAAGTTTTTGCCGTTTCAAAAACTTTTTCGGAGTTCCGTGAATTTTATGCCGAAGCGAATGGGACAGATTCGCCCATCATTACTTTTAAGGCTACAGCAACTTGTTTACCAATTTTACCAGGGCAACACTACATTATAATTTCATTCCTTAAAAACACTTTCATTTTTTAGTGTTTTGAAGCATTATGGGCAGATGTACTTAAATTTAGATTGGGAAATGCTGGAGGATACTCTGGCAGTTAAGGTTTTACCATAGTTAACTATGGGTGGCCATACAGACCTATACCTGCTGAAAATTGGGCAGATTTAAAAATCCAGTTAGGGCAAGGAACACATTGGGTCATTCATGTTGTCCTTAGCCTGCTTTTTCTTCAGTGTGATCTCCTACTGTACCTCAAAGTGGTAATTGAGCTTGCCAAACAAGCAAATATTTACATGTATATATATTTTATTTCTAACAGTCAAGAAATGTGTAACTTGACAGATTTAGCAATGCCAAAGAATCTGTCAAATCATCTGAATGTGTTAGACCGCTTTGAGCACAAATTTAGGACCATCAAAGGATCATCAATTTTGACAGCTTCAGACTGGAGTGTTTGGGGAACACCAGGGCTGAGACCTCAAAGGCCCTACTTGCTGTTTCAAGGACCTTCCCTTCCAACATGTGCCCAAGCTGGTCCACTCAGCACTGTGTACCCCCATGCTGCATACCCTTTACCTTCTTCCTCCAGCTGTGATCCAAGGGAGAGGTATTGGGGGAGTGTTTGGTTTGTGATTGGGGGGAGTGGACCTGGGTCAGCAGGGTACACTGGATGTTCTGCTGGCCCAGTTTAAACCTGAATTTAGAGGACCTAATGGATGCGTCCCTTTGAGAGATGGGATTTGAGATTTAGGACAAACACCTTGCTTGTTGCCCTAGAAATGATTTGAAATATGACTGAATGACTGATATACCAATGTTTTTTCTATATTTATAACCTTAATATAAGCTAAGGGAAGTTTGGCCAAAAATTGGACCTCTAGGTGGGGCCTTGGACAGGAAAGTTGACCCTTTTACCCTGAGATTTAGGTATGGTTTACTCAGACAGTCTCCCCTGTATTTGGCCACCTAAAGTGGTCCTTGTGGATCTTTAATTCACCTTTAATTCACTCAGGCAGCTTTGTCCCTTTTACTGGGTCCATCATAGTTTAAGATTTGCCCACTAGGTGGCAGTTGTTGAAACTTTAAAAGGGAGAGCACACATGTGCTCAGGGTCTTACTTGTGAAAAGTTAGACACTGAAGACAAGGGTTACGGTGGTAGTCAAGAATTAGAAACGGCTATTTAGTGACAGGGACATTAGTGGATGAGCTCAGGAGCAGGGAAAGTGCCAAGGAGCAACATATCACGTGGGATCCCTAGTGCTGGATAAGTCACCAAGACAGGCTCTATTACAATGAGAGGGATCGACAATGAATATCAAAAGTGTGAAGGTTTTTCACTGTTTTGCTACGATTGTACTGGAAGAGCTAATTTGCCTGAGCCATATCATCTTCTACTGTTCAATAAATATGTTCTTGGTTTGAAGCAACCCTCTGGACTGCTGTCTCTTCATCCTGGTTAGTCTGAATATCTAGAAACTCACCGGATTCACCAGAGGGTAAGGTGCATAAAGACATACACTCTCTCCTGGGAGTTGCAGGGAGTTGCCCAGGTACGAGGGGGCAGTAGCACCTTATTAAAGCAGTATTCCTGTCCACACACTAAAACTCACACAGCTGAAAGCCCACTCACAGTTGTGCTACAAATATTAAAAATAATTGTCTTTTGCTCTAGAGGAAGAGGTTATTAAATTCCCAGTACATCAGGGATTATTACCAGAAAGTAAATCAATGCATTGGACCCCTGCTACTGTTCCCTTTCCATGATACTAGTTTATTATCCAAGATACTTTACTGTTTGTCTGCTTGGCTAGTTTCTCTTAGCTAAGCTTGAAATATTATCTAAGATTAGATTTTTGTCCCTCAAAAGATTTTGTCCCTTGTCCCTGTTAAGGTCCCCATAGACGAAAAGATTCTCCTTTGGCGAACGACCGATTTCAGTGCAGTCCGACCAATCTGTCAAATTATCGTGCGGATAGTGGGATTCGAACGATCGTACATTGTCCAACATCTGTCAGAAAATTGATCGGCAGTTTTAAAAATCTTTATCGGTCCCAGTTCAATCTATCTATGTTTGCAGTAGAGTCCTGCGTGGGTCCATTTTTTGGAACCCGTACCCGATCCGTACCCAAAACCTGCATTCTTACCTGCTTGGACCTTTTAACCGACCCTCACGTACCTTATCCGCAACCCGGACCCCCGACCCGCTGACCATCAAGAATCAGGAAGTGGTGTCATTGTAAACCAGAAGTGACATCATCGGAAGTAGGCGTGATCAGAAGAAAAAGGAGTAAAACAGGAAGTGGTGTCATTGTAAACTGGAAGTGACATCATTGGAAGTAGACATGATCAGAAAAAAGGAGTAAAAACACTATTGAGAAGACCTGCGACCCGCAAACCCGCAGAACCGCCGACCTGCGTCTATAACTGCACCTTCTACACGCAAGGTACCGTAGGTTTTTGCGGGCAACCCGGCGGTACCCAACCTGTTGCAGGACTCTAGTTTGCAGGGCCAAGCAGGCAGCTACTCTTCAGTTTTACTGGCAATATCGTCTGAAATGGTCTTTTTAGTTGATGGACACATCGTACATTTAAATTATAATTTCGCGATAATCGTGGTCTCACGATAACGATTGGATCTTTTAAAAATCTATGGCCAGCTTTAGAATCTGTTTTGTTTAGCCATCATCTCTGTGTTGCTGTGGAACTAGTGTAAGCTGTTTATATCTCATTGAGAATGTTCCATATTTTAGGAATGAGTAACTCTTTTGTTTTTTTTTAGTAGGAGTCGATTATCTTGAAAGACTAGATTTATCAATGGAGAAAACAACACTTGGCTCAAAATGTTTGTATATAGGGTTTAGCCGCTGTGTTGTATGTGAGACAGTAATATATGGGTGGCAGACTGGCAGGGCTACTGAGTGCACAATGGTAGTTATAATCCATATAGGTAATGCTGCTGTTGATGAACAGAATGTTGGAGGTTAAAGGGCTACTACTGATGCAAGAGGTTTCTCTAGTGACAATCATATGCACTATTCATCTTGCTGTTTAGGTGTCTTTAATGCTTTTAATGCCTCAAAGACCTGCTCCAGTTCTGACTCAAATGTGCAAAAACCATGGCAGTTTATACCTGTTTTTTCACTTTGCACCCTGCTCTGAACTTGGTAGTTGTGGGTATAGATACATTTAGGGAAAAAAGACACAACCAGGCTGTGGTAGTCCAAGTTGCAGGACTGAATGCTCAAAAATAGTGATGGGATTTTGCGAATTTGTGCGATTCGCTGCCAGCGAATAAATTCGCGAAAAAAATTTGCCGGCGTCTAAATTTTTTTTGGAAAAAATGGACGCCGGCATCAAAAACGACCATTCCTTGCAATGCTTCCTCTATGAGCAGCACTTCTCTCCATAAGAATGGACCAGGTAAGTGAAATGCACAACTCTTAGCAAGGTAGGTCGCTGCTGCAGACTTTGTTGTTGTTCTGAGGGTGTACATGATCAGAAAGTATAATCCTATAACATGGGAACTCAGCTTTATGAGGCTTAAACATCTGACCCTCATCTCCTTGCCAAATACAGAGATTACCCAAAGATTGCTCAATGCACAAAAATGCTCCTCTAAGGTGGAACAGGCTTTTAGGCTCACAGGGTTAGGCTTACAGGGTTAATCTTCAGCCCTTTAAGGAGAGTGCTGACCACTGGCCACTGAAGTAGGTTCAATATCCTATGACAAAGGGTGTAATGTTCCAAGGAATAATAATAATACTGCTTATTTCAGTGCAGCTGAGTTTCCAAAATTAGGGAACTGACTGTTGGAACTCAGGTAATGGAACCCAGGCAGAAGGCCATTGAGAGTGACATTTGGGATATGAATGAATAGTAGAGTGACTATGATGACCACTTCTTTTTATGTACAGGATCTGTAACCTTTTTTATTAGGGAGGCTCCATTCACATACTGAAAACAAAAGGAGGACTAAGGGAGGTCATTTAAAACTGCAAGTGCAACCCTTACTCATTGGCCCTGTGCTGAATGCTGCAGTATTTGCATATGTCATCTGTGGATTGGTCAAGCTTGTTGGGGATCGTAATTAGAAGCCTAGGGCTACTTTTAATGCCACTACATTATTATAATTTCTAGTAATTTAATCTGGTTAAACCCCCTTTAGTAATGGTATTGGGGTTAGACTTGCAAGTGTGCATCATTACATTTTCCAGCAGAAATATAAGTGGGTGCAGTGGTGCCTCCACACCCATAAATCTGTATAGGGAGGTGAAATCAGGGATTGGGGTGAAAATATTAAAGCCCAATGGTGCATGTGTGCTCCAAACCACTATCATGTCCAAAAACAGTATGCTAGCAGTAAAAAAACAAGGGATGGAGACGTAGCTCCTTTTAATGGTAATTAGATTTACAAATAATTTGGTAAAAACTTGCTGAATTGTGAGATTTTTTGCACTTTGCACTCCATGTAAATGAGCCCTTAAAGCTCTTCTTGATATTCTCTTGTCTGCTTGGCTTCTGGGCACAAACTTGCAGACACTTTTCTAAAATAGACTCTGCTCTGAGCCTCTGACCATTCAATTTAAACATCCCTCACTGAAATAACCCATGTTCTTTACACAGCCAAGGATTATAGCGACTCCTTTTCAATCATTAGCCTTTCACACACTTGGAAACAGAACAATCCTAACACCAGAATCAAAGTATATTTTTCTTTGTCTCTTAAAGGTATACACAAGTATGCATGGGCTCATCTTTGGTGAATCCATTTCCCTGCAGGTCAAATGTTTTTGGCAGATGGAAACATTTTATGTTTATTGTATTGTGGTACCAATGGCAGTTATGGAAATTCCATTCTGATCTATTAGTTTGTTTTTGAATTTTATCAGGGCTCATATTCTGGCTTAAGTGGTAGCTATGACCCAGCACCTGCAGACTGCCCAGCACCTCACTGGCATTTACAGATAATAATTAGACTAGAAAAAAGACTTACTGAATTCATTCAAAATAAATTTAAGGTATCATGTTCATATAATGTTTTTATAGAAATTAGCTGAGTGGTAGCCTCCTCTAACTACAATGTCACCCTCTTCATATGCTCTGTATAGTATAGCCCAGCATACTGTATCTAGCTCTATCTTTAGAGTTGCTCCCTGTGTGCTTTGTCTCTTGTTAACCATTGTAATATCATCTCAATTCACTGTTCTTTTTTAGGTTGTAAACAGTTAAATTCATTTAGTTTCTCAGAACTCTGCCTTGCACAACATGACAAGTACTGTAGGTTCAAAATAGACGCCTTGAGAGCCCAGCTGAAGCCAAAGCCCACCCATTCCCCTTCCTACTGCTAAACTCAACAGTTTTGATCCACACATGTTGCAATGGATGGACTCAAGCAGAGTCAATATCAAGCATCAAGGGGCGATATATATTACTAATTTAGAAGGGCCCTCTACTTCCATGGGGGTTACAATTATTAGCCCATTGGTCACTTCTAATAACATTGGGATCAACCATCATTTTTATTGGCCACGATGGTAAAATACTGGGCAGGTGGCAACCCTAGCTGTGGATAGAGGTCCCTGCCAACAAGTAGACTGCCCTCCGCCAAAAAATTGCATTCACACAAATGACAATGCCCCTGGTCAACCCTAGTCATGCCCATTGTACTAAAGCCAGACCCACTTTCCTGAAAGCCCTTCACAACCTGCAAATTGTTATTTTACATCTCTTTGGGCCTTCACTGGCATGGGGCCTCTCACTGCAGTGACCTCTGTCCCCCCCCCCCCTTATGGTGGCCCAGTACTCAAGAACTGAACATTAATCAAGACACACCATGAATCTTACCAAAATAGCATTAATTAATAACTATTTAGATACATTTCGAAATTCTAATTTTTTAATTTTTGGATGGGTCCTGGTGGCTATGAAAAGGGCCCTTGGTGTTACAGTCCTGGAGCCCCCCAATGCCCCAGTCCAACTCAAAAGCAGTGGTAATTGAGTATATAAGGAAGGTTGTGGCCTGATATTCTGGCTGAAAGAAAAAGAAAATAAGTAGTAGGCATAGGATCTCTTAGAATATAAAAATTTGAGGCATAGTGTTACTTTACTGAATGGCTCAATGATTGACCTACTTATATGGCACCCTGAGCGGTGAATTTAAGGAGTAAGGATCGTTCGCCTGAGTTGAAATTCGATTGGCGAAAGGAACATGAAACTTTGTTAGCAGCGGTCTCTTTCATTAGCGAATTGTTTCTATGCTTGTTAGTAAATTCGGATTTCTGGGGTGTTTTCGCTAGTGACAACAGGGCCGTATTTATATATAGGCCCCCGAGGGCCTGTGCCTAGGGTGGCACAGTTTTGGGGGTGGCCTATTTATTTCATTTTTATTTTTTTTAAACCCTCCCCACCCTCTGCCATTGATTTCCATAAGAAATCCGGTGATGGATCTGAGGGGGTCCGAAGGGAGAAATCGTAAGTGTCGTAATTAGGGATGCACCGAATCCACTTTTCTGGATTCGGCCGAACCCCCGAATCCTTCACGAAGGATTCGGCCGAATACCGAACCGAATCCGAACCCTAATTTGCATATGCAAATTAGGGGTGGGAAGGGGAAAACATTTTTTACTTCCTTGTTTTCTGACAAAAAGTCACACAATTTCCCTCTCTGCCCCTAATTTGCATATGCAAATTAGGATTCGGATTCGGTTCGGCCGGGCAGAAGGATTCGGCCGAACCCGAATCCTGCTGAAAAAGGCCGAATCCTGGCCGAATCCCGAACCGAATCCTGGATTCGGTGCATCCCTAGTCGTAATGCACACAGAGCGGTGACGTCACTTCCACTGAATATGTCAAATTACATCAGCGCACACAGCGTGTGACATCAGCGCTCATGATGTAGGGGCATGTTAATGTCTGATGCCTAGGGTCGGCATTGGACCTAAATACAGCCCTGAGTGACAGCTATTTCACCCTTTAGTGAATTTCTAGTGTTCTGTTGTAATAGCTGCTATCCAAAGGTCCCTTTCCCTGTCTTCATTAAGGGTCCTACTTCCCTTTAGGGCAAGAAAATGATGGGTAGGGCAAACTCACTCTACCCCTTGGTCTATGGCAACACATCCTACCCTCAGGGCATACAGCTAACTGGGGCTTCCTGGGGACTGAATTCCCTACATGTTCTATGGCATTGCAGCTATGTTGGCTTTGCAGTTATGTTGTTTTATTTGTAAAGATGGGTCACAAAGAGCTCCAGCAGGACATATACTTTGGATATATTGCCTGATTACATTCTAGTCCTGTATGTGGGATCACATGAATAAAATTGCTTTATGACAATATCCATTTCCACGACAGGTATGTAATGCTTCTCCAGTTATCTGCAGAAATACTGCGAGTATGAGCCTGATGCTTTCCTTTGTTTTCCCAGCACATGTGCTTTTTCTTTATCCGAGGCTCCCTGTGCACAAGTCCAGCCCACCCGCCTGTAGAAGCTACTCCCTCTACTTCAGGCTTCCCTCCCCATTGTAACCGATGGGTATAGCCGGTGATTTTCCACTATGAATCTGATGCTACTAACTCATATACACTGGGAGCCCAGAGCCTCTATACAGTGTGAGCTGGGATCTCATGCAGGACGCAGGGAGTGTATAGGAGCCGGGAGAGAGTGGCACAGGGAGCTGACACTCACCTACACACACACAGCTACAAGGGGACACCTGCAGATACATCACAGGAGGTAGGTACTGGCACCATCCCTCCCTACCAATGGGAGAATAGTTTTATTTTTCAGCATAGGAGTAATATGTTTTCATACTGCTGTTGCTGGGCATCCTTTGGTACCTGTTGCCACAGGCATTGCTGGGAGAGCACGTATAGAGCACGTATAGAGCACCTGGATGTGATTATTACAGCTACCTACAGTAGTGCTCAAATAAAGCCATTGATTTTGATCTGTAGCTCAGAGAGTTGCGGTGTAGCCTGCTCAGACAGCTGCATAACTATAACTTTCAGCATCCCCGGGTTCTAAAAGGCGTTGCAGTTGAAACACTTAGGTTCTAAACTGAACAAGAGCAGTTGCCAATAGCAACCAATCAGCAATTATTTTTGAGTAGCCTACTAAAAGTTAGAAAATATATGCGGTTGCTATTGGCAACTGCAAGTCTGTATTTTTGCACGGATGAGGCAAGGGTTGCATAGCCCAGTTGTGACGGTTAACAGGGGTATATCCAGATAGGGTTGCCACCTTTCCTGGAAAAAAATACCGGCCTTCCTATATATTTATCTTTTTTCCCTTCTAATAACATTTGGATCAACCATCATTTTTACCGGCCAGGCCAGTAAAATAGAGACTAGGCGGCAACCCTATATCCAGATAATAAAGAATGTGGCCTATAGTTACACTGTGACCCACCATGGAATGCACTACTGACTATAGACTGTCACCTCTGGTTATGCCCTTATGTAAACAGACACTTTTGCCATGTTGGTGCCAATGGTCCTAAACTGCCACCTGTAACTCACCGCAGGGTTCTTGAAACTGTAGCTCCCAACTGCTATAGAATATTAGTCTTTGCATTCTCAAGTTCATGGGATTTGTAGTTCTGTCTCAACTGCAATAAAAAGGGAAGTACTTTGTTCCGGGGAAGAAGATAACTGACATTACGTAACGTATCATTAGCATAAATCTTGTCCCATAAGGATAAATGACTTCCTATCAGTCATATAGAACATTAACTATACAGTGGGCTCATGTGTAGGGCAATATAACAACTCTATTGTCTTTATTAAGGTTCCCTGGGCTTGTGTAATGTAATGTATTTGCTGCAACATATACGTCCATTCAAATTTATAATTTCCCGCCAAATGCAAATTAGCCTGAGCGAAGACCTCTAATGAAGTTGTGCTAAGCAGAATTGAACGCTAGCCCTTCTTCGTTTTCATTTGTTCGCATTGCCGAAGTAACGTTAGAGAAAATTCTCCAGTGTTCGGCGCCCTGGATGCAACTTCGCATTTTAGTGAATTAGCGCTGTCTGAGCGAATTTTCTTCTGGTGAAGTGTTTCAATGGCAGTGAAGCAGTCGCTGGCAAATTTTCAACGCTTAGTAAATTTACCCATAAGTCTTTTGTTCTCTTATTTCTCTCAGTAAACTGCAATCTGGTTTCCTTGGTTCCACTTCCCCAAGAAACCCGTCAGGGATTTGTAAAGCAGCCTGGAAGGTGAACAGGAAGTGGCCTGAATAGTACAAATATAGGACCCAATCTCTGGAAACCCGCTATCCAGAAAGCTCTGAATTATGGGAAGGCCATCTCCCGTAGACTCCATTTTAACCAAATAATTCTAATTTTTCTCTGTGATAACAAAACAGTACCCTGTACTTGATTGATCCCATCTAAGATATAATTTATCCTTATTGAAGGTAAAACAATTGTATTGGATTTATTTAATGTTTAAATTATTTCTTAGCGGACAAAGTAAGGGGTTCCAAATTAAGGAAAGACTCCTTATCTGGGAAACCCCAGATCCTAAGCATTCTGGATAACAGGTCCCATACCTGTAACATGAAAGATAGAAAATCTATATAACATTATAAAACCTTGATCTGCTTTTGGTGGCCCTGGCAGCTAGGTAGCATTTGTTGTGACAAAATAGAAAGGAAAAGGTGCTCATTAGTCAAGTGCAGGATTACTAGGGTCCAAGAAATGGCATCCCTTACACAAAACACTTGCATCTAACCCTTGTATAGTATAATAATAATATCTCCTTTGCACCTTTGGTGTAAGAGAGACCTGCACTTAACACTGTAAGCAGGCACTTAGTACAGGGCTCTCTAGCTTCCTTACAGGGCTCTCTAGCTTCCCTCCACTGCTCCTGGTTGGGCATGAATGATGATGATGATGATCTAGAGGCATGCCAGGGGATACCCATATGCTGCTCATGTCTCACCTCTCCTGTATGCAGCATTGCCAAGGACAGGTAGCATCACATACAGTGAGAGGCACAGTGCTCAAAATTGTTTCTAAAATCCTAATATCTCAATTGTACCCTAACCTTTAGTTGGTAAACTCTAATTTGTAGGGCCATCTAGTCCTATTGTACTCTGTAAACCCTTGTTTGTTATCCACCATTTATTCCCTGTTTGTTATAACTATGGTAAAGCACTGCGTATCTTGTCAGCGCTATATAAATAAATGATAAAGATGCTCTGAATTGCATTATAGTAGTGCAAAGAGCTCTGCTTGTAGGAGATGGGAAAGTCATGCTAGAAAATATGCAGCCGTCCGCACTTGTAGGGTATCTGGAATGGCACTTGTGCTTGGGAACAGAAATATTTGCAAGGCATTGCAGTTAAGGCAAAAAATGCAGAATCACAGTATATGGATAAAAACTGGCATTTCCCCCAAATGATGCAATTTTTTGCTACTGTAAATGAGACCCTATGTGCTAAGGAGGTGCATTGGCGGAACTGCAGCACCTTGAAGAGCATGGCACACAGCAAAGCATTGTTGATCTCCACTGGTCACTTCTCATTAACAGCAATAGGAAACAGGGACAACATAATTAAAGGGCAGTGGCACCCAACATGACAAGGACCCAATATGGAAAAATTCGGTGTCCCTTCTTCCCTGAGCAATGGTAGAACCTTGGCTAAGGAGGCAATGGGCAGAAAATGATCACGGTTGCAAAAATCTATCCCAGTAACTTCAAGAGCCCAAATTCTCTTTTTTAACCATAAATCTGGTGCTTCTAGTGCTGAGAGTGTAATAGAGCTCCTATCACAAGTGCAGTGTGCCCCTTGCCTCCTGAAATTTACACAGGAGGGAGGTCCTGCCCCCCGTTATTTACGCCTCTGGTGCTGGAGATGAGAGTTGGTGGCATCAGGGTGCCCACATCAGGAAACTAGCTGAAGACTATTAGGGGTTGTTAGGAGTTGAATTAAAAGAAATATAGAGAAATAAAGACAAGAAATATAGAGTTTTACTCATGTTAAGTTATCATTGTCCTTAAATGACCCATTTTCCAAAACTGGCACAAAACAAATTTGAATGAAAGGAGAAACATCTACTTAAAAATGTATAATACTAAGCTTTTCAAAGTCTTACATTTGTAATATGCTTTTTATCATACATAATCTCCTCCAGGCAGCAATGGTCACCGCTAATCCATAATGTCATGCAGAGATGCAGCAGTGTGATAATGTTCAGCCTTAGTCAAGGTGCTGCCAGTGTCTGGCTGGGAATGCTGGGAGCTCAGCAACAGCTGCCGGGCCTCTCATTGCAGAACTGTGGCAGAGGAACACTGGGTATCAACAAGGATAGAAGCCCGAAGTACAGTTTTTGCGGACATTTTGGCTGCTGGGGGGGGGAAAGGGAGGGGGGTGATAGCACTCCAACTTGCAGTTAGTGTTGCCACCTGGCTGATATTTTACCGGCCTAGCCGGTAAAACACCTACCAAGGCCGGGGCCGGTATTACAAATTTACCGGCAATGTAGCTGCCGGTAAATTTGTAATACCCTTAAAAAGACCCCCTCGGCCAGCCCCCAATCCCTTGTAAAACTTACCTTGTCCTTCGGTTCTTGTCCTGGCCGCGCCGTGGCCCCACCCCTTTGTGGCATAACTCTGCCCCTTTGACATCACACCACGCCTCCTTTTTGTACCCGCCCCCACCAGCCGGAATTTTTTTGGGGAAAAGTTGGCAACCCTACTTGCAGTACAGCAGTAAAGAGTGATTGAAGTTTATCAGAGCACAAGTCAAATGACTTGGGGCAGCTGGGAAATTGACAATATGTCTAGCCCCATGTCAGATTTCAAAATTGAATATAAAAAATCTGTTTGCTCTTTTGAGAAATGGATTTCAGTGCAGAATTCTGCTGGAGCAGCACTATTAACTGATTCATTTTTTAAAAAAAATGTTTTTCCCATGACAGTATCCCTTTAAGGTGGCCATAAACACACCGATATTATCGTATGAAACTAATTTTCGTACGATATTCAGTGCATGTATGGTGGAAGACAGGCTGACCGATATTGGCAGAAGACTTGAATATCGGTCAGCTCGTTGATTGGGCTGGCGAAAATTTTGATACACCCCAACATCGTCCATTGTTAGTGCTGAACAGGTAGAATTCTATTGTTTGTACATGTATATCTGACCATTCAGCTCTACACATGTGTATTGAAATGAATGATCTTTCTTGGAAAGATCTTTTCCAGGAAAGATCATAATTGTTATGTCTATTGCCACCTTAAAGGGGTGACCCCCATTTGAAGCTGGAAAGAGTCAAAACAAGAAGACAAATTATTTAAAAACTATAAAAAATATTGTTACCCACAATGCAACATTTCCTCCAGCCAGATGGATGGGAGTTGCATCCATTGTGTCAAAAGGAGAGCTTTATGTGTGCACACGATTGCAAATTGGGGGCAAGTTGCAAAAAAAGTGCCACTTCCAGAGCTCAGTGTTAAAATGGCACTGAGCCATTTCCTGGCAGCCAGTGTCAGACTTACTCAGGGTTGGACTTGGGGGCCTGGGGCCCACTGGGACTACTGTCCAGGGAATCCATCCAACCCCCCAGCCCCCCTACCGCATTGCACCAAGCGTGCTCGGCGCACCTGCACGAGGGCGCCGTTCGGTTGCATGAATGACACTGCACGCATCTGATCGATCGGGAGAGGGGTCTGGCCCGGCGGGGGCCCATTAAGGGTCGGGGCCCACCGGGGTTTTTCTCGGTATCCCGCCGGGCCAGTCTGACACTGGACTTACTGGGCTATAAGGTTTTGCCTGGGATCTTGGAACCTTTTTTGAGAAATCTATAGCATCAAAAATGAAAGTGTTGCTATTATTATTATTCCCCTTTAGTTATGTAGCACAGACATATTCTGCAGCGTTTTACAGAAATTATACATCATTTACAGTACATCAATCCCTGTCCCAGCAGAGCTTACAATCTAAGGGCCCTATCAGATTCTCACACAGTAGGGCCAATGTTTCAAGAGCCAATTAACCTGCCTGTATGGTTTTGGAGTGTGGGAGGAAACAGTGGTTCCCGGAGGAAACCCAAGCAACGTACAAACTCTTTGCAGATAGTTCCCAGGCTGAGTTGTGTTGATTCAGCCCAGGCAGGTGAGCAGTACATGGGTTATTATGCAGTGTGGGTGAGCTAACACCTCTTTATTTGCCACTTGATGTAATTAGGAAACATTTGTGGCTGTCACTCTGGTTATTTGTGTTGTGGAAACCTGAGTAATTCTGTAAATTGAACCCCAGGGGGTAAGACTTCAGGTGCAATGGAGACAAGAGCTCTCACGGAAATCACAGCGGCAATCTGTATTCCATGTTTACAGTGCATGAGACTGAGTGTGGAGCAGCTCAAAGCTGTTTTCATCTGACAGCGGCTCAGTACATTTGTGTTTGGAGGGGGTAATAGGGCTGATACATGTTCTCCTTGGACAAAGTATTAGGGTCCTCCTTAGTGTAGCATAGATTTATTGGAAACTTAGTTTTGCTGTTTATATTATAAAGATAACCCTAAAAGAGGGCTTGTTTCCTCTAAAAAAATGTGTAATATCCTCCGACAGCCTAAGGGGACACTAATAGGTTTACTGCAGCAACAGAGAGTCATGAGCAGGGCCGCCATCAGGGGGGGACAGAGGGGACAAGTGTCCCGGGCATGATGGGGGCCCGGCAGTGCTGCACTTTTGAAAGAGCCAAGCCCCCCTTGAGAGAGGCAAAGCCTGCGGCCATTTTCAAAGCCCCGAACAGCTGACATGCGAAAGTGCCGAAAAACCGAACAGCCGAAGGATCCGAAGCCACAAAATTGAAGTCCTGAAGCAGCAAAAATACCCAAAGTCACGAAAGGAGGCGAAATTGAAGTCCTGAAGCCATGAGTTCAATTCTACTGAACACCAATTTGTGTGTTTTTTTTAATCCCCTGGCCACCAATGTATTATTTTAATATTCTATAGGCCCCTGCCACTACTTTTTTTTTTCAAAAATTTTTTTTAACTTGTAATGGGGGCCCTTGCACCAATGTTCTTATTTTTTTTAATTTTTTGGGGCCCCAATTATTTTTTAACTTGTAAGGGGGGCCCTGGTGCCAGTGTTTTTTTTAAAAAAAATATTCTTTGGGCCCCCAATTTTTTTTAACTTCTAAGGGGGCCCCTGAATTTTAAAAAAACTTTTATGGGGGCCCTGACCATCAAAAGCTTTTTATAACTTGTGTGTGGGGGTTACTTTTTTAGCGCTAATGTCTGTGTGGTCTTTTAACGGTGATGTGGAGTGGGTGGGATTTGGGGTGGGGCTTGGGCACCAGTGTGGGTGGGCCCAGGGGGCACAGAAAATTCTGTTTTGCAGGGCCCCATGAGTTCTAATGGTGGCCCTGGTCATGAGTACCTGATGTAACTTTAAGAATGCTAAGAGAGCTATGAAATACAATTATGTGTGCCGTTACCATGACCATTTTTTGGTTGAAGCGGTGGTTCCCCTGTTCTAATCAACTTTTCAATCCGCCTTCATTTTTTATTTTTATAGCTTTTGAATTGTTTGCCTCCTTATTCTCACCCTTTCCAGCTTTCAAATGGGGATCACTGACCCCATATAAAAAATAAATACTCTATAATGCCACAAATGTATTGTTAGTCCCTCTCCTATTCATATTCTAGTCTCTTATTCAAATCAATTTATGGTTGCTAGGGTAATTTGAATCCTAGCAGCCGGAATGCTGAAATTGCAAAGTGGAGAGCTGCTGAATACAAAGCTAAATAACTGAAAAACCATGAATAATAAAAAATGAAAACCAATTGCAAATTGTCTCAGAATATCATTCTCTACATCTCTACATCATACTAAAAGTTTAATTTAAAGTTGAACAACCCCTTTAAGACACTAGAGAAAATCCTCATCTTAGCCAAGCTCTGCTGAAGGAGGAGAACTAAAGCTCAAAAAGGAATAAGACTGCAAATGCTGCCCCCTAAAGAAGACATTAACTTTGATCACAGGCACAAGTTAGATCTCTAAAGGTGCAAAATTGTACCCTTTAGTGCTCATTTCAAAAACACTTATGTAAAATAACTTTTTGCTGACGTTATGCTGATTTTTCCAACCCCTAAGCTTAGCGTCTTAACAGCTGCCCAAAGCACACTGAGCATGTGCAGTGCCACTGACACTAAAAAGACAGGATGGGGAATTGCTTTGAGCAACTTTAAAGCCTGGATCATTACTATTATAGGATTCTGAATCTCTGGGCTGGTACAGTAAGTTCAATATATAAAATACTGCAATATTTTATTATGCTTTAGTTCTACTTTAATCTTGCTAACGCAAATGCCAGGGGAAGAGTATAATGCTCAGTGCCAGTAGAGCAGATGTCCTCTGTGACTCTGCCAGGCTGTGTGTATCTTAGACTGAATGAGATGACTTATTGAGAGTTTTTTGCATCTGAGCGATGCTGACTAATTCTTTACTGTAATAACGTTGGATATGTGGGAGTCAGGGAACAAGGCAGAGAGGGTTTTTTGTACTAAAAGTATTTAGGTATTTTTCATCTGATGCAAGCAGTGATCACACCATATGAATGTAGTTGGTATAAACCTTTCTTTTAATCCAGGGTCATGTTGAAGGCACCTTTTTGGGGGATAACTGATGGGAAAATATTGCTAAAAGAATGTGTGTGAGTTGGCAAGCCTCTAGTTTCCTGCCTTGTATCAACCGGACACTGCAGCTGTACATGGATGCCAGCACTGTAAGGGGTATATAGAAAGCTAAAGTTAGGGTCTGAGTTGATCAGAAGTAGGGATGTTCCAAATCCACTATTTTGGATTCGGCCAAACCCCGGAATCCTTTGGGAAAGATTCGGCCGAATACCAAACCTGAATCCTAATTTGCATATGCAAATTAGGGGTGGGAAGGGAAAACATTTTTTACTTCCTCGTTTTGTTACAAAAAGTCATGTGATTTCCCTCCCTGCCCCTAATTTGCATATGCAAATTAGGATTCGGTTCGCCAGAAGGATTCGGCCGAATCCTGCTGAAAAAGGCCGAATCCTGTCCGAATCTCGAATCGAATCCTGGATTTGGTGCATCCCTAATGAGAAGTGAGCAAGAAGTCTGCAAGGCACATTTGGACAGTCAGCTGTTCTTTTTGTAGGTCATATCAACAAAAATAATTATTTGGTGTCTACATTTTCAATGTTGTGTGCACAGAACTGGAGTGATGAACTGAATTATGTGTTGCTATATATTTGCATCTTTATATGTGTGTGATGTTTGTGCCCTTAATTTTTAAATGAAGGGAATTGGATGTGGGAATAGATGACTATGTCCAAAGGTATGGGACCTGTTATCCAGAATGCGCAGGACCTTGGTTTTCCAGATAATGGATCTTTCCATAATTTGGATCCTAGTCTACTAGAAAACCATGTAAACATTAATTCGATCCAATAGGCTGGCGTATTTGGGATCAAGTACAAAGTACTGTTGTATTATTGCAAAGAAAAAGAATATTTGTATAAAATGGTGTCTATGGGAGATGGCCTATCCATAATTCAGAACTTTCTTGATAAAGGTTTTCCAGATAACAGATCCCACACCTGATGATCTTTGTATGAAAGTTACTGCTGGTAAGAGAACTTTCTCTTAGCAGCCATGCATTCCCTTTTCATTCACACTGATTGTAATGTCTATAAACATAGTTTGTAAAGTTCTCTGTCTCTTATCAACTCCCACATCCAACATAGGGGTGATCACCTGCTGGCATGGGCCCCGGCTGCTCCTGAATGTTGAGTCACAGAGTCATGTATTGAGTATGAGTCATGCAAAAGTTGACATTAAAGAGACACAAGCTGCATCATTTTAGGATGGGGGTTCACTCCTCGGGGGTTATTTACTAAACTCCGAATGCCAAAATTCAGAAAAATTGGTGATTTTTTTGTATAAAATTGGCCTTTTAAAAAAAATCACAAATTTTTCGGAATTTATTATACCCCAAGGATGGAAAAAGTCTGAATCAGAAAATCCGGCATCTCAGACCTGTCGAGGTTGCATATAAGTCAATGGGAGAAGTCCTGATGCTTTTTTGATGTGCGATTGCTTCTTCAAGACTTGTATTGGCAATATGTGCAGAGGCCACTATAAAGGTAAGTCCACACTATCTCCCCAATCTCCCCAAACGCCTTCCCTGAATATGCGGCGGCTAAAATTAAAAAACACCGGCGCTAATCACACGCGGCGGTTAGTTTTACAAAGTCGCTCGAAGTTGCCGAAACTTCGGTCGACTTCAGAAAACGAATCGCCACGTGTGATTAGCGCCGGCGTTTATTCATTTTAGCCGCGCATATTCAGGGAAGACGTTTGGGGGGATTGGTCGCCGCAAAAACGAGGCGAAATGCTCTGTGTGGCCTGACCCTAAATAACATCCAAGGGGTTGGAGAACAACATGTTGCTCATGAGCCACTGGTTAGGGATCACTGTTGTAGATGTTTGCCCAAGACAGACAGGGACTATTGCCTTTATCTCTACTCCAACCCATGAGCATAAAATTATTAGATGCATTATTGCTTCTCTCATACCAACTTTTTTTGTGTTTGGCACTTTTTTTGCACTAAAATCTGTTACTACTGTCTTTGGTAACAAAAGGCCTTTTGGTTTCCCCAATCATTCATTCCCTCATCATGTCTCCAGCAGGCTTAACAATGAGTAATAAAGAGAAGCTTCAATGCCTGAAGGATTTCCACAAGGACATTCAGAAACCTTCTCCAGGGAAGAGCCCTGGAACCAGACCAGAAGATGAAGCAGATGGAAAACCCCCTCAGCGGGAGAAATGGGCCAGCAAGATTGACTTTGTACTTTCAGTTGCTGGAGGGTTCATTGGACTAGGCAACGTTTGGAGGTTCCCGTACCTCTGCTACAAAAATGGCGGAGGTGAGTGTATCATTTGAAAACAATTTAAGGAAACATATAATGGAAAAAGGTGTTAGATTGAATATTTTACTATTATGTTGCCATGTAGAAGCCTTTAAAACGGATGATATATAAGGGATCTTGAACCAATCTTAGTACCAATTACAATATTATGATGAAAGAGTAAAAGTATATGATATACCCCTCATATTAACACATATACTAAACAGGTACAAGATTTAGGTGCTGACATCAGATAAGAAGTAATCATGGCTTGCTATTTGCTATTCATCTTTATCTTCCAACTCACAACCAGTACATTGCAACTGTGGTTTCTATTTCTAATTCTCATTGTTACTTTTTTCAGGGGCCTTCCTCATCCCATATTTTATATTCCTGTTTGGGGGTGGGTTACCCGTGTTTTTCCTGGAAGTCGTTTTGGGACAGTTTACATCTGAAGGAGGTATAACCTGCTGGGAGAAGATATGCCCCGTTTTTACAGGTAAACTGAAATACAGTAGACACAGCTGGAGTAGCTAAACATATTTGTTGGGTAAAATGAAGTCAAATCAGTAAAGGTGCCACACTTACACTGAATCGTCTTTTGAAGCGTCGGGTACACAGCTGTGTTCCTCTCTGCCAAGGAATCTATCCACAGTAAAGCAATAAATCCAGCAGCACTCCGATATGTGAATCAATTATTTATTCATGCGATTAGCAGAGCGACGTTTCGGGCTATTATTTATACCGAGAAGGGAGGAATAGCCACAACAGTGCACACGAAACCAAGTGCAGGGAACTCCTTGCTGTGAGCAGACTCATGCCATCCGAGTCACTTTAATAGGGGGATACCCAGGGGGCAATTTCTTAGGTTGCGGAGAAATTGTAGTTCTGATACTAATTTTTTGATGGAGTCCTGTAGATTGCGGGATAGGTTTTTGGCCAAAGGATACAATCTAATGACACTACAGGAAGCATTTAAGCATGCTCTGCTGGCTGATAGAAGCAATTTACTAAAGGATAACAGTAAAAAAACAATGAGATTAAAAAGGGGTTCCCAAAACACTAAACCAGTAACTCTATGTACGAAATATAGTAAACAGTTCACTAGAATCAGGAGCATAGTAGATAAGTATCTACCTATACTATATGCTGATAGAGATTTTAAAGAAATCCTTCGTACAGGGTATAGAATGGTAGCAAGGAAAGCCCCCACAATTGGATCCATGTTAGCACCCAGTTTTTACTCACGTGCACCAAAACCTAAAACATGGCTTCAGAGCACGGGCATGTTCAAATGTAATGCTACGAGATGTGTGACATGCTCAGTGGTCCATGTAGCGGATAACTTTGAGTGCAGTGTAACACATGAAAAATATAAAATAAATGAGTTTATAAACTGCAATACAAAGTCAGTCGTGTATCTTTTAACTTGTAGAGCCTGCTATAAACAATATGTAGGATGCACCATCAGGCCAATGAAAGAGAGAATAAGGGAACACATTAATACCATAAAATCAGGTGGTGAAACTACAGTAGTGTCTAGACATTTTAAAATGTGTAATAAGAGTAATGTGACAATGCTGAAAGTACAGGGAATAGAACATATAACTTTGGATGTGAGAGGTGGTGACCTGCGGGCTAAACTGTTGCGAGCGGAAGTGAAGTGGATACATAAATTGATTACTAGACAGCCACAGGGACTAAATTCAGTATTTGACATTAGTTGTTATATATAATGAACTTTGGGAAATAATTTTCGGGTCTCTGTAATTTGATTAAACAAATAAAATACATATAAATTATTATATATATATAAAAAAACAGAAGCTTTGTAATTGTGAATGTAAACGGTACCTACTGTGATTAGGAGTAAAATAGAAACATGAAATAATAAACGTTTATTTAACAGCAGTATTGCTAGGTGATAAACTATACGGGAAAGTTGAATGAAATGCTTTTTGCAACGTTTTTTACTGTTTTACTATTTTATTGAAACATTGTTGACCATACCAATTTAGACAAAGAAACAGAGAATAAATAAATCTAAATTTATTTTAACATCGAATGAACTAGTAGAAACATTGTTTAGATATGGATGTATTACAGATTAACCATTAATATATGAATGTAGTAAATGTTGTAACATTTTCATATGGAACGTAGAAAATTCATGTAGAAAGATACATCAGCAACTTGAGCTCAGGAGTGAGCGTAGTAATGTTTTTAAAGTTTGTTAACTATTAAGACTTTTTGTATGCAGGTGATATTAATCAGTAAATTAGCTGGTGTGTTGCATCATGGGTGTTGGTCATAAGTGTGGGTATAAATGGTGGACACAATGGTAGTTTGATTAGGTCTCCGATGAAGTATGTTTATACGAAACGCGTTAGACCAAATGCTGATGTAAATCTTTTTTAAACAATGTCTAAATAAAAGTAACTTTTTAAGAAAACTGAGCGACCTATGTGTGAC
The DNA here is from genome assembly GCA_038501925.1 of Xenopus petersii. NCBI lineage: Eukaryota > Metazoa > Chordata > Amphibia > Anura > Pipidae > Xenopus > Xenopus petersii. The sequence goes on along the minus strand of CM076679.1, from coordinate 116,897,831 downwards.
CTTGGAAGTGCGCTCCCACAACTTTGGATTGAATGTGGCCTCCTATGTCTGGAAGCCACATGTCATTCCCTCAACATGGTAAATGGTTTCAGAAGTTCCGATCTAGAACAATCATTTAGACAGTATGCGGCTACAGGTCATTCATTCTGTTGTTATATTTTACTCTTCATTCTGTTTCAAATAATGTGTATTACATTGCCATCAATTTCCGAATTGTCATACATAATTGCATTGTATCAGACTGAACCTCAATAAAATAGAGTAGACAAGAATACTTTGATCAACACAACAGAACACAGCCATTAGCCAATAAAGATGAACATATACAGTGCCAACAACCTTGTCATTGAGGTCTATACCTTGCCTAATCCATGGCACAAAACTGGCATGGGATCAAACCCCTCTTAATTCAACATGAATTCCATTGCACACTATGGCAGGTGCAACAACCATGTTGGCGTGATCAAATAAAAATTAAGTTCTTTTGCAAAGTCATAACACAGGCCTTTCTCTAAAAGTTTTGTGGTTGAGTAATTAGTTTGGCCACATAACTCTGTGGCCATTTTACTACAGCTTTTTTACTTGTATGTAAGGCCATCTGTATCTTAGTTGGATTGTCCAAAAAGGGACAACTTCTCCTACACCTTCCAAAGAGGAAAACAGCTACTGAAGGTAAAAACAGAAGGAACCCAGTAGAGGAGTGGCAGAAGTACCTAAGCAGAATACAGACATGAAATCCATATCAATAAGCGAAGAGCAGGGTCAAGATGGGCACAAGATCCACAGAGGAAGTCCAGGTTCTAAAATCAAGGCCAATGTCAAACACAGAAAATTCAATCTGAAGAGAGTTTCCTTTGCAATGTGGAAGTGCCCTTGGTCTTTATTCAATAGCAACGTGCAAGTGCCATGCATCAGGCCAAGCATGATCTTGTGTTAACACACGGTGGCATAAATGCATGCATCATTACACTTACGCACTGGCGTCAAAACAGTGTGCCAGGCATCAGTAAATTTGTGTGCGGGCATCATCATGTATGAACCAGAATAAAATTTAACTCTGTCAAGATGCACCAAACCATATGTCCCTGAAGACATTAAGTAGAGGGTGCTTCACAAAGTCAAAGACACAATCTGCTATTGTCTATGCAATGTTTTGATTGTCCCAGGGTGGTCCTGCATGGGATTGGCAGAAGCTCTACAACTAAATCCACCCAAAAAACTTTCATGCTGTGTGTAGGTTCCTTTTCCCCCTAACTCTGTAGGAAGCTCTGATCTTGGGGCTCACATTGTAAGTCACCCTTTTGACAGATCCCTACAGATTATAATAATAAAGTCAAAGACAGGATACTTAAGCTTGCAATCTGTAAGCAAGGCAAATAATGAAAACACGGAGACTGCACTGTGTCTATGTGCATGTTATACCCATAGGTTACTGCACATATTCTTCATATTTCAGAAAGTTTTAAAACTACATTTGGCAATGGAGATATGAATGAAGAGCTAATGCTGGCTGTTAGATAGAGGCTATAATCAAAATGCCGAAACCCAGTGCAAATTCACTAAAATCCGAAGTTGCGCACAGGGGTAGCGTAAGGTTGCGCTAGCGTTGATTCGCTAAGTGAAGCGAAGTTACGCTAGCGATGGTTAATTTGCATACGGCGCCAAATTCAAATTTCAATGGAGGAATACGTAGAATCACTACAAATGCCTGGGAAACCTTCAAAACATCAAATAAAATTTTTATTTTGCCCTACACATGTGCCCACTGTATAGTTAAGTTGCCATGAGTTAGGAAATGTAGGAGGGAAGGAGGGGAGCCCCAAAAACATTTTCAATCTTTTTCAGCCTATCACCCATAATATAGAAAAAACGCCAGAGTTTTTTGGGACTTAGAAAAAATGTGACCTTTTTTTGAAGCAATCCCTATCTACTCTATTGCACTTCGCCTGGTCTGAGGTGGCGAAGGAAGTCTAGCGTAAAAGGTAGCGTTCAGTACACTGCGCGCGTTAGTGAATTTGCGTAGTTACGTCCGTACCGAAAATTCGCCAGGCGTAAGTGTGCGAAGTAACACTAGCGAATTTACGGCATCGTTCGTTAGTGAATTTGCGAAGTAACGAAAATGCCCAACGCTAGCGAATTGACGCTAGCGTTAGGCGCTTCGGCGCTTAGTGAATTTGGGTCATGGAGTCTAAAAGGCATTGCCATGGTCAGATCTCTAGCGTTGACAGTTTAAGGTGGCAAAGATAGAAATGTTCTTTATTTGGACCAGCAGATGAATGGCCCTACGTGTTATTAGGAGAATGCACCTCTCAAACAAGGAATTGTTAATCCATGAAATGATGCTCAAGTACAATAGCACTTATATTTTCAGGTGATAATGCCATTGTTGGCCAGATACCATTTTATCTTAGTACTGCCTGGGGTACAAATAATTGAACAAATGTTTTCCTGTGTTTGTTTGTTCTTCTGTTTGTGCTGGGCCACTTGCACTGATAGACCAAGCAAAGTGGAAGACTGGGAGAGCTTTGTCATCAGCTTGTGCCGCATGTCTCATTCCAATTATATCATCTGAGGTGACCTGACTGTCTTCTTTCTCTCTAGGAATTGGATATGCCTCTATTGTCATTGTGTCCCTGCTAAATGTGTACTACATTGTGATCCTTGCCTGGGGTGTTTACTACCTGTTCCAGTCATTCCAAGGACAGCTGCCATGGGCTCTCTGCCACCAGGCATGGAACACAGAGAGTTGTGTGGAAGACTCTTTCAGGAAAAACAGGACCATGTGGATGTCAATGAACTCTACCAACTTCACCTCTCCTGTTACAGAATTCTGGGAGTAAGCCCTCATAGAGTACCTGCAGTGGTGCCTTCCTGTGAGATCATGCTAGTGTGTTGGAGATGTGTGTTTGGAAAGTCGAGAGAGTGTTGAAGGGTTAGAATACATTATGGTGCACTGCTGTCGGGATTGGGAGCTACAGTGCTCAGTAGTAAGTGTAGTAAGGGATGTAAGGTGGCCATTGATGTAGAAATCCACTTGTTTGGTGATGTCACCAAACGATCGGATCTCTCCCCGATATGCCCACATTGAAGTGGGCAATAACGGCCTAATCCGATCGCGGGCCCTAGGGCCCAACAATCGGATCATAATGCATCTCGATACGAGATTTTTTAACCTGCCCGATTGAGATCTGGTCGACTTTTGGCCAGATATCGATCGGGAAAGCCCGTCGGATGGCCCCACACACAGGCCAATAAGCTGCCAGCTCAGTCTGTTGACAGCTTTTATCAGGCCATGTATGGGGGTCTTAAGGCTACAAATGGAGGGGCAGAGTATGGAAACACTAGATCCACATCAAGGAAATCATAAAAGTTGGGCCCACATGGTAGATTACTGCTACATTATATCCTGCACTCAGGGGCATAACTATAGATGATGCAGGCCCTGTGGCTGCAGGGGGGCCCAGGATGTATAGGGGTCCCATACAGCCCTAATTCATATTAAATTTCATAATTTCATAAAACAAGTTAACTTTTAGATATTTTAGGGACCTGAAACATAATTTGCTGTGGGGCATTGTAATATCTAGTTACACCACTGCCTGTACTGCAAATCAGGAAGACTTCTTTAATCTTTAATTAACTCACCAATTTTCATGTGAACCCATTGTGTCCCCTGAAAGCTACTGTGGAAGTCCACAAAAAACTCCTGCTGCACATTATGCAGGCGTCCTATGGGTGGCTGACAATCATATATTGTACTCAGGTGGAGATAAGTAAATGCAAAATGAAAATACCCTCCAACATTACCCTTTAAGTGAATGTGCCATGAGTAAAATACAAGCACCATAACCCTACAATTGGAGCAACACTGCTCTAATGAGCTGAATAAATATATATTAGGGTTATTTTTCTTTCCCCCCCAGCATCTGTTAACGTGTGATTGGTTCAGTCTTTCGTTTTCCCATAGGCTTTCTATTGTGTTATAGCCATCCAGGGGGTGTGGTGTATTATTTAGGGCGTGGCTAGTCGAACAGGGTCATAAATCTTCCAGAGACAACCCTCTAAACTTTTTTGCATATAATGTATATATATATATAATGTATATTTAGACCTCCATAGGGATTCTCCATGCACAAAATGTGCTTACAGATTGGGGATTGTTATTGACTGTTGTGATACAGTATTACAGTATTGAATTTGGCTTGAAAATAGCTCCTTACTGTTGCCTTTTGTAATGACAGGTTAATAATTACTGACTCTGACTGATACCATTTTACTTTCTCCTTATTGCACTTCCCTTTTCTCAGGTCTTTTACTCTTGTTTATTATTATAATTGTATTTGTCCTCTTTATCTTGTTCTTTTTATCTTTTAATCATTTACTTCTAAACTATACTGAATGCCAGCTTGGCTTCTGCATTCCACCTGTCTGCCAGTCTGGCACCTTCATTCCTACAAACATGACAGGGACAGATGTGGGACTGAGATCAGGTGTCCCTTGCAGAAAACAGAACTTGGGCAATGGCCCTTTAGTACAGAGGTGAACACATTTATTTTTCTTGAGTAGTTTTAACCCCTGTTGAAATTCAATATTGAGAGCAGCCACTAAAAAGAGCTATTTAATTATTTATAATTATTTAATCATTCATATAAAGCTTCATATACAGTTTGCATTTGCTTTAAAGGGACTGTTTACCTTTAAATTAACTTTTAGTATGATGCAGAGAGTGGTATTCTGAGACCATTTGCAATTGGTTTTCATTTTTCATTAATTGTGGTTTTGAGTTATTTAGCTTTTTATTCAGCAATCCTCCAGAGACTGGAATATGAATAGGAGAGGCCTGATTAGAGGCGAGTAGTAAAAAGTAGCTATAAAAATACATTTGTAGCCTTACAGAGCATTTGTTTTTTAGATGGGGTCAGTTACCTCCATTTGAAAGCTGGAAAGAGTCAGAAGAAGACAAGTAATTCAAAAACTATAAAAAAAATAAATAATGAGGAACAATTGAAAAGTTGCCTAGAATTGGTCATTCTATATCATACTAAACTTAACTAAGTGAACCACCCTAGGAAACCCTAGCTGCTCTGTTTGGTGTGCTTGAGCATAACTTGTTGTCTACCCAACATGTACTACCAGTCAGAGTGTATTTCATTACCACTCTAGATGTATCACAGTAAGTGAGGACTTCTTAGGACTCACTTGGTTGCTATTAATCAGCCGGATAGTTCTGTGCATCACAATTTCTGTGACTCTTTGCCAAACATCCCTGGCTTGTGAGTGGAGCAGTGAGTAGAATCTACCAGAAACAATCCAACAAGAGAACTTAGAGGGATACTGTCATGGAAAAACATAAAATTATAAATTGATAGAATAGAATTTTATGACAGAAAATACCTATTTAGTTTATTCAAGTCTGCCCCTTGAATACTTAATTGTATTTTTTTCTTTCTTTGTTTTCTGTATGATACTTATCCTTATGATATACAGGTATATTATATATAAGGATATAGATTATATCCTTTCATTTCAGAAAAAAAGTGCTTTCTGAACTAAGCGGTACATATTAAGCTGTTCAAACTTCTCCTGTGTGTTATTTAGGCATGAAATAGGCTAGAGCAGTTCCGGACTGAGAATTAAAATAGGCCCTGGCATTTCAGGTACACAGAGGCCGAATCAGCCCACATAGAGGCCCAAACAGCCCCACCAGCCCACTAAATAGTGACTTTCTATGGCACCTTATAGCAGCCCCTCTGGCATTTGCCAGAATTCACAGATTGCCAGTCCGGGCCTGGGCTAGAGTCTCCAAAAATCTTACTACTGACCTACTACGAATACATCTCCTTGTACTAATAACTCTCCTTTTATAGCCAGTTCTCAATCCCTCCCGTCTTTCAACATTATGATCCATGTCAACTATTGCTGTTCATATCATTGTACCTCTTCAGCTTTAGGGATGTAGCGAACGTCGGAAAAAAAGTTCGCGAACATATTCGCGAACTTGCGCAAAAATGCGAGCGGTTCGCGAACGGTTCGCGAACCCCATAGACTTCAATGGGAAGGCGAACTTTAACATCTAAAAAAGACATTTCTGGCCAGAAAAATGATTTTAAAGTTGTTTAAAGGGTGCAACGACCTGGACAGTGGCATGCCAGAGGGGGATCAAGGGCAAAAATGTATCTGAAAAATCTGCCTGTGTGTGCTTGGAAGAGATAGTGTAGGGGGAGAGCTGTTAGTGATTTCAGGGACAGATGATAGTAAGTTTGCTGGCTAGTAATCTGCTTGATACTGCTCTGTATTGGAGGGACAGAAGTCTGCAGGGATTTGAGGGACATTTTAGCTTAGGTAGCTTTGCTGGCTAGTAATCTACTGTTCTCTTTAAACAACTGCCATACATTGACCTTGTAGGCATTGTTTGCCCAGTTTTTTTGGACGCAGCCACTGAAGCACAGTTGCCAGAAAAAATATGCCATATAAATGCTGAAAATAGTCATTTTTCGCCATACGTTGACCTTGTAGACATTGTTTGCCCAGTTTTTTTGGACGCAGCCACTGAAGCACAGTTGCCAGAAAAAATATGCCATATAAATGCTGAAAATAGTAATTTTTCGCCATACGTTGACCTTGTAGACATTGTTTGCCCAGTTTTTTTGGTTGCAGCCACTGAAGCACAGTTGCCAGAAAAAATATGCCATATAAATGCTGAAAATAGTCATTTTTTGCCATATACGTTGAGTCAACGTATGGCAAAAAATGACTATTTTCAGCATTTATGTGGCATATTTTTTCTGGCCTCTGTGCTTCAGTGGCTGCGGCCAAAAAAACTGGGCAAACAATGCCTACAAGGTCAACGTCGTTGACCTTGTAGGCATTGTTTGCCCAGTTTTTTTGGCCGCAGCCACTGAAGCACAGAGGCCAGAAAAAATATGCCATATAAATGCTGAAAATAGTCATTTTTTTGGTCGCAGCCACTGAAGCACAGTTGCCAGAAAAATTATGCCATATAAATGCTGAAAATATAAATTTTTTTGGTTGCAGCCACTGAAGCACAGAGGCCAGAAAAATTATGCCATATAAATGCAGAAAATATGCATTTTTTTGGTCGCAGCCACTGAAGCACAGTTGACAGAAAAATTATGCCATATAAATGCTGAAAATATAAATTTTTTTGGTTGCAGCCACTGAAGCACAGAGGCCAGAAAAATTATGCCATATAAATGGAGAAAATATGCATTTTTTTGGTTGCAGCCACTGAAGCACAGAGGCTAGAAAAATTATGCCATATAAATGGAGAAAATATGCATTTTTTTGGTTGCAGCCACTGAAGCACAGAGGCTAGAAAAATTATGCCATATAAATGGACAAAATATGCATTTTTTTGGTTGCAGCCACTGAAGCACAGAGGCCAGAAAAATTATGCCATATAAATGCAGAAAATATGCATTTTTTTGGTTGCAGCCACTGAAGCACAGAGGCCAGAAAAATTATGCCATATAAATGCAGAAAATATGCATTTTTTTGGACGCAGCCACTGAAGCACAGTTGCCAGAAAAAATATGCCATATAAATGCTGAAAATAGTCATTTTTCGCCATACGTTGACCTTGTAGACATTGTTTGCCCAGTTTTTTTGGACGCAGCCACTGAAGCACAGAGGCCAGAAAAAATTAAACCAGTAGGGTTTGCACCCTAGTTTGTAACGGTGGCGGAGGGAGGAGGACGCTAAAGGACAGCTGTGTGTGGAGTCATGAGGCTTGAAGAGAAGGACAGCTGCATAGAAGTCAGAACAAGTCTTCCGGCGTGCAGTAACCCTCCGAGATCCACCCCTCATTCATTTTAATAAAGGTCAGGTAATCGACACTTTTGTGACCTAGGCGAGTTCTCTTCTCAGTTACAATCCCTCCTGCTGCACTGAAGGTCCTTTCTGAGAGCACACTTGAGGCTGGGCAAGACAAGAGGTTCATGGCAAATTGTGACAGCTCTGGCCACAGATCAAGCCTGCGCACCCAGTAGTCCAGGGGTTCATCGCTCCTCAGAGTGTCGATATCTGCAGTTAATGCCAGGTAGTCCGCTACCTGCCGGTCGAGGCGTTCTTTGAGGGTGGATCCAGAAGGGTTGTGGCGCTGCCTTGGACAGAAAAACATTTGCATGTCTGATGTTACAGACCGGCCAAAGGGCTTTGTCCTTGCAGGTGTGCTCGTGGCAGGATTACTGGCACCTCTGCCCCTGGAATGTTGATGAGTTCCTGAAGTGACATCACCCTTAAAAGCATTGTACAACATGTTTTGCAGGCTGGTTTGTAAATGCCGCATCTTTTCGGACTTGTGGTATGTTGGTAACATTTCTGCCACTTTATGCTTGTACCGAGGGTCTAGTAGCGTTGCGACCCAGTACAGGTCCTTCTCCTTAAGCCTCTTGATACGGGGGTCCTTCAACAGGCATGACAGCATGAAAGACCCCATTCTCACAAGGTTGGATGCAGAGCTATCCATCTCCGCTTCCTCATTATCAAGGACTGCATCATCCACGGTCTCCTCCCCCCAGCCACGTACAAGACCAGGGGTCCCCAAAAGGTCACCACTAGCCCCCTGGGAAGCCTGCTCCTGTTGGTCCTCCTCCTCCTCCTCCACAAAGCCACCTTCCTCCTCTGACTCCACTTCTGGCACCTCTCCCTGCGTTGCAGCAGGTGCCTGGGTTCGTTCTGGTGATTCCGACCATAAATCGTGCGCTTCCAGCTCCTCGTCACGCTGGTCTACAGCCTCATCTGTCACTCGTCGCACGGCACGCTCCAGGAAGAAAGCGAAGGGTATTAGGTCGCTGATGGTGCCTTCGGTGCGACTGACCATATTTGTCACCTCTTCAAAAGGTCGCATGAGCCTGCAGGCATCGCGCATAAGCACCCAGTAACGGGGGAAAAAAATCCCCAGCTCTGCAGATCCAGTCCTACCACCCAGTTCAAAAAGGTACTCGTTGACGGCCCTTTGTTGTTGCAGCCGACGTTCCAACATAAGGAGCGTTGAATTCCAGCGAGTCTGGCTGTCAGAAATCAAACGCCTGACTGGCATGTTGTAGCGCTGCTGAATGTCAGCAAGGCGTGCCATGGCTGTGTAGGAACGTCTGAAATGGGCCGACACCTTTCTGGACTGGGTGAGAACGTCCTGGAATCCTGGGTACTTGGAGACAAAACGTTGGACTATTAAATTTAACACATGTGCCATGCAGGGCACATGTGTTAAATTTCCCAGTCTCAACGCTGCCAACAGATTGCTTCCATTGTCACACACCACTTTTCCGATCTGCAGTTGGTGTGGGGTCAGCCACCGATCGGCCTGTGACTGCAGAGATGACAGGAGTACAGATCCGGTATGGTTTTTGCTTTCCAGGCACGTCATCCCCAAGACAGCGTGACAACGGCGTACCTGGCACGTCGAATAGCCTAGGGGGAGCTGGGGGTGCACAGGTGTGGAGGAGGAGAAGGAGGACCCAGCAGCAGAGTAAGAAGAAGAAGAGGAAGAAGACGAGGTAGAGAGCGATGGAGGAGTAGAGGTGGTGGCAGAACCGCGTGCAATCCGTGGCGGTGACACCAACTCCACTGTTGTTGTTGTTGTTGAGCTACCCATTCCCTGCTTCCCATTCCCAGCCATTACCAAGTTCACCCAGTGGGCAGTGTAGGTGACATACCTGCCCTGACCATGCTTGGAGGACCATGCGTCAGTAGTCATATGGACCTTTGGCCCAACACTAAGTGACAGAGATGCGGTAACTTGGCTCTGCACATGTTGGTACAGGTGTGGTATTCCCTTTTTAGAAAAAAAATTGCGGCTGGGTACCTTCCACTGCGGTGTCCCAATTGCTACAAATTTGCGGAAGGCCTCAGAGTCCACCAGCTGGTATGGTAAAAGCTGGCGGGCTAAGAGTGCAGACAAGCCAGCTGTCAGACGCCGGGCAAGGGGGTGACAGTCAGACATTGGCTTCTTACGCTCAAACATGGCCTTCACAGAAACTTGGCTGGTGGCAGATGACTGGGAATGGGAACAGGTGGTCAAGGTGGAAGGCAGAGTGGAGGGTGGTTCAGATGGGTCAAGGAGAGCAGAGGTAGAGCAGTAAGATGCTGGACCAGAAGGAGTGTGGCTTTTAGTTTGCCTGTTGCCTTTGAGGTGTTGCTCCCAAAGTGCTTTGTGCTTGCCGCTCATGTGCCTTCGCATAGAAGTTGTACCTATGTGGCTGTTGGGCTTACCAAGGCTCAGTTTCTGACTGCACTCATTGCAAATTACAATGCTTTTGTCAGAGGCACACACATTAAAAAAATCCCACACTGCTGACTTTTTGGAAGTGTGCGATCTGGCGGTAACAGTAGAAGTTGGCGGCATTGGCGGCAATGGCGGGTGCGTTGGCTGGCTGAAGACAGGTGCCGATACATGTTGTTGCCCTACTGATCCCTGCGGGCTGTCCTCCCTGCTTCTTCTAAGTCTTATTCTCCTACTGCCTCTCTGACTCTCCGTCTCTCCATCTGAACTACCCTCCTCTTGCTCTCTTCTACTAGGCACCCACAAAACATCAATCTCCTCATCATCATTCTCCTCAGATGCATCAATTTCTTCTGACACATCACAGAAGGAAGCAGCAGCGGGGACCTCCTCCTCATCACTCATCATTATGTCCATCTCTGTCGTGTTCTCTGCCAGAATTAAATCTGGTGTAACGTCCTCATCTCCTTCATCTTCTTCTGCCAATAATGGTTGCGCATTACTCAGTTCAAGAAACTCATGGGAAAATAACTCCTCTGACTCCAGTGAAGAAGGGGCACCGGTGGTGGAGGAAGTGTTACGTGGGGTGGCCATAGCAGTGGAGGATGAGGAGGATGTTGTGGTAAAGTTAGAAACGGTAGAGGATGGGGTGTGCTGTGTAAGCCAGTCAACTACCTCTTCAGCATTTTGGGAGTTCAGGGTCATTGGCTTTTTAAAACTGGGCAATTTGCTAGGGCCACAGGATTGCATAGCAGCACGGCCCCTAGCACGGCCTCTGCGTGGCGGCCTGCCTTTGCCTGGCATTATTTTTAAAAAAACAACAACAACAAAAACTCAGTTGGTTTTCCTGGAAACGATAATACACACAGCTAGATGGCGGTTTGAAGAAAACACTGTGCAAATAATGCCTACAAGGTCAACGTATACACAGCGGTGGATACGGATTACGTAAAATATAAGAATGCTGCTTGAAAAAAAGTAACTCAAGTGGTTTTTCTAGAGACGATAATATTATCAATATTTAGACAAAATGTGAACAAGCTCACACAGCTAGATGGCGGTTTGAAGAAAACACTGTGCAAATAATGCCTACAAGGTCAACGTATACACAGCGGTGGATACGGATTACGTAAAATATAAGAATGCTGCTTGAAAAAACGTAACTCAAGTGGTTTTTCTAGAGACGATAATATTATCAATATTTAGACAAAATGTGAACAAGCTCACACAGCTAGATGGCGGTTTGAAGAAAACACTGTGCAAATAATGCCTACAAGGTCAACGTATACACAGCGGTGGATACGGATTACGTAAAATATAAGAATGCTGCTTGAAAAAACGTAACTCAAGTGGTTTTTCTAGAGACGATAATATTATCAATATTTAGACAAAATGTGAACAAGCTCACACAGCTAGATGGCGGTTTGAAGAAAACACTGTGCAAATAATGCCCACAAGATCAACGTATACACTACTACAGCGGTGGATACGGATTACGTAAAATATATTATGGCTGCTTGAAAAAAGTCACTCCGGTGTTTTTTCTGGAGACGGTAATATTATGGATATTTAGACAGAATGTGAACAAGGTCACACAGCTAGATGGCTGTTGGTTGAATAACACACTGGGCAAAAAATGCCTACAGGGCAAATAATGCCTAAAAGGTCAACTTATACACTACTACAGCGATGGATACGGATTACGTAAAATTTATTATGGCTGCTTGAAAAAAGTCACTCCGGTGTTTTTTCTGGAGACGGTAATATTATGGATATTTAGACAGAATGTGAACAAGGTCACACAGCTAGATGGCTGTTGGTTGAATAACACACTGGGCAAAAAATGCCTACAGGGCAAATAATGCCTAAAAGGTCAACTTATACACTACTACAGCGATGGATACGGATTACGTAAAATTTATTATGGCTGCTTGAAAAAAGTCACTCCGGTGTTTTTTCTGGAGACGGTAATATTATGGATATTTAGACAGAATGTGAACAAGGTCACACAGCTAGATGGCTGTTGGTTGAATAACACACTGGGCAAAAAATGCCTACAGGGCAAATAATGCCTAAAAGGTCAACTTATACACTACTACAGCGATGGATACGGATTACGTCAAATTTATTATGGCTGCTTGAAAAAAGTCACTCCGGTGTTTTTTCTGGAGACGGTAATATTATGGATATTTAGACAGAATGTGAACAAGGTCACACAGCTAGATGGCTGTTGGTTGAATAACACACTGGGCAAAAAATGCCTACAGGGCAAATAATGCCTAAAAGGTCAACTTATACACTACTACAGCGATAGTAAAATAAAAAAAAGTAAAATAAAAAAAAAATGAATATTAAAAAAAAAAAATTACAGTTGGTGCTGCTGAACTACTAGGAGCAGCAGATTAGCACACCAGTCCCACTCCCCAACACTGCTAGACTAATAGCACTGGGCTCTTATAGTAGTAGTAGTAGTAGTAGTAGTAGTAGTAGTAGTAGTAGTAAAACAACAAAAAAATAAATAAAAGCAGTCCTTACAAGGACTACTGTTATTGCAGCAGTCAGCAGATGAGATCAGAAGCAGGACAGCTGCCCACTGCAGCTACATACAGAGCACTGCAGTAGAAGGTAGATTACTAGCCAGCAAAGCTACCTAAGCTTAAATGTCCCTCAAACCCCTGCAGACTTCTGTCCCTCCAATAACAGAGCAGTATCAACACGATTACTAGCCAGCAAACTTTCAACTGTCCCTGAAATCACTAACAGGCAGCAGCTCTCTCCCTACACTATCTCTTCAGCACACACAGGCAGAGTGAAAAAAACGCTGCAGGGCTTCGGTTTTTATAGGGAAGGGGAGTGGTCCAGGGGAGAGCTTCCTGATTGGCTGCCATGTACCTGCTGGTCTGGGGTGAGAGGGCAAAAAAAAGCGCCAACAATGGCGAACCCAAAATGGCGAACGTCGCGCGACGTTCGCGAACTTCCGGCGAGCGCGAACACCCGATGTTCGCGCGAACAAGTTCGCCGGCGAACAGTTCGCGCCATCTCTATTCAGCTTCCCTTTGCTCTTCTGGCTGTTATTCAATAAATATATAAATAACAACAGTCTAAATCCTGCCATCAAAGCTGCTAACTCCTTCCACATCGGTCATCTCTTGTGTTTCCGATAGCACAGCTCTCCACATAAACCCATCTTAAACAATTATTGGGCCTGTTAGAGTAGCAGTGTCCCTGTGAAATACTATTTAATTAGATGTTTGTGTTCCGTGATGTTATTGTCTTGCAGTCAGCACCTTGTCCCTCCAGTAAAATTGTTACTGGAGTCTTGCTTATACAGTATATTGCTAACTAAGGAGATTTAATCATTTTTTGAAGGCACTGATGGAACATTCTTTAAAAGTACTTCAGAATCAGAAACCTTACAGCCTTTACATAATATCTACTTTATAGCGTGTTGGTCTGTGTGCCCATATACACTACACTATTTGCTATACTCTTTATAATCTTTCCTGACAATCCCTCTCTCTTCTTCAGGCACAAAGTTTTAAGCTTATCAAAGGGAATTGATGATGTTGGAGAACTGAAATGGGATCTAGCCCTGTGTTTGCTGCTGACATGGGTCATCTGTTTCTTCTGCATCTGGAAAGGAGTGAGATCCACAGGCAAGGTGAGTCCGCTGTATGTAAGCCTGTCCTGTCAAGCTAGAAGCTCATCTAGTATCTACAAAAAACTTTAACCCATTTGGCCAATGGGCTGGGCTCTCCCAAGGACTGATTTGGAAAACTCTCCCTTAAAATTTTGTGTGCACCAAGACCACAAATGGACACTTGCTGGTTATTTCTGGCCACGTGTTTTCAGTTTCCATTCTCTGACATTTTTCAAAGAAGAAAATGTTATACACCATGCCAACCAATGCGCTAGCATTTTTCCATTGGAGGTAGCTTTAGGAAAAGCAAACAAATACTGTGGTTAGCAACTTAGAGTTGATGAATATAAAGACATTCATTGTCAGACCTATTATATTTGGTGATTCTGATGGATGGGGAAGGGAATGCTTCATGCCAACTATACTATTTCCCTTCATAGGATTTCTAGGAACAAAGAGTAAACTTTCTAGTGACGGGTTTGGGATGTCAGTTAAAGTTCCACACAGTAAGTGGCTAATGTCACAGCATGTCGGTACAAGAGAAATATTCATAGAAAGGGCAAGGGTATTAAGCTGGTGAAAGAGAACCAGAGGCATTTAGATAGAGAGGATAAGAGCCCATTGCTAGAATTAAAGAGGAAGGACATGGGCAGTGCAGAAGGTTGCCACCTTTTCTGGAAACAAATACCAACCTTGCTACATTAATAATGTTGGCATCAATCATCAGTTTTATGGGCAAGTTTAGTGAAATGCTGGCTAAGTGGTAACCGTAGCAGTACAGCAAGAACAGGGGCCCTCAGATTCAGCTTTGGCTTGGCTATAAATTGCTCTGTAATAATTAATATTATTATTAGTTATCTTCTCTAATTATTACAGATATATTAACAGGGCCTCTTTTCCTATAGTTGTTTAATTCTCTCTTACATGTAGCCATAGTATAGTCAGTTGGCACCAGGATAAAATGTCATTTTGCTTTTTTCCTAAAAATGCACATTACAGCTCTCTTTGCTTTTCTCTGCCTTTCCATCTTGGCAGGTGGTTTACTTCACAGCCACGTTCCCCTTTCTCATGCTGCTTGTACTATTGATCCGAGGGGTCACTCTGCCAGGGGCAGCAGAAGGGATTAAATTCTACTTGTACCCAGACATCACCCGCCTGGCAGATCCTCAGGTAAGTCCCTGTGTGCATTAGTTGTGTCAGTGTAATTGTAATTTGAAGAAGAAGCAACTCCTGGGACTCCACTCAATTCTGCTGCTCAGTGTGACACATTCATAATAACAGCAGTAAACAACTGCTAATAATAAATAATAATAAAGGAAAAAATATGTAAATTGCAAAAGTGCTCAGAAGAATACTTTTGCATAAGGCTATATCTGTTATGTCCCCTAAATCTTTAGTCTGCTTTAAGCAACTCCTGCGGTATTACCAATAGTTTGTCTCTCAGCTTGACTAAAGTTCTTCTCATTTCCAAAATCTGCAGATCCTTGATTGATAGGGGCCCCAATACAGGAACATGCCAAAGGCACAGCCAAGCCTCTTTAGAATGTTGTACTATAGTATTGTAACCCCAAAATATACTAGTCAAGCTTAGGATGGCAGAACATGGATCACACAAGACTCCTCTACCTAGCTGGTCCCTCGCTTAGTGGAGGAAGAAGGAAGAGGGTGTTGTGCAACTATACTTTGCTGCTACGTTAAAAAGTTGATAGGATGCCAACGGTTCATATCCATGCTATATACTGTATATAACAAAAGGTCACAACACAACAGGGTTATGCTCTCAGATTGTCAGAAGTAGATATCTGCTATTAGATATATTAAAATACAGATATTTAAGCAACAGATAGTTTATATCATATGAAGGGGCAGATTTATCAATGGTCAAGGTGAATTTTTGAATGAAAAAAAATGAACTTCAAGCTATTTTTTGTGTACTTCGACTAGGGAATAGTCCAAATTAGATTTGAATTGGAAAAAAAAAAATCGAAATTCGACTTTGACCATTTGCCATCTAAAACCTGCCGAATTGCTGTTTTAGCCGATGGGGGACCTCCTACAACCTATTTGGAGTCAATTGGGGGACTTAGAAAAATCTAAGGTTTTTTTGGGAAAAACTTTGAATCAAATTCGATCGAATGCGCTATTTCTTCGATTCGTACGATTCAAATTCCGCTGAATTTCGGCTGGTCTTTTTGAATTTGAATTTCAAAGTTTTTTCAATTCGACCCTTGATAAATATGCCCTAAGTGGCATATTAAAGAATCTTACCAAACTGGTATATATATATATATATATGTATATATATATATATATATATATATATATATATATATATATATAATGTTCAGGGAATAAATATGGACTGTTAGCTCCAGTTATCAATCCTTACATGGAGCACAAAGCTGCCCTATAACTATATCTCACTATTTTGCATTCGTAGAAAATACTCCTGACAAAGGCTAGTCGTATATCTCACTAAACCTCACAAGGTCCCTGCTCCTCAACTTTCTCTAGAAGGTTTGTCCCTCTAGGGTAAAAGTCATTACTGGGTCTTATTGACATCATGCTCCCCAGCACACATCCACCTGGTCAGATGATGAAAGCCAAAGAGGAAGAACCCCCCCTTTCCAATTGCTATATCACAGCTAACAAGAAGGTCCATTAACTCTGTTGGTCAGTAACAAAGGGATCTCCCTAGATAACTTAAGGTGTCCATAGACGCACGGATAATATCGCACAAAACAATATTCTGTGCATGCATTTGATTGAGTGCCTTTGAAGGTACCTGAACATTGCCCACTGTTTACTGCTGAATCGTCAGATACAAGTAGAATTCTATTGTTTCTACCTGTATATCTGACGATTCAGCTCTAAATGTGTGTACTGAAACGAACAATCTTTCTTGGAAAGATCTTTTTCAAAAAAGATTGTAATTGTTACGTCTATGGCCACCGACCTAGCAGCTAGGGGATTTCCAACCTTTTGGGGAATCTCGAGCCATAGATACTGTTATGTGTCCATATAGTAATCTCAAATTTCACTTTGCGTCTCCTGTTTCTTCCAGGTATGGATTGATGCTGGGACCCAGATTTTCTTCTCTTATGCCATCTGCTTGGGAGCCATGACCTCCTTGGGCAGTTACAACAAGTACAAGTACAACTGTTACAGGCAAGTGGTGGTCAGAGGGGGTGGGGGCTGTTCAGGGTTTTGTTTTTGTTCATTAACACTGCTTGTGACATGTGTGTGACTTAGGGACTGTATGCTGCTGGGATGCCTCAACAGTGGTACCAGTTTTGTGTCTGGCTTCGCAATTTTTTCCGTCCTGGGCTTCATGGCACAAGAGCAAGGGGTGGACATTGCAGATGTGGCAGAGTCAGGTACTGTATAAATGCTGTTGCTGTGGTGGGGACTGTCTCCTCCAGTCACATGACAGGTCTTTAATTCTGGAAGTCAAGCCTTTGGGAGAACTAATGATAACAGAAGCCTGGGTACTGACTTGTACATGAAAAGCAAAGTCTCTGATCACTTGTTAATGCAGAACCCTGCTGGTAATAATAGGTCAGTACAGTTAACTACTCAGCAGTTAATAATTAAGAATAGAACCCCAATTTTTGACGTCTTTGGATTTTACAGTTTCCTTAAATTGATGCTGTTTTGTTGCAGTCCCAGTCAGCCAGGCTGAATTTTTTCTTTCCCAGATTTAACCTTTTCCTGGAATTTGTGCTGATCTTGATGCAGTCCCCTGGGTTATGTTAAATCAGGGTTCTCCTGTCTATATTCTTCAGTTATATTTGCTAATATAATGGATTTGGAAGAACAGCAACACTCGTTGTTCATTTTGGCTGACCAAACATAATTGTCCAAAACTATGAAAAGAGGAATAGTGAAAAGTGTTGCTCTGCTAAAAACTGTCCAGAGAAACATCAGATACCTCTTCTCACTAACTTCTGAGCAGAGAGACATCACAAGACTTTCCTCTTCTCACTAACTCAGTTTTCTGCAAACTGTGTCAAATGGACTGCAATAAAACAGCAGGTGGTGCTGTTTCTAATGTATTAGATAATCAGTGTGTGAACTGTTGAAAAAATAGACTAAAACAAAATTACCGTATTGTAAATGGCAAAAGTGCTTAGAAGAGTCATTTTGCATTAATTCATTTGGAGGGTTTACATTTCCTTTAAGGTGAGCAGCTCTAAATTATTTAAAACTTTGTGTTAAAGGAGAAAAAAAGCTTAACTAAAGAAGTAGGCTAGAAATGTTGTTTATGGTGTTGTGGGCTTCTGTCCTAGACCAAGGCAACCACAGCCCTTTAGCAGTAAAGATCTGTGTCTCCAAAGATGCCCCAGTAGCTCCCCATCTTCTTTTCTGCTGATTCACTGCACATGCTCTGTGCTGCTGTCACTTACTGAGCTTAGGGACCCACTCACAATATACAGTACACATAGAATAGAAATGTTACAATATAAGGCTGATTAGTAATTAATACAGATAATTACTACATGGCAGCACAGAAACCGGTGCAACGAGCATCAGAATTTAATAATCAGTCCTGTAGCATCATCTTAAATTACAGAGAAACCTCATTTTCTGCTGGATAATTAGTGACGACCCCTAAGCTTAGCTTCTCAACAGCTGCTCAGAGCCCACTGAGCATGTGAGTGTCACAGACACTTTGTAAATTAGACAGGCATGTTACATTTCCTTTAAAGTGGGGTATATTTTCCCTTTTATTAACCCTGGCATTGATTTAAAGTATAGCTTTGCACAGGCTTTTGTACAACCTTTGGAGTTATCCATGCTGTGGAGAGCATCTCATCTGCCCCTTTTGGCTGGCTGTTTAATAGACAGCCAGGCCCAGATTTGTGGTAAGGCCACAAAGGTCCGGGCCAGGGGGTGGCAAAATTTTAGTAATTTAGTTTTTAGTAATTTTAGCCACATGTACTGCCTACTGAGGGCTGCACGGGAGATTTTGAAAGTAGCTTAAATTCCTGAGCAAAAAGACACAGGCTGGCCTAGGGGCGCCAGAAATAGAAATCCAACCATGTAAACAGTCCCCTATGCTGTAAGTCTGCCCCTACTGGCCTCTTTTTATGAAATTAGACCTTGAAATGGGAAAAAAAGAATATTATTCCCCAAAGAGATGTATAAACTAAAAACAGAAAATGGAAACATAAGGAGTCCTTTACAAACCCTATAAGTGCCTTAGATCAGTGCTGTCCAACTGTAATTGGTAATTCTCATAGAGCGTGTTCACGGGCCAAATCCTAAAAATGATGATATCGTACAATAAAATCTATGGAGCTCTAAAGCAGACTGGGGTCATAAAAATCATTTGTAGGGTCACATCTGGCCCTTGGGCCTCTAGTTGGACAATCCTGACATAAACTATATGGTGCAGAAGTACCAGCGTGCCAGTGCTTTATATTTTATATCTATATTTGGCTGTGTGCAAGAGAGGGGGGCAGCAAGATCAAAATGCTCCATCACTTAAAGGTTTAATTCTATTGCTAACAGGCAAACCACTGCATGATCCTGAATGTATAAATGGGTCTAAAATAGAGCCTCAAAGAATTCTGTTGAACTATCATTGATCACGTCTATCTCAATACACTTGCCCACAGCTCTCTCTGCTGAGCCCACTTGTTGGGGATAGTAGAAAACCTCCCGCGAATCCTTATTCACAGAATTATGAACAGATGAGTGCAGGATTCTTATAGTAGTTTGGAATCTTAGCCCGGGGGAGACGGTGGGAGCTTGGCTTGTTATTCTAGTCACATGCCATCAGCCATAGCGGCTTGGCTCACGTTTGCTGCACTAAAAGGTCTGTATGATAAAGAATTCCCACACAAACTGTAGAGTCTAAAGTAGTCAGGTCAGACAAATCTAATGAGCTTGCACATTTATGTGGTCATGGAAATCCTTGGTGACTGCTAAAATCCTTATTATTTACAGTAGGGGGTCCATTATAGACGGTATAATGTCATTTTGTAGCTTCTGACATCATTAACGCCATCTAAGATATTTTATCATTCTGCCTTCACCGAATTTCTGAAAGAGGGCTTCATGGTGTAACCCAAAACCTTTTCACTGGCATTGTTGGGATATTCTTTTTTTGCTTAGAATTATTTTATCTAAGACATAATAGACACAAGATGATATTCCAGTTTTGTTGTTTTTCAAAGATTCTCTATATATAATCTACTTTTGTCTATAGAGTCTATGTTAGATACCCCCCCCCCTTAGAACAACACCCTGCCAACTCCCTGACAATCTCCATTGTCAATAGTGACTGGCACCACATACATTATCCTCTTCTCTAGAAATCATATATTAGAATGTCCTATTCCTAGCAACTTTGCAACTGGTCTTCATTATTTATTTTGATAGTTTTTGAATTATTTGTGTTCTTCCCTTTACAACTTTCCAGCTCTTAAATGGGGGTCACTGACCCTGGCAGGCAAAAAAAAAACCACTCTTAGAGGCTATTACTGTTAATTTATTTACTTTCTATTCAGTCCCTCACCTATACATTTTCCAGTTTATCATTTAAATCACTGCCTGGTCGCTAAGGTAAACTAGACCCTAGCAATCAGATATTTTTAAGACTGGAAAGCTGCCGAATCACTGAAAAAAACACAAAGAAAATGATTAAATTAAAAATTAAATTCATATTTTCAATTTCTATATCATACTGAAAGTTCATATAAAGGTGAACAATCCTTTTACCCCTATCTAACCCAAGTGATTAGTACAGAGAACTGTGACCCTCATCACATACAGTTTGGTACCCACAAAACCACCTTCTAAAGAATTCACAATTTCAAACAATTCAGTGCAGTTTGCTGTGGGTTCAGCAAGTCAAAATCAGTTAATTTTATCCTTGTCGGTTTCTACATCTCTCCCTGGGGGTGTCTGTGTGTGGTTTATCTTCTTTTTAGTAGAAGGATCTGCCTACAGTGTTTAGAGTAATTAATGCTATCACTGCACTTAATAAGTTGATAAATAAAATGTTGCTGATGGAAGGATACTTATGGTATAGGTGAGAGGAGGCTTAGAAACCCTTAGAGCAGTGTTAAATCCTCACTTATAGGGAAGGACAAGCAACATCTTTATTGGGCTTAATTGTACTAATTATAGAACTTCGATCTCTCTAGGTCCTGGCCTGGCCTTCATTGCTTACCCCAAGGCAGTGTCCATGATGCCTCTGCCCTCCTTTTGGGCCATCCTATTCTTTATTATGCTTCTGCTGCTTGGACTGGATAGCCAGGTGAGTAACATTGGTGCAATTAGGAGAACCCATAGCGTTTAGCTTGTTTAGTTCTTGTGCTTTCCTGATGATATTAAGTTCCCAGTCTCCAGGCTCAACATCCCTGGTGTAGATGGAAACATTCATGATGCCCCTGTTAAATGAAGAGCAACTGTAAATTGTCTCAAAATATCACAGTCAACATCACGATAATTATTTAATGATTAGGTGGACAGCTCCTTTTTAATGGCTCAGAAAGCTGGAACAACTATTGTAAATTATGTGAAGGCTTAGTACAAGGTTGAGATTAGGGGTCCCATTTCCATATCTCAGTACAGCATTCTACAGTATGGACACATTCTTTGTTGTTATGTGTTATTATAAAATGAATGTTGCATTCATAAATAGGTCCCTAATTGAATAAAAAGTAAGACCTAGTTTACAGTATATCCATGCTATAAATGCAATCTTTTTTTAATTTCTCATGACCTGTGCCTGCCATTATCACCATTCAGTGACCACTAGATTTATTTTTCCATCTCAGTTTGTTGAAGTTGAAGGACAGATCACATCTCTAGTTGATCTGTATCCGTCCTTCCTACGGAAGGGTTACCGGCGAGAAATCTTCATCGCTGTAGTGTGTTTCCTCAGCTATCTTCTGGGGTTAACCATGGTTACTGAAGTAAGTATTCTCTAGCTGCTCTCACTCTCAGTGTTGATGTTGCCAATGTATTTGCCATAGCCTATTAGACAACTGCCTCTATTTAACCATTAATAAAACAAAGGACACTTAGAAAGAAGTCCAAAAGATATTGAAAGTCCTCAACTCATACATTATGAACATACACAGTTACAAACCTCTAATTCTCTGTAGTTGTTGAACCCGTGTTGGTCTCTTTTGGATAGGGGTTGGCTTTGACCTAACAGATTGGAATTTTAAAACAGAATTGATATCTTCCAGGGAAAATAGAAGAGCTCATTTAAGCAGCAAAACATGTCCTTCAAGACTAATATACATCATTGTGCTCTTTGGAGGGAATGGATTCTAACCTGAAATTCCTGACAATCTGCCTGCAGTGGGGAATCTGCTTAAGGGTACTCTTTTGGTACCTGTGTTAGAGTGGCACCTGCCACGGTCCAGGGAAAAACAGAGGATTGTAGCCGCAAAGAAAAAAAACATAAGTAATTGAACATTAAGCATAAAGTCGTCAAGGTGGACTACAGACTTTTGAACCAATTTACAGTCAAAGATCAGGGCAGGTGAAAACCTAGGTTATGCAAAGTCCAGGCAAAGATTTGCACAGGCAGCAAAAAGCCTAATCTGGAACAAGCCATAGTAAATAACAAGGCAACAAACAATAGCTCAGATACAGTTTGGGGGTAAAATCTGACACCATCTAGGGTGGAGGAAATGTTTAGGCTCTTTTATTTGAAGGTGCTTTGACACTAGAACTCCTGTGTCAAATTGACGTACTCTGATGCTGAATACGATGCTGCAGACACTGGCACCCAGGCTCTGTAGCACCTAATAACTAACTCTCTGTCTGGGATCCACTCAAGAGCAAAAAGTAGAGAGAATCAGAGATCTGTGCCTGCAGGCCTGTATTTGTGAACAGGACACAAAGGTTCGGTCCTAGGATGACAGAAGTTTGGGGGTGGCATGCACTTACACTGGGGACTGGGCAGAAGATTTTTTGATCTCCTGCCCAGTCCCCGGTGAAGATCGCACTGATGAAAATTGGAGGGGATCAAAGTGGGTGGAGGCAGCCTGCGAATGGGTGACGTACTGCAGTGGTTTAGAGTTGGTGCAAGCAAGCGTGGGTTTCGGGTGCAGATAGCCGGTTCCCCTAGGTGTGCCACATTATTTAATCTAGCCATGTATGCCTGGGTAGGTACTGGAGGCTGCTTCAATTTGCTTTCCTCCCAAAAGAAATCTCTCAGTGGGACTAATTCAAATTTATTTAGGATTAATTTACCTTTTTGATGGTTTCTTTTTTTATTTATCTCATTGTCATACATCCAACAAGAGGCATATGTAACATACATTTCAGCCATTTGAAAGGAGTACAATTTACAATACATTTGGAGATTTGTAGTCGGCTTTGCTAACCATTACTCTCCCTCACTCAGGGTGGCATGTACGTGTTCCAACTCTTTGACTACTATGCAGCTAGTGGTGTTTGCCTCCTGTGGGTTGCATTCTTTGAATGCGTTGCTGTAGCCTGGGTTTATGGTAAGAATCCTGCTACTAGTGGAGCAATTTAGACCTTCTAGGTGGACACCAAGCCTGCCTCGATCTCTCATCCCATTCTGTTTGTTTTTAGGCACTGATAAATTTTATGATAATATAGAAGATATGATTGGATATAAACCAGGACCATGGATGAAGTGGAGCTGGACTGTGATAACTCCTCTTCTCTGTGTGGTGAGTTGGGACTCCACTCCTGGACAGCGACTGTTGGCACCCCGTGGTGGCCTTTATATAGTGCCACTAATATTTTCTGTATGAATCCATTTACATTAGCTCCCAATTAAGTAATTTACCCAGAGTACATGGAATCTAAACTCACCCCTAGCTTGGAGCTGTGATTGTCTGTACATCCAATTCTTGGGCTGTTCTCTTCCACATTATTAGGCATGCAGTAGGGGATTGACAGATGAAAAGGTTTTCACACTGCGCTTATTACTATGGGCTGTATAAAGCAGGTTAAATGAGCTCATGCTCCATGAGTGGCTTTTACAGGTCCAAAGAGATCAAGGCAGCGGGGAAAAATATAGTTCTTTAGTTCCTCCATCTTCATCTAGTTCAGGTCCAAGTCTTGCTCCTGCCTTGTAATGGGAAAGAGAGCAGAGATAGAATAATACAGGGATCAGGAACCTTGGCTCTCCAGCTGTTAAGGAACTACAAGTCCCACAATGCATTTGCCTTTAGACTCCTTCAAAAGGCTCCATTATTGCATTGTGGGACTTGTAGTTCCTTAACAGCTGGAGAGCCAAGGTTCCTGATCCCTGGAATAATAGATAGGATAAGCGATATTCTTGTTCAAGGCAAATACCTCTTAGAACTGCTCCCTCTTGCCACATTTCTCTCATTTGCCCTTCTTCTTTCCCAGGGCTGTTTTATATTCTCATTAGCCAAGTATACCCCACTTACCTACAACAAGTATTACGTCTACCCAGACTGGGCAATTGGACTGGGCTGGGTCCTTGCTTTGTCGTCTATGATCTGCATCCCCTTGGTCATGGTGTTCCGCATTGTACATTCTGATGGCTCTCTCATCGAGGTAAGTAGTGTGATGGATTTTGGTAGATTCAAGCTTAATGTTTATAGATCCAGTTATCTTGACCCAGTCTTGTTATTTCCAGAGGATCAAAGCTGTTACAGCTCCCAGAGAAGTAAACCGCTGGGCCAAGAATTCAGAAGAAGCTGCTCCAATCTGCACAAATGGAGGCTTTCAAACACCAACACATGTTATTGTGGAGACCATGATATGACCAAGTGCCCAAGCTCCCTAGGGAGGGACAGTTGTGTTCTAACCTGTTTACTAACCCTCTCCTTAGATAAAGGATGTCCAGTGTAAGGCCCTTTAGATTTGGTTAAACCCCCCTTATTTTGAGAGTAAGGTACAGGGGGTTGTATTCCAGTGTCAACTGGAGGCCTGCAGCTTGGCAATCTCTGCCTTAGAAACATGTTTATGGAGATCTCGATTTGCACTAGAAATCGATTTTTTGGCTCTTGTAGAGTATATTGTGTTTTATATATATGTGTGTGCGAAAGTGCGTATGGTATATTTTATAGCGAGTGCAGAGAAAGATTCTCATATCACAGCAGTTTTGAACATGTTTATATATCATATATCCTTACACAGTAGTTGTATGTGCAGCTGGAGTCTACCTTCTGTTAAGTTCTAAAGTCTACAGGGGCAGATATTATTGTAAAACATCTGGAAAGAAGCTTTATCCTGATGAAGAATATTGAAAACTAGGAAATTGAAAAGGCTTCACTGTGAATGGGGCAGGAGTATGTCATTGATTGTCACATGATTCAGTCAACAATAATGGCTTCCAAACCACTGTGCAGCTCTGCAGTCTGTGGGCCATAATTAAGTGGGGTAGTGGCAGTGATGTGAATTGGGAACTGGGTTTGCTCTGCTCTGGAAATATCAGGTGATATCTGAAGACCTCCCAGCTTTGTTCTCAACAGCAGCTCTACGCAGAATATTAAGATAATGAGAAAATGAAAGTCTTGTGATGTTGCTGCTCAGAAAATTGTTAGGTCACAGAGAAGATTCATTTGATGTTTCTGTGGTCCTTTCTAAGCAGAGCAACATCACATGACTTTCTTTTCTCACTTGCATTCTACACAATCTCTTCTAACCAATGATATACCTACAGAAAAGACTTAATACTGTACGTCCTGTTAACCCTCTGAATGTGCATCTACTGCTGATGGTAATTATGGTAATGGGAATTTATGATATTTGGAAGGTTTAGTATTGAAATGTTTGTGTGTGTTTATATAATACACACTATTTTTATAGGAAATTCCCCTTTATTGTTCATTGAGAAACAGAATAATTGAATCCTTAAGAAGGCCCTTGAAATTTTTTTTAATTATTTTAGTTCTCTAAAATTAGAATATTTCAGTTCAGTGTTCGGCCATTTTGAGTACTTGTTATTTGCCCGAGTGCAAAATGTATTGCTTCTGTGCATCCCTATTGAGTTGGAACTCAGCTCAAGATCTGGCTTCTGGATAAATATATGGAAACGCACCTAAAGAGGCAAATACTTTTCATTCTGTGTGTGCAATCGCTGCTTGCCTTATCCTCATCACAGTACTGTGAGAATGATGGGAGTCAAGTTCCTTTAGCCCATGTGAAGCTCAGTAGGGAACTAGGAAACTGGACATAGTGTAAGGTAAACGAAGGCCTGAAATTATACGGCTGCTATTCACAGAATGTGGGATAGCATCTCCATCCCTGGCATGAACAAAATAAGGAGCACTTATTTCTAGCCTCTAATTTGTTAACCAGAATTACTGTTAAACCTTTAAAAAGGAATTCAGAAATCTACTTTTCTAAAGATAATGCTCTACTGTAACAGCTCAAAATCCAAAGGTCACCCCTACCAGAGCTGGCCAAACAGTATCCCCTGTATCTGCAAAAAGTGAAGATAAACTGGTTAACCCTATATCTATTACCCCTTTTTCCTTCAATTGTTTCACAAATATGCCTGTAGAAGTGTCTTACCTTGACGATGTTTGGCTGGAGTCAAGAAGGTAAATGTCATGGAAGAATCTCCTGTAGTTGAGGCAGAAATATATTCAGTATATAAAGTCTTCCAGAAATGACATTGCATAAAATACAGTGGCCTTTTCTGGATTCCAAAGGAGAGATGAATAAACTGTAAACATTATTTTTAGAGGCAGCATACCCTATTTTGAATGACTATATGCCTTATCTTCCAATTACGGTTGGGTATGGACAATCGGTGTATGGCAAAATGTCATGAAACTGCAATTTCCAGCACCCCCTAACAGTGTTTGAATGTCAGCAGGATTCTGGGATTTGTAGTTCCTCATCACCTGGTAGGCCACAGGTTAACTGACCCTGCAGGGAAAACAACATTCCTTCAATAAATACGTACATTTATACAAGAGTGGGACATACTATGACTTTCCATCACATCTTCTCCGTAGGCTTCAACAACCTAGATGTCAAAAAGAGATGTTCCTCTACTGGAGTCTATACAGAATATATCTTTACTAACAACAGCAATATGGCAGCTTCTACTTGCACATAAGTAAAAGCTGCACTAAGCTGTGCCCTCAATATTGTTGACAAAAATCTGAATTAGTGTTTGTAGTATTGAGTAAGTAACCCTTGATATGCAATTTTTTGACATTTCATAAGATTTCTCTGTTCATCAGTTGTTTCTTAAGCCCCCTACTGTTTTAAGAGAATGAAGGGGTCTCACCTTTGGGTTATAGCCATACATAGGTAGAAGACTAGGCTCATTAATGACACTTTATACCCCCCCACCACAGCTGGAGTGGATACTAACATTGGATTCTTCTGTTATCCCATAACCTGCAGAACTGAGAGCACAGGCTTAATTTGTATCACAGTGTGTGTGTGTGTTACCACTCGGCTGGCATACTGTAACCTTAGGTGCTTTTGTAACCAACTTCCATAATAAACAGATTATTGAAACTTGCCAGTGCATCTTATTATTTCTGGCCTACTTATATTATGATGTAGAGCAGGGGTCCCCGACCTTATTTACTCATTAGCCACATTCAAATGTAAAAAAAAGTTGGAGAGCAAAACAAGCATGAAAAAGGTTCCTGGGGGTGACGAATTTGGGCTGTGATTGGCTATTTGTAGCCCCTATGTTGACTGACAGCCTACAGGAGGCTCTGTTTGGCAGTACATCTAGTTTTTATGCAATTAAAACTTTTATTTAAGCTATTGGAATTTAAAAATAAGCACCTGTTTTAAGGGCCACTGGGAGCAACATCCAATGAGTTGGTGAGAAACATATTGCTCATGAGCCACTGGTTGGGGATCATTGATGTAGAGAGTGATATTGTTAGACAATTTGCATTTGGTTTTCATTTTTTAGTATTTGCAGTTTTTAAGTTAGCTTTTTATTCATTATTTATATTTCAGCAATGCGGTTGCATGGGTCCAAATCACCCTAGCAAACATACATTGATTTGAACAAGAGACTGGACTATGAATAGGAGATGTTTGATGGTTCAAACTGCTAGGGACAATGTGAGGACAACTCTAGGTCAGACAATGAAAGTGACCCTTCCGGCTTGCCGTTTCACAATTTTACCACTCCCACACCTTGCCTTCTGTGATGGCTCAGTCTGGCTGCACCTGCAAACTGTAGCTTAATCCAGATCATGTTCTTTACCATTCAGATATCATAAACAGTTGCTTGTATCAATGATGAATCAACATTCATATGCCGAGGATGTGTGTGTCTGTACACATTTACTTAACCATTTACCACTTTTAAACATATTTCATCTTAAAACAGAAAAAGAAATCTATATTTTAATATATGCACTTGAAAATAAAATCATTTTAATGAATCAAATATTCCTACTCCCATCAATGGCACAAGGGAGTCTCCACAAAGCATTTCCAAATGAACCAAACTGGTAAAATTCATTGTTTTATTATTAAAAACCGGCTTCTCTCGGTACAGTCATTTAAATAGAGAAAAATATTTACAAATGCATCAGGACTAAAATAAAGTTCTCCGTATCCTGAACCTTTACAATTTTGTGCTTTCCCCAAATACATAAGAAATCAAAAGGCAGTAGAAAAATACTTTACAACTTGAGTTGCGCTCATCTCGTATAGGATAAAAATACTGATTTTAGTTATGTAGGTAACGAGAACGTCCATTGAAAATGCATAGGAAGGGGTACAAGGAATTACATATTAAAGCCATTCGTTAAAAGTCACTGTTAAAAACCCCAAAACGGGAACTCTGTACCCACAAATATTGCATATAAAAATATCTTTAGTACCTTCTATGGCACAGATATCGTACATGGTGAACCAACCGCAGTGCATCTCTTTCTAACCGAGAAGGACAACCTGTGGCCCTACAACTTCCAGCGTCCTCAAGTCAGGGAAACTGGGAATTGTCAAACAATAGTTTTTGGGCTACTGGTTTATCCATCTCTGTCTCAAAATATCAGACTATTGGCTGGCTGAGATGTAGCTGAAGAAAAAGCTGGAGGGCTGTGGGTTGTCCACCCCTATTCAGGAGGAATGGTCTATGCTGCTTCAATTATGCGGCTAGAGCTGTCATTCCTTTTGTATTTGGAAGTGTCCACTGCGGAACAACTAGGATTAATGATGCAGATACCACAGAGGCACTGGTGAAAGAGATTGGCACAATACAATAGCAGAATGCTTTCAACACAGTACATTAACCACATCAGACAGGATAGTGGTAGCATCCAGCAACTTTTAGATGATAAATGCCTAGTGATTCTTAGGCAAGGAGACTAGTCTTGCGGTCAAAATTATATAAGTAGAAGGGCTATGGGGGTTATGTAAAAAACAGCACTAAGTTTGCCCAGGAGCAGTAAACCAAAGCTACCAATCAGAAGGCAGCATTTACTGGTCACCTGTTTAAAAGCCAACATCCTATTGGTTATTATGGGTTACTGCTCCTGGGCAAACTTAGTGCCTTTTATTACATAACCCCCTATGTGCCTTAACGTAAAGATAAGGGTTCCTCAACACGTGACTTTTCAGATGTAGCTTATCTACAGCTCCTACACAGGCTCTTGGGCGATGCTAGTGTTGTATATCAGTCACAGGTGGGAGACCGCTGTTCCAAAGCCCTAAAATAGTTAGAACCCCCATCCGTAGTCACAAAGGCTTCTCGTGAATTATCTGGCTTCAGCACTGGTGTATGGAGAATAGGAAAGCTGTGATAATTACTGTGAGTGGAATGATAACATCAAAGAATTACAACTACAGCAGGCAGGATCTGTACTGGGAGTTTGGTGAGGATTCACAACAAGATGTCCAGATTATCTAAAGTGGTTTATATGTTGTGGGTGCTATGTTTGTGCTTGCAAAGAAAACTCTGATTGTGGGCCCTTGTGCAAATAGAAACATCCAGAACCATAAGGATGGGGGGGGGGGCAGGAGGAAACATTTCATAATTCAGACATAGAACCACAAGAACACAATTAAATATTGTCTGAAACTATTCCATAGGCTTGTTCCATCACTGAGGCCGCTATGATTTCTTCCAGGGAAATTGTGCAGAGGAGAGAATACAAACAGAATCTGATACAGTGAAACAAGGAGTCAAGGTGCAGTGACAAAGGAATTGTGCTCTTTTTCTGGAAGTGTGTGTGATATCACAGTGCCAAGCAAAAGCATTAAGGGACGCTCCTGAAATAGACTGCTATGATGGCTGTGCATTCCTATATGAAGGGTGGCTGTTGGGAGTGAAACAGGGATAACACTAAGCATGGCTGTGTACATTGGTATTGTAGTGATGCAGTGAGCAATGGTTGTGTTGGAGTTCTCAATAGAAGTGAGACATCCCAGACAAAGAAAAAGGTGAAACAACAAGGTGTAAAGTGCATGAGTGTTACAGTGTTCAGCAAGTTAACCAAAACAATCCAACCACTAAAATAAATTATAGTGCAGTGTTAAACAAATCAGATAGGGGATATGAGTATGGCATAATCCATTTAGAAGGGGTTCAGTGGTCTCTGATGCTATTAATGAACTATAATGTCCAACATTGGTTGGCAGAGGAGCCTTGGAGGGCCACAATGCCTGTCATCTAACAAGTCTTTGTGCATTTCTTCAATAAATGTGTAGTGCGAGTGTATTTCCATGGGGTGAAGATGATATGATCAAATGCATAAAAGGAATAGCACCATAAGTAAAGGATACACCTTAATCACCAGGGTTCTTAAACCAATGGCAATACAGGGACTAGGGAAGTGAAACCTTAAATGTGATGGGGTGAAAAAAGAAGGGAAGGGAAGGGAGAACCCTGCACCACTGGAAAATGGACCTCTGCACAGCTTCACTTTGTACAATATAATCTAAGTGCTGACAATACATAAACATACATTAAAAAATTTGTGGTTTATCATCTTCACTAATTAAAATAATAAGTGGGCAACACTCAGCTTTCAACAGGGTAAACGATTATCTCCTGAAACGATTACTTTAGGGTTCAGAGAGTCTTTGTGCTTGTCTTTGTCTCCATTCTCAATGGACCTTTTATTTGTTCTACCCCCATCTCCCCTACATTAATAGACAAACCGCGGCTAATCACCAGATCAAGCCGGTCCCCAGCATCAGACAGAAGTGGCACAGTCAGGCAACAGTCAAAATCCCTGGTACGCACATGGTTCACCTGTAGATTAAATGTAGAACCGTTAGTTCTAATATTCGCCGAGACTCTATGCCACATTCAAAGGTATTGATCTGTAAAGATCTGGCATAATGCTACTAATGGTTCACTGTCTGCAACATGTCCTTTTAAGATTTGAGCCTGCCTTTTCTATGTACTGTAGCAGTCTTTCTGCCTCTCTGGTTAAGTTGCACTCTGGTGTCCAGTAAATCAGGTTTCACCGTTTTATAGATCACAGAAACAACATTGCATGCACAATGAAATATTAAAATAAACCTGTTATGGAACATAAGATTCACCTACAACATGGCAGAAGGCTGTGTGTATAGCAAGACCTTTTGTATTTTTATATCTTTACACCTGAGAAAGTGCTTTGCCCCTTAAAAGTTGGGTAAGCTCCTCAGTAAATAGTCTAAAATAGTGGTGTGTGGATCGAGAAAACAACCCGTTATTTCTTGCTGAACAGGCCATTCTTAGGATCTGTTTGGCTGTTAAGGGTGCTGGGAATTGTTGATGAACAACAGGAGGGCTAGAGATGTAGAGAATTCCTGACACAGTGCATAAGTATCTCCAAAATATATTAAACAAATGTCAGACAAGCAGAGAAGTGGCACAGAATGCAAGCTATGACTTCTCGAAATGTAAAGCCAGGTTCTTGTAATACAAGTCAGAGCTTAGTTTGTGCACCCAAAGATGACTGCCTTGACATGATGCCTATATATATCTATATATATATATATATATATATATATATATATATATATATATATATATATATATATATATATATATATATTTATATATATAGATGGCACTAGTGAAATTGGCAGGGAAAGAAGCTATAAGTGTATAGAGACCGTGGGGGTCATTTTGTAAAGTTTGCACTTTACGCATATTTATTCGCAAATGGTTGTATTGCCCATGTTTTTTCCTGAACGCTAAAATATTGCAGTGCTGTGCCCGTCTTTCCATCTTTTGCAAATATGCTTTGCAAACAAATTTTAGCAAATGAAATAGGTGTTTGCATGAGTGTGGCCACTGTGCAAGGAAATGTGCATGAAAATAGTACTGACAGCAATTTAATTGAATTAAGTTGCAAAAATGTTTTGCAAATATTTTCTCCGCCGGAAAAGTCGTGGCTTAAGTGTGTGCATAAATATTCACAATTTTTGTCATATTTAAAAAGCTGTTATGGACATTCGCTGTGCAAAAAAGAAATTGCAATTCTGCTTGCACATTAAATACACCATTCTTATTCAGCTTTATAAATATAGCCATGCACACGGCAAATACAGGTATATTCATTGTGTGAACATTCTGCGCAAAGTTTATAAATGAGCCCCAATGTAAAGAGCAACAAGGGTAAGAGAAAATGGAAAAATCTGATACCAAGGACAGAGACAAATGCTGCCCAGCATCTTGTTCCTCACTCTCTTAAAGGGGTTGTTCACTTTTAAATTAATTTTTAGTAAGATGAGTTATTTAGCTTCTTATTCAGCAGCTCTCCAGTTTGCAATTGCATTTGTTTTTTTAGATATGATTATTGACCCCCAAGGTCGGACTGGGGGGCCCGGGGCCCACTGAGACTGCTGTCCAGAGCCCCCCGACCTCTTACTGTGACGTGCCCGCTCGGCGTGCATTCATGAGGGAGCCGCAACGGCGTCACTCGTGCTTTTTTTTTGTCAAATCTCAATATCTGGAGAGGGTGTCTGGCCCGGCAGGGGCCCATGAGGTTTTTTCCCGGTGTTCCAGCCGGGCCAGTCCGACACTGTTGACCCCCATTTCAAAGCTGGACAGTGGACAGAGTCAGAAGAAGAAGCAAAAAATTAAAAAACTATACAAAAAAAAAAAAAGAAATAATGAAGGCCAATTAAAAAGTTGCTTAGAATTAGCTATTTTATAAAATACTAAAAGTTCACATAAAGGCGAACCATCCCTTTAACCAGAGAGCGAAAGCCCAAATGATTGGTTTGTAAACTATAGAATATTCCCCATACCTATTTATTTTGTCCTTCGTTACCTGCAAAATCTGATCATAAGTTTTCAGACCACTTCTGTCTGCTGGACCCCCAGGTCGGATCATATTTACATAGACACCTTTCTCCAGGAGACCATCTGATACGCTGAATCCAAAGTCATCAGTGTCCATATCTTTCTGTACGGTTACCTGCAGGAAAAAAAACCCAGAATGGCAGAAAAAATTGTCTTAAATAGTTAAGGCATCTGCTGGAACTTGAACAAATAGGTTGGAAGAGAGTGATGGGCCCCAACATATCCAAAGGTTGTCCTTTTTTCTTATATATGTTGAAATTGCTCATTAATTAGGGCCTTATGGGGCCCCTATACCTCCTGGGCCCCCCTGCAGCTGCAGGGTCTGCTTGCTCTGTAGTTACACCTCTGATGCCGCCCAGGAACAGTAGTTGCAATTCAAAAGAGGACAAACATTCCTCCAGTTTGCTCAAATAATTCTTGTCTGGTTTTCTAGTAGATATACAGTAATACTGGTCATAGTTGGGACCATGTAATGAGGTCTGCCCATTTTAAACCACTGCATTATTGATAGCTTGATGTAGTATATTTCAGCATGCGCGAAGAGCATTGAAAAGAGATCTAATCATATATATATTGGAGCGGTTGGAATTTAGTCTACAGGGTTGGCAGCCAATATCTGCTTCCACCAAGCTTCCTTGGCCTGTGTATGGGATCTACAGGGGAAAAAACCCCACCTGAAGCAGAGTCCAATACAACAGTTTTTAAAGTAAAATAGCCAGTCAACAGAAACCCAATACTCATGTTATTTCTATTGAAAACAATTGAGTGCATCTGTCCCCGAGACAAGTACATATCCCCAGAGTTTGATGTAATGGTTTAAAAACATAGGCTCACAAAAAAACTATTGGACTTGACACAAGTCTTGCAACTGTCATTGTCCATAGAAGATACTGATGATAGATGTAAAACTGCTAAAGAACTACATGCCAATGATTGTGGACTTAGAAGAATGCTGGACTCAAGAGTCCACTGACAGAGCTTGGCTTGGTATAACAGAGAAGAACACACAACCTTGCAGATCATCCAGCTTGCCTTACCTTTAGCAAGTCTGTGGTTAAGGTCTGTGCATTGTGCACCTCTCCCTTCTTGGTTCTAACTTCCTGGATTAATTTGTTCTCCTTCTTGGGGCTGTTGCTGCTGATGTGATGGCTTCCCTTCCTGAATAGTACATGTCCTCCTTGGCTGGAATTTTCCTGAAGTATTTGGCTGCTGTCTAGACCCAGACCTTGCACGCTACCAGTCATAATGGAGGCCTAGGAAATAGCAAAGCAATATGCATAGGTTGTATACTAGCTCTCTAAAGTCTATGATAAAAAAGACCCTTTGAGTTTTCCCTGGCCAACCATGCCTGTGAAAAATCATTAATGGTTACCCATAGTCTCAGTTTTTTTAGACCATGACCCCCAAGGTCCAGCCCAGTGCTAGTTTATAGTAAGGGGATGATAGCAGATAAATAGTAGGATGAATGTTAGGAAGAAAAATTGCATTTAGTCCACGTTAGACAGCTAGGAAAGCCTGAGATTGCATTGTAAGCTTAGTTAACCATACAGTGCCCAAAATTAACATTCAGACCAATAATGTAAGTATCTAAAGGAAGGGCAACATTAATACTCATTTATATATCTGCACATGCCCCATCTATATACTAAGAAGGATTACTGGCAGATAAGATTTGCTGTTTGCAGAGATTGGCTGTGATCCCACATGTCAGACACATCCAGCCATACAAGCAACAGAGTTCTGCTCAGTGTCGGACTGGGATGCCAGGGACCCACCAGAAAACCCTTAGACAGTGGGCCCACTTTTCAAACTATTATTCCTACTCTCCTCTCTACACCTCTTTATTCTTGCTTATCGACTTACTATATTTTTCCCTTATTAAGCATTTTTCCCCATAAAGAAATAAGTTAGGACCATGTAATATGCTAAATGATATAGAATAGAAGCATGAGGGCCACTGACATCTGGGCCCACCGGGAGTTTTCCTGGTATCCCGGTGGGATAGTCCGACACTGGTTCTGCTTTGTAATGATCACTCATTTACCTCGATTTCCCTCAAAAGTTCTGACTGTCCACAGGTTTCAAGGTCTTCAAGGGCTTCTCCAAAAACACGCCAAAAGCTATCATCATGGTCAGTTTCCAGGCCATTTGGCTGGCTGGGGTATCTGTTGAACCAAATATGGTGAGTCTTCAGGAGCAACAGGAGATTCTTCTGCCCATAACTGTGGCCCACTGTCAGGAATTCTTCTTACAGAAATGTATAAATCATTGGAGCTGAGGAAAGGCCTTTCCCATAAAGACAAGTCCATGCAATCATCCAATCATTCTTCAGGAGGAAGGGAGGAGGCAGGATTGTGACTTATCTATGATTTGATGGGATGGATGTGGCTTAGTGAGGGCATGCGGGGAAAGACAGAATTTAAATTAAAACAAAAAAATAACAACATGGAAGGAAGTAATAAAAATCAGCCCCCAAGAAATTGTTAGTACAGAAAAAGTTTGATGGGAAATGATTCAGAACTGAGACACAGAACACCTGGGGAGAAATAAAGAGAAAAACACAGAAGAGAACAGACGCTGTGAGAAAAGTGATGGAAGGAGAAGCTAAAGGTATCTGTGGAGGGAAGATCATCCCATCATTCTGAAGCACACCACTAGCAAACATGAGTTGCAGAAATGGCCATGCATTTGGTAACTAGCGAGGCCTGCCGTGCTCTTAATTCAACTCTTAGAGAAAGGGTTCAGTTAATAAAGATAAAGTTATGTCCATAAGGTTTAAACAAGCCTTCCTTTTATTGTCAATGGGAATCACCAAGCTTATAGCATACGGGAACTCTCATTGGCACAGGCATGTTTTGTGTGGGTAGGAGTTCCTCAAGAACAAGACTTGTTATTCCTAGGCTTATGGTGTTTTCTATGCTGGTACATACAAGGTTGTTAAGATAAAGCCTCTACTGTCTGTGACCATTGGGGCCTAATGCCATTAACTACAAAGAGATTCATTTTTCATTGTGCACAATAGATGGATGGTGTAATGCCATCGACCTAAAATATGCTTTGTGCACAGGCCAACAGGCAGAGGTCATTGTAATCATAAGCATCTCTTGGTCACAGGAGGTAAAAGAGTTGTCTCCACCAGCTTTTTATTTTTAACCAACAGAAAAATGCCTTAAAGGCTCTCTGTGCTGCAGTGGTGTCAGCCAATAATGTGCAACCTCTCAATGAAAATAGCCTTTGTGAGGGCCTATTCTGCAAGGTCACCTCTTCCTTTAAACTTCTGCAGGCTATATTTTTGTTTATTTAATGATTCCACAGTTTTATCTCCATAGCAGAAGTCACATAGAAATAAAAATATTTTGTGATCTTTGTATTCTTCCAGTCTGAAAATCTTTGAAAATTAGTTTTACAAATAGGGCAAACACATACAATGATGCAAAAGTGGATGAAGCCACCATGAGTTGTGCTCCAATATAAAGTAAACTAGAGTCAATCAAAGCCTTACTTTAAGGGTTATGGTTAGTGATGGGTGAATCTGTGGCTTTTCACTTCGCCGAAAAATTTGCAAAATGGCAAAAAATTCGAGAAACGCATTGAAGTTAATGGGCGTCAAAATAATTTTAATGCGTGACAATTTTGACACGAGCAACAATTTTTATATGCGCAACTATTTTGTCCAAATGCATTAAAGTCAATGCGGGTCCGAATAATTTTGATGCACGACAATTTTATGCACGACAATTTTATTTTGTCACTGCAGTTCTTTCGCCAGTGATTTTTCACTGTAAATTTTTTGCTGGTGTGAAACGGCGAAATTCCCGGCAAATTTGTGCCTGCCAAATGAATTCGTCCATTACTAGTTATGGTGCAAAAAGCCCGCAGATCACTGCTGCTTTTTTAATGACAGGTACATTTTGAGGGATTAATGGGGAGGCATGACCATAGTCAAATGGAAGGGAACAAATGTGAAAATGCAACTCTTCTAGAATGACCAAAGCATGACATGTTCTATCAGGTAAAAGCAGAATCAACAGACAACCAGGAAAGACACCACTCTCCATTCAAGCAGAAAAAGGCCCTACAACTTTTTCATGAATACAAATCATCCACCACCCAAGTTACACCACACTACTTAATAGCATAGATATCATTCATTCCCAGATATTTAACTTGTTTTCCTGCAGAGAGTTTATACTTTCCATTTCCCCATCTCCTTATAAATAAAAACCCTGTATTTACCAAGAGTTGCGTTTATTTACCGTGTTGGCTTTTCCCAGTCTTGTTCATTGAAACTTCCATCTAGAAATGGGTAGCTCTTTCTGTGTTCTACAGGAGGTGTGTTGCTCTTCTGTCGGCTTGTTCTCCACTCATGCGGGTGGAGGGAGATACCAACAGCTTGAGGCACGTATGTTCCTGAAAGATTAAGAACCATTGGCTGAACTTAGAAGTTGGGCCCCCCTCTTGCTTTCCAAGCAAACATGCTCCCACCTCACATAAGAATACTGGCAACCTGTGAGCTTTCTGATACCTCCTAGGTCCATCATTACTTACCCTGACTGCCATAACCTGCATCAATACCGGATCCATCCCACGACTCTAGGGCACTATCCACACTGGGGACCGCAGTAGAGTAGATCTCAGACAATTTACTTGTTTTTTGAGAGTCCGTCAGGTCATCCTCAGGGTCACTCCCTTCATTCATACTGTCTGAAAGCCTTTGGGGGAATATTCCTAAAATTGAAGTCCAGACAGATGCTGTTATCATGTAACTCCCAGATATACGGTATAAGCAGGTGACAGTTTGGGTATTGTATACCCCCTGATTTTGATCTAAAAATCAAAGAAAGCCAATATCCAACTTGCACTAGACAAGTAATCAAATTTTGTCTTGCAATCATCCTACAAACCTCATGCTGCTAAGCATCACATTGTTCTAATTACACATTAAAGGAACAGTAAAGCCAAAAAAAATTGTGTTTTAAAAGAATGAAAACATAATGTGCTGTTGCCCTGCATTAGTAAAACCGATGTTTGCTTCAGAAACACTGTTATATAAACTATAGTAGAGTTTCTGCAGAAAACACACCAGCACAATCAGTACATTATATTTGTATTACTTTAATATACTTATATTTTGGTGGTGCTGTTGCATGATTTGCACGGCAGACACTTTCTTCCAGAACTGCAATGTCCCAACAGGCACATAGAGCCTATATCTAATAGCATATGTCCAATAAACACTGCACAAAGTATGGCCTTCCCCACAGCTCAGTTGGACAACTTTATAGCAGTACCTTCTATACCAGTTAGGTCCAAATCCCTTCCATCATCATTCTTGGGATTTCTTTATCCCCATGGGAAAGGGAACAAAGTCACAGGGACACAGGGAATAATGCTAGCAGGGTGAACCCTTGCAAGGTTTATTGCAGGATGCAATGTTCCGGGGCAAAAACCCCTTTGTCAAGCATACCTCTTTCACTATGCACCAGGGATTTACGACTTCGGAGCATCATGGTGTATGAGTGTAAGCTGTTTTCTACCAATTGTTCTATCACCACCTGCCCTCAACAACCCAATGCATCCCCTTGTTATCCTGAACAGGACTCTTCCTGGTGGTCACGGCCTGAAGCTCTCACTTCTACAATCCTAACTAGCACTGTATCCGTCACTGATGGAGAATCCATCGGAAGGCTGCTTCAACTAAGCTCCTGGTTGGGGCATTTAGCTGCCCTTTCTAAATGTACCTATCTTGTGCTCCTAGTACACACTATAACTGGCACAATCTCTGGCTAAACCCATCACTTGCTCTCCAGGGCTGGGTCTCTGTCTTGCAGCATTTTGTTATCTGGTCACTCCCTTCTCAAACTTCTCCTCCTTCCACTATTGCCCTTTTAATATTCTCCTCCCTCTATCCCACTATATTGATCAGAGTGAAAACTACCCAAATTGATTATTAAACAAATTGAACAAAACCTTACTGCCTCTAGTGGTCAAACTCAAAATACTGAACATTTCCCCAACTTTTAAACCACCACACATACGTCATTCACTTATACATCTTTGCCTTCTACACATACCACTCCTTTCACCCATAAATTGGCTGATATTTGCTGCCAACTAACCACTCCACACTGACTTGGCAGCTTCTGACCCACAAATGTTGCACAATAGCCTGAAATGGCGCAGACAGGTCAGAGTATCCCATCAGTCAGTAGATGTAGTCCTTTCCAGATGGGACTCCACAGGCCTCTATTATGATGAGAACATTGGTCCAACAACCAAACAATAACACAAGTCTGATCAGTCCCACCACCATGATGGCCAGATCAGCCAAAGATCTGCTTATCTGGTAAACTCACCAAACAAGCAGATCTTTACAGGTATGATCAATGTTAAAGCTTTGCCATCAATACCACATAAGCTTTTTCTGACTTACTCTCTGTCTGCTTCTTTATCTTGAGGGTGACAGTTTCTCCTGCCATTTGCAGAAGGTGGATGGCTTCACTAAGTGGTTTTCCTTTCAGGCTAATGCAGTTAATTGCCAGGATCCGGTCCCCGATGTGAATGGCTCCAGTCCTACAGAAAATCAGCAGTTTGCGTGGATTATGTGCCATTAGCAAAGGAAATGGCGTAAAAACTTATTGAACCAAGTCTACTAGTCTGATAAATGCTACCTGTTGGTTATTGCCAAGGGTTACTAGACTTGGAGAAAAATATTGCACTGGTATTGTATTCTGTCCTAAAATTTCAAACAGAGGAAACGTCAGCTTGCTGAAATTCTTGTCTTTCCCTTGTTATGCACTGCTGGTCCTGACTATAGAGATCACTGATACAGTGTTGCTCTCCTCTAGACATAAGTCAATGCTTTCCACTGCTCCTTCATCCCAGTACTTTGCAAGGGATACAGACACAAAGTAAGTAGTGATGGGTTAATTTATTCACCAGGCATGGCGGTGAATTTCCGCCTGCAAATGTTTTTGCGCGTGCAAAAAATTGTTGCACGTCAAAATTATTCGGACGTCCATTGACTTTAAAGCATTTGGACAAAATAGTCACACGTGTAAAAATTGTCGCACGCCAAAATAATTTTGGCATGTTTTGCAAATTTTTCAACGCTTTTTGCCAGGTTTCGCGACGTTTTCAGCGAACCAAAACAGGACAGATTCGTCCATTACTAACAGCAAGCATTCATATTAAATGCCTCAAGAGGTCACTGCTGCTTCACTATACAATACCAACACTGTTTGTGATCCTGCTTCAAGTAATAGGTAAGTTCCCTGCTGTATCAGAACTCACCTTTCAGCCAAGCCTTTTTTCGTAAGCCCAGAGATAACAATGGGATCAAATGGCTCCTCAGTCCCTGATATTGTGATGCCCAGGGGCCCCACCGTATCTCTTGAGCTCCACAGTGTATATAATAGCCCCAGTAGTCTCCTGCTCATCTGCAAAATCAGAACCAGAACAGAAAAAGGTCACACATTATATCTAGACTTTCAAACCCCGTCCATGTAAATTTCAGTTACCTGAAACTGCCTCTCATTCTCAGAGTGATTCTAAAGGGGGGTGTGACAAA
The DNA here is from genome assembly GCA_038501925.1 of Xenopus petersii. Taxonomy (NCBI): domain Eukaryota; kingdom Metazoa; phylum Chordata; class Amphibia; order Anura; family Pipidae; genus Xenopus; species Xenopus petersii. The sequence goes on along the minus strand of CM076679.1, from coordinate 116,857,159 downwards.
GTTTTGTTGGGGGATGGGAAAGATTATACTTTATATTACAGACACCTCTTAAAGGGGATATAAATTCAGAAAAAACATCTTTATTTGAAAACTATGGATTACAAAAAGGCACTTTTCGACAAACTTTGATTATTTTTCGTAGTTTTTTAAAAAAACAAGGGCTGGTTCTCTGCTGCTGAGTTAAACCAAGAGAATTGTCCGGATCCTTACCCAGACAGTCGGCAGCACTCGTCTACTGATGGCAGCCAATCATAACTGAGAATTTTATTTGTCAGAAATGCATGCTCATTACCCATTGGCTGCTGCCCAATCAACAGCCCTTAATGAAGGCTGGATAATATGACCAGGTCACGTGGTATCCATGAGTTTTATTATGGAGATGCTCCATGTAGCAATGTCCCAAGGTGGTGTAATAAATAAAAATGCATAATATAAGCATATTTCGCTTCTCCCCCTATCATTGTTAATGGTGGCTCAGACGGATTAGATACGTCAGGTGTTGATTACAGAGGAGATTTAATTAAAAATCTTCATCTTCTCAAACAATGACTCCCAAGACACCAATAAGCATGAATAAAAGGGGGAAATACAAATCTTTCAAATACTCTGCTCTACATAAAACAAAATCTATACTTTTAATTAAAAGCCAGAGGCAGAATGCATTTCCAGCACAGACCTGATTATGGTGTAAATTCTCCCCTTAACTTAGATCAGTTCAGTTGGTTTCAAATTGTTCACCAGAAATAAAGACTTTTTCCAATTACTTTCTATTTTCTAGGGATGCAACAAATCCAGGATTCGGTTCGGGATTCGGCCAAGATTCGGCCTTTTTCAGCCGGATTCGGATTTGGACGAATTCTTGTGCCTGGCCGAACTGAATCCTAATTTGCATATGCAAATTGTGGGGAGGCCGGGATTTCACGTGACTTTTTGTTACAAAACAAGGAAGTAAACCATTTTTTTCCCACTTTTTCCTTCCCTGCCCCTAATTTGCATATACAAATTAGGATTCAGATTGGGATTCGGCCAAAGCTTCAAAGATGGATTCGGGGATTCGGCCGAATCCAAAATAGTGGATTCGGTGCATCCCTATCCCTACTATTTTCTATTTGTGATTGTTTTTCTAATATTGAAGTGGAAAGTTTCTTTTTTCACCTTCTAAAGCAGCTCATGGGGGGGGTCGCCGACTCTGTTCTAACTGATACCTTTAGTTGATAAATATGTTATCTTTGTCCACGCTGAACAGAATCTCTCAGAATCCCTAAAGGCAGCTGTTAGAATTGATACAATAGTTGCTAATATTCCACAGACACTAATAATGTGCGGGCCGACCCGCGGGCAGGTTCGGGTCTACCTCACACTGCTCCTCGCGGGTGGCGGGCCTTCAAATTTACATTATTTTCATTTAAGAGTCTTTTCAGGAATTATCATCACTTACAGTTTATTTTATACTGAATGGTGATACTGCCATGTTGTTACCAGTGATAGGATTATGACTCCCAGCAAACCTGACAGCATAGGATCTGATATTCCCATACCTGAATTATCCTCATCTTTACGAATCTTTAGCTTAACAAGTTCCTCACACTGGCGCAGTATTTGCACAGCGTCCTCCATAGAGCAGTTGTCCAGCCGGATGTTGTCAATGGCCAACAGTTTATCTCCAGGCTCTAAGGTGCCAGTTCTATGGGGTAAAATAAAATAAAAAAAAACTCTTCTAAAGGACACATTGTACTGAGCCAGCCGTGGGGTTAAAGAACAATACATGGTATAACAGGAACAACAACAAAGAATGCAAACAAAGGACATGTTGCGGGACTTAGAAGTATAGGGGGGACCTGGCTAATGCACAATTTTGGCTTGGGCCAAAAATATTTTGCTCTGGGGCCTAACAACATTCAGCCACAAACCCAAAGTAAAACAACAGGGCTACTGCTTCCCTGATAATTTGATCATTATATACCCACACTAAAAAAATAATCCAAAGCACTGCGTATCTTGACAGCGCTATATAAATAAATGATGATGATAATCCTATATGTAGAACATCCGTTTCCTTTGATGTAATACAGTGTCCCAAGCGCTATTGATACCAGAATAAAACAGTCCAATAGAAGATCTGTGCTTTTGTGTGATGTTCTTCTTGTGAGGAAACCATTAGAAACCTCATCTTTTCTCACATCTTTCACAACTAGAAGAATGTCAGCCCAGCCCTTTTTTTCTTTCTCTCTCCTGACAACTTTCTCCACTGCATGGTTGGAAACTCACCAGCAGGTGGCGCTGTTGTAATATAATTTATTCATATTAACAATACACGTATCCCTTAATATCTTGGAATTAAATAATAATTCATAATGAACGAATGTAAAATCAAAAGTGCTTGGAATATTACTCTCATTAATTTTACATTTACTTATTTTAAAGGTTGATTTTAGGTTCCTTCCAAAATCATCTTCCCGCCCATGCCTATGCTTGGGTTCCTATTTCTACCATTTTTATGGTATATTTTTATTATATATATATATATATATATATATCTATCTATATAGGTTCTACTAGACCCGACATGGAAGGCGACTTGCCTATGCCGACACCAGAAACTCTTTAGATTTACTTGTTTCCTTTCAATCCCATCATCTCTATAATGAATAATACTAAAGAGTAACACAATGCCCACCTGTGTGCCACGCTGCCCTTCTTGATGTCGGATATAGTTAATGGCTCCCCTGGTTTTCTGCTGGCTGCTGTGAAGAAACAAATGCACTGCTGAATACGGTCATCCCACAGTCGACTGTGAAGCACATACCTAGGCAACCCCCAAACTCCTTATAAAAATTGCTGTTGTTGGCACATGGAGGCCCTCCTCTGAATCCTGCAGCTCTCCAGCCTAACCCCAGTATTACACACACACTTATTACACTTACACACAATTGTTTGTATTTGTCTGAAAATGTGCAACTGAGATTTTAACCACCGATCTCACTGTGCAATCATTTTTTTTTTTTTTTAAATTTCTTTGGATTTTGGGTGATTTTATTGCAATATTTCACTTCAGGGCCTTTATAGGTCACAGTTTTGTACTATGCATATGGGGTATCACACTTTTTTTAGAAGACCCTTGAAATTCATATTAAGGTAGTAGGATGCAAAATGTTGCCGACACCATTAAAGTCTATAGGCGTCAAAAAAATGTTGTCGCGCGGTGAAATTTTTTTTTTTGGATGCACGCTGCCATACAAGTCTATGGGCGTCATTTTTGCGGCGTTACAAGGTGAAAAAAATCATCCATTCCTATAAGGGAGTTTTATATTTACACAAAGATGTGTGGAAGATAAAATGCTATGAAATGCAAGCTTTAAAGGGGTGGTTCACCTTTAGATTAACTTTTAGTATATTATAGAATAGCCAATTCTAAGCAACTTTTCAATTGGTCTTCATTTTTTATTTTTTATAGTTTTTTTTTCATTATTTGCCTTTTTATTCTGACTGCCACTGACCCCATCTAGAAAACAAATGCTCAGTTAGGTTACAAGTCTATTGTTATTGCTACTTCTTATTGTTCATCTTTCTAGTCAGGCCCTCTCCTATTCATAGTCCAGTCTCTTATTCAAATCGGTGCATGGTTGCTAGGGTAATTTGGAGCCTAGCAACCAGATTGGTGATATTGCAAACTGGAGAGTGGCTGAATAAAAAAGCTAAATAACTCAAAAACCACAAATAATAAAAAATAAAAACCAACTGCCAATTGTCTTCGAATATCTACATCATACTAAAAAGTTTCTTTAAAGGTGAACAACCCCTTTAAGGAGATTTTTCAGAAACTGAATCTTAAAATGTGTACTTTCTAAAAAATATATGGCTCTTTGGAGTAAACTTACTGTTTGTGGCATTTCAAGCAGTAGCTTGCAAATCCAGTTGGCTATGAATTTATGTTTTTTATAGGGATGCACCGAATCCACTTTTTTGGATTCGGCCGAACCCCCGAATCCTTCACGAAGGATTCGGCCGAATACCGAACCGAATCCGAACCCTAATTTGCATATGCAAATTAGGGGTGGGAAGGGGAAAACATTTTTTACTTCCTTGTTTTCTGACAAAAAGTCACGCAATTTCCCTCCCTGCCCCTAATTTGCATATGCAAATTAGGATTCGGTTCGGCCGGGCAGAAGGATTCGGCCGAATCCTGCTGAAAAAGGCTGAATCCTGGCCGAATCCCGAACCGAATCCTGGATTCGGTGCATCCCTAGTTTTTTATATGTACAAAAAACCGTTATAAAATTATACATATATGGTATATGAGTGCTCCGGAGTATTGGGGGTTTTCCAAATCAGTTGTATTTTTGCCCATATGATAAAACATTTTTTCTGAAATATTGAGATTTAGAAAGAGAGGTCGTCCTGAAAAACATATGTTGCTAATAGTTCCTAATAAGAGTTGTTTGAAAAAAAAACATCTGTCATTGAAAGGGTTGAAAGACTAGTTTTATACTGCTGGGCTAGAGGGTAGTGGATCCTTATAGCTGTCAGTACAACACTACATTCCCCAGGGAAGGTGCAATATGCAGAGCAGAGAATTGAGGATTTACAGTCTGGATATATAATTAACCCCAGGACCTCTGGTCTCTCCACCCTTAAACAGAGCTGCTGAGCCACAGGCCTAAGTTAGCAGCATAAAAATGAAAAGACGCAAAAACAGAAAAAAAAAAATCGAAAGTACTTAGTACTGTAAATAAATTTGCCTTTTAGACCTACCATTCCCTTTTACATACTGATATGGTTCAACAGAAAATACAGGTATGGGATCAGTTATCCAGATAGCTCAGAATTATGGAAAGGTTGACTCCCATAGACTCCTTTTTAATAAAATAATTACAAATTTTAAAACGTATTTTGTTTTTTTTTTCCCTGTAGTAACAAAACTGTAGCTTGTAGTTGACCCCATCTAGAATATAATTAATCCTTATTGGTGGGGAAACAATCCTATTGGGTTTATTTAATATTTAAATTATTTTTAGGAGATCTAAGGTATGGAGATCCAAATTTTGGAAAGAACCCTTATCTGGAAAACCCCAGACCCAGAGTATTCTAGATAACAGGTCACATACTTTAATTGTCTGCTCATTTACATAGACAATATACTGTATGTTGGTGTTTGTCTTTTATGGAAATATAAATATTTGTCACACCCCTGATAGATTTACAGATCATTTTTATCTTTCGCTTAAGATCACTGAAGATATTTTATGATCTATACATTAGGTATGCACCGAATCCACTGTTTTGGATTCAAACAAACCCCCTTATCCTTTGCAAAAGATTCGGCCGATTACCGAACTGAATCCTAATTTGCATATGCAAATTAGGGGTGGGAAGGGGAAAACATTTTTTACTTTCTTGTTTTGTGACATGTAAATTAGGTTTCAAATTCAGTTCGGCTGGGCAGAAGGATTCAGCCGAATCCGAATCCTGCTGAAAAAAAAGGCAGAATCCTGGCCGAATCCCGAACAGATTCTTGGATTCGGTGCATCCCTACTATACATACATTTGAATTTATGCATAGGAGCGGCCATGCTTTTTATCTCAGCTCATTGAACTTCCACATACATGTTTGCCCAACATGTCACTTCTCCTACCAACACCCCTGTCCTGCTCACATGGGAACACTTTTTAATTACTGACATGAAATACATTTTGGTGCATGAAGACAGAATTCAGGGCATGCTGATACATTGGTATTCCGGTCACGCCACCTCCCGGATACCCCCGGACACCAGACGAAGAAGCGAAGATGATGAATCACTCCAGTCACCGAGCGAATCCCTTCCACAGGGACAGGAAAGTGACACAGGAAAAATACAACACTGGATCGATGCCACTGTTTGTGTTGATAATAAACGCCTAATTAATCCACAGTCAATTCTGCAGAGGCCTCCTATGTGGAGATGATTAACGAGGGGAAGGGGTGTAACAAGGCTCAAATGGATTTTTAATCTGATACATTATGACTGGTTTTAGGAAATGTGTCTCCAGACAACAGCTTTCTTCTTAGGAGGGAAACATTATTGTTCTAAAGGCACTGGAACAAACCTATAGTAGACAGAAATGCCTGACAAATAGAGCAGTCAGAATAGGTTGTGGGGTCTGGGACAAGTCATCCAGTGTGTCCCCCCCTATATTGTTCAATGAGTTAATAGGCAGATGATCCTACATTTGGCACAATTTCCAATGCAAGGCCTAGAGTATCTGCCCTAATCCGCTACCCCCTAAGGACAGCTCAGGTCTCCTACACACAAACTAATGAAGGATTCCAGTGGTCACACACATCTCTACCACTCATCTATACTAACACAATACTCTAAATTGTAACATAATACAATATAAAATATTCAAGCTGTATCAAGCAAACACTATTATTGGAATGTATCGGGTTCATAGGCCTATGGGTGCAGAACCTGTTTCTTCCAAACAGGGAGCTTCTCCTTGTTTGGCAGAGAATTTGGGGTCTTTAAAAAAGTCTGCATTCCAAATAGACACAATAAGTTTCTGCTACTCACAGCTGATGGTGATCCCCAACTCCACTCCTTTTCTTTTCGGCAGTTTGACATGGAACGTACCACTGCTGGGAACCACAGACTCTTGGAGAAAGCAGGAGAGGGTAGAAAATTAGGCTGCGTGTCAGCAAAAGCCAATATACAGCATGAATTAGTGAAGCATGTTTAGAACTAATTGCTTAAGCAAACAAAAAAACCCAAGGATAAAAAGCACATAATAATAACTGTGTGCTTGAGAATGCGCGCCCACCAGCATTTTGTTCTGAAGCTCTTAAGTAGTATGTTTTAGCACACAGCACTGCATGTAGTAATTAGCTTAGTTCTATACCCATGGGAATGGAGAATAAAGCTGAGCGCAGAAAAAAAAAGTTTTTCTCTATTCAGCATTTACCTCTGTTTCTGTAGGTAGACTAAGGACAAATGGCAATATTGGAAATCCCTAACCAAACCACATGACAAGCAAAGCAAAAAACACAACACACAATCTCAGTATTGCTGGTTCTGTTACAAACAGTTGTAATATTCTGCACCCACTGCTCCTTGCAAGAGATGATAATAGAGGTGCCATCCTTGCATGTACAATATATCTCATTCAGGTAGTAGCAGCATAATTATGGGCGTCAATTTAATTTCATTCACATGCCCTCCTTGTATACATGATTTAGTTGGCTATAGACTTTGCTCCTGTCATCTTGTAGATAGTTCAGGCTCTTATCCCATGTGGATAACTTAACTACAGATACTAAACAGTCAATCAAAAAAAGGACCAGACGCTCTAGTCACCTGCCACATCAAACTCAATCTCCAGAGCCACTTTATTGGACAGGGCTGCATCCCGCAATAGCTGGTTGGCTTCTTCTAGCGTCCCATCTTCAGTAAGGATCCCGTTAATCGAAAGCAATCTGTCCCCAACCTGTAAAAGCCCGCACCTGATAACAGAGGAAACAGTAGGTGAAATCTAATAAGCTATATGATGTCAAATGATGAATATCTGAAATATTCAGGGCTGGTGCACTCAAAGGTTAGTGGCCTCATATTCATGTAAAATGATAAAGAACCTTCCTGACTCTGCCATCCAAAGCAGAAGGAGAATGTATGGGAGACCGCCGAGTAGGATTAATTCAGGAATTCAGGAGTTCAAAAGTACAGAAACCTTGTATTTTATCCTAAAATAATTGTGGGATCTTTAGAGTCTAAAAGCCCTGAAAATCAGCGTAGTCTTGTAATAGTGCAGAACACAAAGAGTTAGCTGGGTTTCCGAGGCAGACCCTGTGTAGGTTAGATGATTTATTTCAGGTCTGTAAGAAAAGCTCCATGAAATGGAGCCTGGCCACACAGCATAGACAGAAACATTCCATCAGGATCCTGGGTTATTTAGCTCTGTGCAGCTCAGACAAGTGCATAGCAAGATAAGAGGATGATGCTATCTCTGTGCTGTACCAGGCTCTATCACAGGATCTGTACTGCAGGTACAAGGACAAATGAAATGAAGCGGCTAGGGAATGGAGAAAATACTATATTTAGCTAAATAGCAAATATAAACCTAAAAATGACTGAGATGTGAATCAAGAACAAGAAATAAAAACAAAAGGTAGTCACCTGCAACTGAAAATGTTTTATGTTGGTCCACAAGTACGAGGGTACAAAAAAAGCAGAAGGTGTAATCTCAGACCCTTTTCCAGGGATTATCGCCCCCACAAATATTTATTAAAGCACTAGGCACAAAAACACAAGCAAAATGCCATTTCATTTTTAACCCACAATGAAGAGATTTTCTATGAGCCATAGGTGTGTCCTCATAAAATGGAACTGCCAAGCCAGTCCAGCTAGTCCACACACCCAAAAAACTGAGAACTGCTGGGATTATATAAAAGAAGAGGTACCATCTGGGACTACCACTGACCCCGATAGTACCTCTTCTCTATAATCATCTAATACAGTACTTACTATAAGGCCCTACAACATCTCTGTTGCATCACATCAGTGCAGTGCTACTGTCTATGGCCTCATACTCAGGAGATCATGTGCCCCTTGAAGAAATTACATCAGCTGTGCCCCAAATTAGTATGATCTATCAAAAGATCTTAATTTAGTAATGAGGAAACTTTGTTCCATGAACAGAATTCCTAAAAAGCACTTTTAGATCTTTATACATAATATTTCTTAGAGTCGAACTGGGCACCTCTAAATGACACAATAATTCATAATTATATCTTTCTACCCTGCATTCTTATTTTGAGTGGTGGTGGGCCTTTAGTTCTTGGTGTGGACTTGGAGTTGCACTTCAGTAACTAGACCATTGGTAGAACTAAAGTGTAAAGTTTAACAAAAAATAACATATAGCCCTTATATACTTCCTACCTGCTGACACCATTACCTTCAGGGCACCACTGTACATGGGCAGTCAAGACATAAGTTTCTATTTAAAATAAAAGGACCTAAAAAGGTTTATAAGTTAAGGGGAAAGCAGTAGTTTCTGAAACCACAGGTCTGACATGAGTCAGGCATTAACAGGACATGGAGCTGCCAGCAGAATCAAATGTAAGCTGAGAGTCAATGCAGCTGCTAATTAAAATCTGCAGTCAATTAGTTCTCTGACGAAGCCAGGAACAGCAGCACAGTCAGATCCCTTGCCCTTGTGGGACACAATTCTGTGCCCCCCCCCCCACAAGGTTGGTTACTTTTCATTTCACGCTCGCTGCACATAATCTGTCATTCTGACAAAATCTCAGCCTTGAAGCTCATCCCTACAGCACTACAGGACTGGCGTTTGTTAGTAATTCTATGGTACTGGGGGCCCAGAGTTCACTTACTTTCCTACCATCCTGAAAACTGCATGGCTAGAGGTTAAATTGGGCTCCTATAAATTCACCTCCTGTCTAATCTTTTCTGGACTAATAAATTCTCCCAGTTCATAATGCATTCTAGTAGTTGTAATTATTCCAGTAAACACTGCAAAATGTTCCAGCAGGTTAATTGTCTGAGTGCTTCCACTGTGAACAGGGCCAAACTCAACTCACCCAGCTAAAAGAATGTTACTCTGTTGACAACCACTTGTATGAATATGAAAAAGTTATGTGTGTTATTTGTTATTTTGTTGCATATCCAAACCGTAAGATTACAACAGGGAAAGAGACCGACAGAGGAAGGGATGGGGAGACAGAGGCAGGGATGGAGAGACAGAGGAAGGGATGGGGAGACAGAGGCAGGGATGGGGAGACAGAGGCAGGGATGGGGAGACAGAGGGCGAGATATGGAGACAGAGGAAGGGATGGGGAGACTGACTAAAAGCAAAACACCACAGAAGAGAACAACTTTAAAAGAGAGAGAGAGAGAGAGAGAGAGAGAGAGAGAGAGAGAGAGAGAGAGAGAGAGAGAGAGAGAGAGAGAGAGAGAGAGAGAGAGAGAGTGAATAGAGGTGGTGTTGCCCTAGGCCTGCTTAACCAGTATCTCCGACCCACAACCTTATCCCAGATTTGTGACAAGCCCACAAAGGCCAAGGCCAGCAACATTTTAGGAGAGGCTTGCTGCACACAGCCACATCTACACTGGGAACTGGATGGGAGCTGTCAAACTCTCTTGCCCGCTAGTTACCAATGATGCTTTTGTCATAGAGCATATCGAGCCTGAAGTTGAGAGTGGGGACTGTTGTGTGAGTGTATTCCTAAGCCTATGGGCCTACCAACTCTTAAGTCATCCTTGCTACTTTATCTGCTCAGAGAAATGTTTTTTCACCAGGCCTCACCCATATTAAACTACTGCTTAATCAAGTACTGCTAAAGGTACAAGTGCTTCTATACTGCATAAAGGAATACTCCCAATAAACTGTGGCCACTTTATTTCTTAAACAGCACATTTCATTGAGTCATGTGACACGTATGTCGCTAAGTAGCATTTACAAGGAAATTTTGGCTTTTGTAATATATATATATATATATATATATATATATATATATATATATATACACTGTGTATATATATATATATATAGTGAAGGGAAGAACCGGCACTCACGAAAATGTCGTCAATTATGCCTGGGTGCAGTCCTTGTTGAAGGTTGAATGTAGAACTAGAAATAGAGATCGCACTCACAGGTCTTAGAAGAGTTTAAATGTCTTTATTCAGTGGACGATCGCTGACGTTTCGGCTGACACGACAGCCTTTCTCAAAGTGCAAAAATGGTTCACACAAACGAAATAAATACCAAGTGTGGCGGGAAAACAATAGGAGCAACCGAAAGCAGGGGAAGTGACGTGTAGCAGACATCATCAGTGACAGTATAACAAATAATAAAGTGAAAAAAACAAAAATAATATCAAGAACTAATAAAAGATATAAATCAAATACAATAGTGTCAAGAAATTTTTTAAGCAGAATCCGAAAACCCGAAGAAATAAAGAATATTGCTTATATTAAATCCAGAACCAAAAACCGGTCGTATCCATTCACATAAAACAAAGTATCCATTTCCTAGTTTAGTTAGTCACTATATCGATAATAACAATGTATCGAAACATGAAGGTAACACTTAGTGTAAATCGTAATGAAAGAGAACTACCTTACATGTTGTATTGAAGTTAAAGCCGTTGCTTCTCACACTAGCAGGATTGCTGGACACTAGCAGGAACAAGGAAAAGGAGCGGGGAGGGTAGAAGTATGTTGACAGTGATTGATAGGATCCGTAGTAAATTAAACAATGTGAAAGCGGCGATCGGTACGTCTCAAATGAGACAAAATAAGGATATGGAACTAAGGTCGTTAGCAAAGAAGGGAACAGGAATGCTGCAAGTAAAAATAGATAGATCAGTCAGGACAGGAGTGTGGGGGAACGAAAAAGAAAAATGTAGATTCAATGATGTCAAAGCGATGTTCCGTGTATCTCATAGGCGAGGAATAAGGGTCAGAAGCTGAGATCGTTATCATAGAAAGAAGTAGGAATGCTGCAAGTGAAAAGAACAGTAGGGACAGAAGTGTGGGAGAAATAGAGCAAGGGCAAAGAAAAGTGAGGCGTAAAATTAAGTATAAGAAAAATTAATTTGAAAAATAAATTGAAAAATACATTGAAAAATAATCAGGACAAAAACATCAATGTAAAAATGAGCAGTCTCTAACGAAATCAATCAGAAGGGTCAGAAGGTATCCAGACGTACAAGAAGTCTGAACAGTGAATGTATCCAAGTCAGGCAACTGTAGGTATATATAGCCATCACAGGAAGGGTGATTGCTTAATTATATATACAACTTAGTCGGCCACTGAGAGTTATTAGTCTTGCTCTCACAGCTGTTCAGTAGGCATCGGGTATTTAGTGCAGGAACTGTTCTAATTTAAATCGCCTGCTGTAGTGATATTTCAGTCACTGATATGATCACAATGGGCCGTGACATGCAATCAACTGTGCTCAGGTGCCAGTGTCTTATATTTGCAAAGTTTCACTAAGTGTGTAGCCGCAAACTTTAAATTGTCCATCGCCATAAGTACTTACATGGCTCACTTGGTCATCTTGTAGTCTCTTTGTGGCCCTCGTCCATTATAGCGCTGGAGAGTGAAGCCCCTTACACCGCCATGGATCCTGGGATCATTCATTATCCGCACTCTACTACTGGCAGTTTTCGGGTTGCTTGTAGATATTCAATGAGAGTGTTAATCGCAGTCTACATAACCATATCCGTAGCTTGCCATATGTTGCCAGTATGGTATTTGGAGTGGGTTGCCCTGGATCGTTCTTAAGCGGAAATTCACATCGTGACTTCTTCAGTTGGCTATAGCCGATCTATTCCGAACCACCCTGGTTGTTATATGGGTGAGCACTGATGCCTTTATAAAGTTGGATTCAGGTCGGAGGTCATTCCGTTTGGCACAGGAGTTGCACAGATTATCGTGCAATGAAGAGATTGGTAAAGAGTACTAAATATGAAAAAATTGGTAACAAGTATTAAACATCAAGATGAAATGAACATAAAAATAAACATCAAAATAAAAATAAAAAAGGAAGAGTAATAAAATAAATAAAAAAAAAAAAAAAAAAAAATAAAAAAAAAATAAAAAAAAAATAAAAAATAAAAAATAAATAAAAAATGAAAATACAAATAAAAAAGAAAGAAGTAATAGAGGTAGATGGAAGTACATGGGGAAAGAGGATGAAACAAAGGTAAATGCGAGAGGGGGATTATGAAAGGAATGCTAGTGTGACTAACAGAAGGAGAAGTGCCGGCTATCCGTTGGTGGACAAAACGAAAAAACGGGGAAGTGCAGTTATACGTGAACTGACCTATGCAATGGACCGAGGGGGGAAGGTAATATTCAGTTGAACCAATAAGGGTATCAGATAATGCAAGTAACTTTTGTTAGTGAATCAATCAGTATAAAGATAAAACGAAACCTATCATTAGTGGTATATAAATTAATAGAGATTATCGATTCAATGTGCAAAACGTAAAAGTTAAACAATATATACGATTTCATAGATAACCACAAGATAGATACAAAGCTTAATCGATGCATGTTACAGTACATAGACATTGATGATATTAGTTGTGTCAATCAGACCTCCCGATCAAATTGTCTAACGCTGAACAAAATAGTCAATTTGATTATAGTGTGTCATACTGTTGGGGGCTTCACTTGAAAATGAATGGAGAATAAGAGATTAGTTCATTCAATCCATTAGGGCTAATAGTGTTGAGTCGATGAATCCACCGCAATTCCCTTTGTAATAGGAACTTCTCACGATTGCCACCACGTGGTGGTTGTGGTATGTGGTCAATCAGCATGCAGCGCATGCTTGCCAGGGTATGTCTGTGAATAAGAAAGTGGGTAGCAACCGGTGTGTCTGCTTTCCCTGTTTCCAATGCTGCTCGGATTGCTGACCGGTGGTTCGCCATACGTTCACGGAATGTCGTCACAGTCTTCCCAATGTAGAGAAGCCCGCAGGGGCACTTGATAAAGTAAATAAGGAATCTAGACATACATGTCATTTTGTAATTGATATTGATGGGTTTCCCAGAGTGAGGATGATTGAAAGTGGAGCCTGTCATCATGTTATTACAGGTAATACATGACGGACATTTAAAGCAGCCCTTTTTTTCGGTGTTAAGCCAGGTGGATGTGGTCACTTTCTGGTAGCACTGGCTGGGGTCGGTTTTAACCAGAATGTCTCTCAGGCTCCTGCCTCTCCTATAGGCTATCCGTGGTTTACTCCTAAAGATGGGTGGGAGTGTTGTGTCCCTTTCAAAAACTGTCCAGTGATCCATGATGGCACTGGTGAGAGATTTTTTATCTGGGGTGTAAGTCGTTCCCCCACACTCCTGTCCTGACTGATCTATCTATTTTTACTTGCAGCATTCCTGTTCCCTTCTTTGCTAACGACCTTAGTTCCATATCCTTATTTTGTCTCATTTGAGACGTACCGATCGCCGCTTTCACATTGTTTAATTTACTACGGATCCTATCAATCACTGTCAACATACTTCTACCCTCCCCGCTCCTTTTCCTTGTTCCTGCTAGTGTCCAGCAATCCTGCTAGTGTGAGAAGCAACGGCTTTAACTTCAATACAACATGTAAGGTAGTTCTCTTTCATTACGATTTACACTAAGTGTTACCTTCATGTTTCGATACATTGTTATTATCGATATAGTGACTAACTAAACTAGGAAATGGATACTTTGTTTTATGTGAATGGATACGACCGGTTTTTGGTTCTGGATTTAATATAAGCAATATTCTTTATTTCTTCGGGTTTTCGGATTCTGCTTAAAAAATTTCTTGACACTATTGTATTTGATTTATATCTTTTATTAGTTCTTGATATTATTTTTGTTTTTTTCACTTTATTATTTGTTATACTGTCACTGATGATGTCTGCTACACGTCACTTCCCCTGCTTTCGGTTGCTCCTATTGTTTTCCCGCCACACTTGGTATTTATTTCGTTTGTGTGAACCATTTTTGCACTTTGAGAAAGGCTGTCGTGTCAGCCGAAACGTCAGCGATCGTCCACTGAATAAAGACATTTAAACTCTTCTAAGACCTGTGAGTGCGATCTCTATTTCTAGTTCTATATATATATATATATATATATATATATATATATATATATATACACAGTGTATATATATATATATATATATATATATATATATATATATATATATATATATATAATATAGTTAATAAAGAACCCCCTAAACATTTAAAAGTACAAGGCCGAAGGCCAAGTGGGTACTTTATTTATTATAATACGCATATTTCATTGAGTCATGTGACAGAAATTGCATAACTGAGCACCGTTAACTGATTACATCACTAAACTCAGTTTATAAGGATATATTTACAAGACATTCATGGCTCCTGGCATGAAATAAAGTCAGTGAAGCAAACAAATGAAAAAAAATAATAAATAAAAAAAACTTACAATACACTATCCTCACCTCTCAGCTGGACTGTCTGGCTCAATAAACCTTATCAGAGGAGGGGATGACAGGGTCTCTGTGGCAAAAATCCCTCCCTGCAGCTGAATTCCAAAACCATTTAATGGATCTCCACGAAGAACGATCTCTGTACTCTCTGTGTGTATGATCTGCCCTCCGGGTCCCACTGTACTGGAAGCCAAGGACACTGGCAGAACAGATGGTATAAGAACATATCAGATACTCCAAGTATGGGCGTGTCAAATTAATTAGACAGGACTGGGGAAAAGGTGGGTCATAATGGGATCCAAACATACACCTAAAACAGTAGTGTATTATATTACACTATGCATACCTCCCAACTGTCCCTTTTTCAGAGGGATAGTCCCTCATTTGTACTGAAAAGTCCCTACTTTCTCTGCACTGAACAGCCAGAAAAAGAAACAAAGTTTCTCACTTAATTGGCTTTTAGCTGAGAGCACAGAACAGCTAACAGGTGCAAATAAGATACTTTGTAACAATTTTGAGACACAAAAAAAACAGTTTAGATAAGGAGAAATATTTTCAAACTTTCATAACCTGCCAAATTATGTAAAATGAACATGGTAACTAGGGGGTGTGGCCACAGAAAGGCGCATGGTCAAAAAATGTCGCTGTTGTAGGTGCAAAAAAATTTTTTGTCCCTCTTTTCACTTCCAAAATGTTGGGAGGTATGCACTATGTGCTCTACCAATATAAACTTTCTCTATACACCAAAGTGTGAGTCTTTAAAACTCAGTCTAAGCGCAGCAAAGCTTAACTCTTACAGGAGCTTTTATGGTCCTTCCTTTTCTGTCGCCTCCTGGACATAGTGGTTCTAGGGCTCATTGGTTGCACTGTGCGTGGGAGGGTATTGGAATTGTGACTGCTAAATCCCGGTGTTCCTGCTACAGATGAAGAAGAGAAATTGGCAGCAACTAAAGCTGAAAATAAGGAGAAAAATTTAAATGTGAGGCATAGAATAAAATACATTTTCATAAATCATAAACACTACACACAAGGGTGCACGAAAACCATAACATCCGACATGTCCCTAATCACAGACGGAGAGTCCATCATTCTTTTACTTCTCAAATTTCTGTTCCCATTCTATCATGCACTAAAAAAAGTTCTAATCATTTAAATACACCAGGTCTCTCTTAAAGTGGACCTGTCACCCAGACATAAAAATCTGTATAATAAATTTAAACTTTTTTTAAATTAAACATGAAATCCAAATTCTTTTTTTTATTCAACCATCCATACCTGTTATAAACGTGTTTAAAAGTCTCAGCTGTCAATCATATATTGCCTGCCCCGCCTCTATGCCTTAGGACATTACTTTTACTTTCCATTCTGCACTTCCTAGATGTCATTGCACATTTTCCCTCCCTCCTCACCATGTAATTGTGTAGGGCATGGGCATCAGGTGCCCCATTCTGGCACATAAACAATATTTTGGCATATATTTGCAAAGCTTGCCTTAATAACAGTGTTAACAAAATGGCTGCTGCCAACTTGCTGTGATTGTGAATTCCAAGCAGGCACGTTTCAGGGGCTGCTGCCGCCTGAGGCAGCAGCCCCAATGCCGCCCCTCCTCCTGCTCCGCTCTTCTAACTGACAGCGTCGGAGCGGGTGGAGGAGGGGCCGCATCGCTAGAGCAGTGAGCGCTATTGCGCTCGCTGCCCTAGAAGAGCCGAATTTCCATTTTAAAAAACGGAAATTCGGCTCTTAAAGTTACCAGAGGCGGCTTTTTGCCGCCCCTGGTAACTGGCCGCTCCGTGCCGCCTGAGGCAAGATTCTCACCTTGCCTCATGGCCGGAGCGGCCCTGATTCCAAGCCATAAAAACCCCAAGATTTAAATAATTTTTAAAGTGAAGTGAAGTTTATTTTGCTTGACTAACATCATAAAATAGGATTTGGAATTATTTCTTAAGATGACAGGTCACCTTTAATAGACCTCAGTCTTAAGGACAAGTGTAGATTTGTGGCACTTTATAATTTGGCTGTGGGCAGTCACATGTATAACCTTAGCTATAACTCACTCACTACCAGAGTGTTGGCAGGAGCCAAGACAACAAAGACCATAGCATCCTGTGATGCAGAAGCTCTGGCATGTACTACACAAGGAACCAACCTGCCGCCAAATGTTTGGAGCTTCCAGCTATAAGTAGCTCAGCAGCAACATGCTGCCAACCTTCCTCTAACTACACCACACATGCAAAGCTTGGCACAGAGCTCCAGTAAGATCAAAAGTGACCTTGTGGAACAAGGAAACTGAAAAAAGATACCAAATGGAGCAGAAAGCAATTTGTTTCCTCAATACAAAGCATCTGGTACCCTTCAGGCAAGCAAGACTAGCTGAGGCGGGTGAGCATGAGTTCACTAGGTATAAAGTTCAGCTTATGTTTCATTTGCATTATCCCCAGAAAGGACTTGTACATGCATTACTGTTGGTTATGCCCGTGTAACATAACCGCTCTTGCTTTAAGGCAAGGTTGAGAAAGTGAGAACTTTGCCTCAGGCAGCATTGTGTGGCAGGTTACCAGAGGTGGAAAAAAAACCAACCAACCAAGTAATCATAAGGGCTGAAAATTCCGTTTTGTAGCTGGAAAGTTGACTCTTCTAGTACAAGGAAAAGGAAAATGGTCAGGGGCAAATATGGGTCGACACAGGATTGTTCCCTCCAGACCAAGTTATACTAAAACCTGAGGACATTTAAAGTCAACGCAAACTTCCTTGGCCAGTATCAAAGCACTGTACACTTTATATGGGCCTACTTGGTGACCTCTTTTGGGTTTCAATTGGGGAGTGGTGGTGGTACATTATTTTCTTATAATACATAAAAGCCATGGATATACTGTAAATTAAAGGAGAACCAAACCCTTGCTAATAAAAGCCCCTACCCTACTCATCTCTGCTCCCCCTCAGCCTAGGTGGTACTTTTGGTAAATGCCTATAACTCTTTACTTAACCCTCAGTGCGGATTCAGGGCATCGGAGTTAACAGGCGCCATCTTATTCTCTTTGGTAATCTTCGTGCAACGGCACATTCGCAGTTGGAGCAATCTACTGTTTCGTGACAAGTGCACATGCGCCGAAAGTCACGGAAATTGCCGAAGCGCCAGAAGAAGACCCAAAGAATACGAAGAGAAGAAGATGACGCCCGAGAACTCTGATGTCCTGAATCTGCACTGATAAGAGTTAGGGACATTTACCAAAGGTACCACTTAGGCTGTGTGGGGGGGGGGAGCAGGGAGGAGGGTCTTGTAGGGTAGGGGTTTTTATTAGCAAGGGTTTGGTTCTCCTTTAAAACCGCTTACTGATGTCATCAATTATAAACAGAGCTTAGTGAGGTAATTTGTGTCACATGACTAGGGATGTAGCGAACGTCGGAAAAAAAGTTCGCGAACATATTCGCGAACTTGCGCAAAAATGCGAGCGGTTCGCGAACGGTTCGCGAACCCCATAGACTTCAATGGGAAGGCGAACTTTAACATCTAAAAAAGACATTTCTGGCCAGAAAAATGATTTTAAAGTTGTTTAAAGGGTGCAACGACCTGGACAGTGGCATGCCAGAGGGGGATCAAGGGCAAAAATGTATCTGAAAAATCTGCCTGTGTGTGCTTGGAAGAGATAGTGTAGGGGGAGAGCTGTTAGTGATTTCAGGGACAGATGATAGTAAGTTTGCTGGCTAGTAATCTGCTTGATACTGCTCTGTATTGGAGGGACAGAAGTCTGCAGGGATTTGAGGGACATTTTAGCTTAGGTAGCTTTGCTGGCTAGTAATCTACTGTTCTCTTTAAACAACTGCCATACGTTGCCCTTGTAGGCATTGTTTGCCCAGTTTTTTTGGACGCAGCCACTGAAGCACAGTTGCCAAAAAAAATATGCCATATAAATGCTGAAAATAGTCATTTTTCGCCATACGTTGACCTTGTAGACATTGTTTGCCCAGTTTTTTTTGGACGCAGCCACTGAAGCACAGTTGCCAGAAAAAATATGCCATATAAATGCTGAAAATAGTAATTTTTCGCCATATGTTGACCTTGTAGACATTGTTTGCCCAGTTTTTTTGGACGCAGCCACTGAAGCACAGTTGCCAGAAAAAATATGCCATATAAATGCTGAAAATAGTCATTTTTTGCCATATACGTTGAGTCAACGTATGGCAAAAAATGACTATTTTCAGCATTTATGTGGCATATTTTTTCTGGCCTCTGTGCTTCAGTGGCTGCGGCCAAAAAAACTGGGCAAACAATGCCTACAAGGTCAACGTCGTTGACCTTGTAGGCATTGTTTGCCCAGTTTTTTTGGCCGCAGCCACTGAAGCACAGAGGCCAGAAAAAATATGCCATATAAATGCTGAAAATAGTCATTTTTTTGGTCGCAGCCACTGAAGCACAGTTGCCAGAAAAATTATGCCATATAAATGCTGAAAATATAAATTTTTTTGGTTGCAGCCACTGAAGCACAGAGGCCAGAAAAATTATGCCATATAAATGCAGAAAATATGCATTTTTTTGGTCGCAGCCACTGAAGCACAGTTGACAGAAAAATTATGCCATATAAATGGAGAAAATATGCATTTTTTTGGTTGCAGCCACTGAAGCACAGAGGCCAGAAAAATTATGCCATATAAATGCAGAAAATATGCATTTTTTTGGTTGCAGCCACTGAAGCACAGAGGCTAGAAAAATTATGCCATATAAATGGACAAAATATGCATTTTTTTGGTTGCAGCCACTGAAGCACAGAGGCCAGAAAAATTATGCCATATAAATGCAGAAAATATGCATTTTTTTGGTTGCAGCCACTGAAGCACAGAGGCTAGAAAAATTATGCCATATAAATGGACAAAATATGCATTTTTTTGGTTGCAGCCACTGAAGCACAGAGGCCAGAAAAATTATGCCATATAAATGCAGAAAATATGCATTTTTTTGGTTGCAGCCACTGAAGCACAGAGGCCAGAAAAATTATGCCATATAAATGCAGAAAATATGCATTTTTTTGGACGCAGCCACTGAAGCACAGTTGCCAGAAAAAATATGCCATATAAATGCTGAAAATAGTAATTTTTCGCCATACGTTGACCTTGTAGACATTGTTTGCCCCGTTTTTTTGGACGCAGCCACTGAAGCACAGAGGCCAGAAAAAATTAAACCAGTAGGGTTTGCACCCTAGTTTGTAACGGTGGCGGAGGGAGGAGGACGCTAAAGGACAGCTGTGTGTGGAGTCATGAGGCTTGAAGAGAAGGACAGCTGCATAGAAGTCAGAACAAGTCTTCCGGCGTGCAGTAACCCTCCGAGATCCACCCCTCATTCATTTTAATAAAGGTCAGGTAATCGACACTTTTGTGACCTAGGCGAGTTCTCTTCTCAGTTACAATCCCTCCTGCTGCACTGAAGGTCCTTTCTGAGAGCACACTTGAGGCTGGGCAAGACAAGAGGTTCATGGCAAATTGTGACAGCTCTGGCCACAGATCAAGCCTGCGCACCCAGTAGTCCAGGGGTTCATCGCTCCTCAGAGTGTCGATATCTGCAGTTAATGCCAGGTAGTCCGCTACCTGCCGGTCGAGGCGTTCTTTGAGGGTGGATCCAGAAGGGTTGTGGCGCTGCCTTGGACAGAAAAACATTTGCATGTCTGATGTTACAGACCGGCCAAAGGGCTTTGTCCTTGCAGGTGTGCTCGTGGCAGGATTACTGGCACCTCTGCCCCTGGAATGTTGATGAGTTCCTGAAGTGACATCACCCTTAAAAGCATTGTACAACATGTTTTGCAGGCTGGTTTGTAAATGCCGCATCTTTTCGGACTTGTGGTATGTTGGTAACATTTCTGCCACTTTATGCTTGTACCGAGGGTCTAGTAGCGTTGCGACCCAGTACAGGTCCTTCTCCTTAAGCCTCTTGATACGGGGGTCCTTCAACAGGCATGACAGCATGAAAGACCCCATTCTCACAAGGTTGGATGCAGAGCTATCCATCTCCGCTTCCTCATTATCAAGGACTGCATCATCCACGGTCTCCTCCCCCCAGCCACGTACAAGACCAGGGGTCCCCAAAAGGTCACCACTAGCCCCCTGGGAAGCCTGCTCCTGTTGGTCCTCCTCCTCCTCCTCCACAAAGCCACCTTCCTCCTCTGACTCCACTTCTGGCACCTCTCCCTGCATTGCAGCAGGTGCCTGGGTTCGTTCTGGTGATTCCGACCATAAATCGTGCGCTTCCAGCTCCTCGTCACGCTGGTCTACAGCCTCATCTGTCACTCGTCGCACGGCACGCTCCAGGAAGAAAGCGAAGGGTATTAGGTCGCTGATGGTGCCTTCGGTGCGACTGACCATATTTGTCACCTCTTCAAAAGGTCGCATGAGCCTGCAGGCATCGCGCATAAGCACCCAGTAACGGGGGAAAAAAATCCCCAGCTCTGCAGATCCAGTCCTACCACCCAGTTCAAAAAGGTACTCGTTGACGGCCCTTTGTTGTTGCAGCAGACGTTCCAACATAAGGAGCGTTGAATTCCAGCGAGTCTGGCTGTCAGAAATCAAACGCCTGACTGGCATGTTGTAGCGCTGCTGAATGTCAGCAAGGCGTGCCATGGCTGTGTAGGAACGTCTGAAATGGGCCGACACCTTTCTGGACTGGGTGAGAACGTCCTGGAATCCTGGGTACTTGGAGACAAAACGTTGGACTATTAAATTTAACACATGTGCCATGCAGGGCACATGTGTTAAATTTCCCAGTCTCAACGCTGCCAACAGATTGCTTCCATTGTCACACACCACTTTTCCG
The DNA here is from genome assembly GCA_038501925.1 of Xenopus petersii. NCBI lineage: Eukaryota > Metazoa > Chordata > Amphibia > Anura > Pipidae > Xenopus > Xenopus petersii. The sequence continues at coordinate 116,835,397 of CM076679.1, read as the reverse complement.
ATCTGCAGTTGGTGTGGGGTCAGCCACCGATCGGCCTGTGACTGCAGAGATGACAGGAGTACAGATCCGGTATGGTTTTTGCTTTCCAGGCACGTCATCCCCAAGACAGCGTGACAACGGCGTACCTGGCACGTCGAATAGCCTAGGGGGAGCTGGGGGTGCACAGGTGTGGAGGAGGAGAAGGAGGACCCAGCAGCAGAGTAAGAAGAAGAAGAGGAAGAAGACGAGGTAGAGAGCGATGGAGGAGTAGAGGTGGTGGCAGAACCGCGTGCAATCCGTGGCGGTGACACCAACTCCACTGTTGTTGTTGTTGTTGAGCTACCCATTCCCTGCTTCCCATTCCCAGCCATTACCAAGTTCACCCAGTGGGCAGTGTAGGTGACATACCTGCCCTGACCATGCTTGGAGGACCATGCGTCAGTAGTCATATGGACCTTTGGCCCAACACTAAGTGACAGAGATGCGGTAACTTGGCTCTGCACATGTTGGTACAGGTGTGGTATTCCCTTTTTAGAAAAAAAATTGCGGCTGGGTACCTTCCACTGCGGTGTCCCAATTGCTACAAATTTGCGGAAGGCCTCAGAGTCCACCAGCTGGTATGGTAAAAGCTGGCGGGCTAAGAGTGCAGACAAGCCAGCTGTCAGACGCCGGGCAAGGGGGTGACAGTCAGACATTGGCTTCTTACGCTCAAACATGGCCTTCACAGAAACTTGGCTGGTGGCAGATGACTGGGAATGGGAACAGGTGGTCAAGGTGGAAGGCGGAGTGGAGGGTGGTTCAGATGGGTCAAGGAGAGCAGAGGTAGAGCAGTAAGATGCTGGACCAGAAGGAGTGTGGCTTTTAGTTTGCCTGTTGCCTTTGAGGTGTTGCTCCCAAAGTGCTTTGTGCTTGCCGCTCATGTGCCTTCGCATAGAAGTTGTACCTATGTGGCTGTTGGGCTTACCAAGGCTCAGTTTCTGACTGCACTCATTGCAAATTACAATGCTTTTGTCAGAGGCACACACATTAAAAAAATGCCACACTGCTGACTTTTTGGAAGTCTGCGATCTGGCGGTAACAGTAGAAGTTGGCGGCATTGGCGGCAATGGCGGGTGCGTTGGCCGGCTGAACACAGGTGCCGATACATGTTGTTGCCCTACTGATCCCTGCGGGCTGGCCTCCCTGCTTCTTCTAAGTCTTATTCTCCTACTGCCTCTCTGACTCTCCGTCTCTCCATCTGAACTACCCTCCTCTTGCTCTCTTCTACTAGGCACCCACAAAACATCAATCTCCTCATCATCATTCTCCTCAGATGCATCAATTTCTTCTGACACATCACAGAAGGAAGCAGCAGCGGGGACCTCCTCCTCCTCCTCATCACTCATCATTATGTCCATCTCTGTCGTGTTCTCTGCCAGAATTAAATCTGGTGTAACGTCCTCATCTCCTTCATCTTCTTCTGCCAATAATGGTTGCGCATTACTCAGTTCAAAAAACTCATGGGAAAATAACTCCTCTGACTCCAGTGAAGAAGGGGCACCGGTGGTGGAGGAAGTGTTACGTGGGGTGGCCATAGCAGTGGAGGATGAGGAGGATGTTGTGGTAAAGTTAGAAACGGTAGAGGATGGGGTGTGCTGTGTAAGCCAGTCAACTACCTCTTCAGCATTTTGGGAGTTCAGGGTCATTGGCTTTTTAAAACTGGGCAATTTGCTAGGGCCACAGGATTGCATAGCAGCATGGCCCCTAGCACGGCCTCTGCGTGGCGGCCTGCCTTTGCCTGGCATTATTTTTAAAAAAACAACAACAACAAAAACTCAGTTGGTTTTTCTGGAAACGATAATACACACAGCTAGATGGCAGTTTGAAGAAAACAGTGTGCAAATAATGCCTACAAGATGAACGTATACACTACTACAGCGGTGGATACGGATTACGTAAAATATATGAATGCTGCTTGAAAAAAAGTAACAAGTGGTTTTTCTAGAGACGATAATATTATCAATATTTAGACAAAATGTGAACAAGCTCACACAGCTAGATGGCGGTTTGAAGAAAACACTGTGCAAATAATGCCTACAAGGTCAACGTATACACAGCGGTGGATACGGATTACGTAAAATATAAGAATGCTGCTTGAAAAAAAGTCACTCCGGTGTTTTTTCTGGAGACGGTAATATTATGGATATTTAGACAGAATGTGAACACGGTCACACAGCTAGATAGCAGTTGGTTGAATAACACACTGGGCAAAAAATGCCTACAGGGCAAATAATGCCTACAAGGTCAACGTATACACAGCGGTGGATACGGATTACGTAAAATATAAGAATGCTGCTTGAAAAAAAGTCACTCCGGTGTTTTTTCTGGAGACGGTAATATTATGGATATTTAGACAGAATGTGAACACGGGCACACAGCTAGATAGCAGTTGGTTGAATAACACACTGGGCAAAAAATGCCTACAGGGCAAATAATGCCTACAAGGTCAACGTATACACAGCGGTGGATACGGATTACGTAAAATATAAGAATGCTGCTTGAAAAAAAGTCACTCCGGTGTTTTTTCTGGAGACGGTAATATTATGGATATTTAGACAGAATGTGAACACGGGCACACAGCTAGATAGCAGTTGGTTGAATAACACACTGGGCAAAAAATGCCTACAGGGCAAATAATGCCTACAAGGTCAACGTATACACAGCGGTGGATACGGATTACGTAAAATATAAGAATGCTGCTTGAAAAAAAGTCACTCCGGTGTTTTTTCTGGAGACGGTAATATTATGGATATTTAGACAGAATGTGAACACGGGCACACAGCTAGATAGCAGTTGGTTGAATAACACACTGGGCAAAAAATGCCTACAGGGCAAATAATGCCTAAAAGGTCAACTTATACACTACTACAGCGATGGATACGGATTACGTAAAATTTATTATGGCTGCTTGAAAAAAGTCACTCCGGTGTTTTTTCTGGAGACGGTAATATTATGGATATTTAGACAGAATGTGAACACGGTCACACAGCTAGATAGCAGTTGGTTGAATAACACACTGGGCAAAAAATGCCTACAGGGCAAATAATGCCTAAAAGGTCAACTTATACACTACTACAGCGGTAGTAAAATAAAAAAAAGTTAAATAAAAAAAGAATGAATATTAAAAAAAAAAAAATTAAAGTTGGTGCTGCTGAACTACTAGGAGCAGCAGATTAGCACACCAGTCCCACTCCCCAACACTGCTAGACTAATAGCACTGGGCTCTTATAGTAGTAGTAGTAGTAGTAGTAGTAGTAGTAAAACAACAAAAAAATAAATAAAAGCAGTCCTTACAAGGACTATTGCTATTGCAGCAGTCAGCAGATGAGATCAGAAGCAGGACAGCTGCCCACTGCAGCTACATACAGAGCACTGCAGTAGAAGGTAGATTACTAGCCAGCAAAGCTACCTAAGCTTAAATGTCCCTCAAACCCCTGCAGACTTCTGTCCCTCCAATAACAGAGCAGTATCAAAACGATTACTAGCCAGCAAACTTTCAACTGTCCCTGAAATCACTAACAGGCAGCAGCTCTCTCCCTACACTATCTCTTCAGCACACACAGGCAGAGTGAAAAAAAGCTGCAGGGCTTCGGTTTTTATAGGGAAGGGGAGTGGTCCAGGGGAGAGCTTCCTGATTGGCTGCCATGTACCTGCTGGTCTGGGGTGAGAGGGCAAAAAAAAGCGCCAACAATGGCGAACCCAAAATGGCGAACGTCGCGCGACGTTCGCGAACTTCCGGCGAGCGCGAACACCCGATGTTCGCGCGAACAAGTTCGCCGGCGAACAGTTCGCGCCATCTCTACACATGACTCACTAAAACTAGTATATTATAATAAATAACATACCCTTGTTGGAAAATATGAGAATATTAGAATATGTGGATATTAAATGACCTGTATAAAAGCACTTGGTCATGGAACTCCTCTGTGGCTTATTATATCCTTATATTTTACAATAGGGGGTTCTTTTTTCACTATATAATACATCCCAATACCAATGCGTGAAATGAGAATAAGAGAACTCATCACAAGCTCATATGCAAACACCACCATGTAACTACATGTGGTTTATAGATCTATCCAGTGATTATACTGTGGCTTATATGGTGGTAACAAACACTCTATGGTAGAAGTTGAGCCATTAAAGGGATTCCATCACGATTTTTGTGGTGTCGATTTTATTTTACTATTGAGCGCTGTTCTTATATCTACCAGGGAGCTGTTATCTGGTTACCTTCCCATTGTTTTGGTGATGGACTGCTGGGGATCGGAAGGGAGAGGGTGATATGCATTGCAGCAGTAAAGAGTGACAGAAGTTTATCAGAGCACAAGTCACATGACTGAGGGCACCTGGGAATCTGGAAATATGTCTAGCCCCATTTCAGATTTCAAAATTAAATATAAAAAATCAGTTTGCTCTTTTGAAAAAGAGATTTCAGTGCAGACGTCTGCTGGAGCAGCACTATTAACTGATGCATTTTGAAAAAATGTTTTCCCATGACAGTATCCCTTTAAAGTAAGAAAGTGATTTGTAAAGGGAAAACTTAAATACTTACACTTGCAATAGTCTTGGTTAGATGTAGGGTTCCATGTTGGAGTCTTGCAGTGCCCAGGATGGGGTGTATGGCAGTAGTTAACACAGGGGTCCCAACAGTGATGGTGATCGCTCTTCTGAACCTTAACTGGAACAAAATTTCAAGTGAATACATCTCAAACATTACCTTTTAAAAATGACAATATCTCAGAAACTGCTAAAAATAGTAAATACATATAAATTGCAAAGTGTCTCTTACTAATTAGTTGTTTCTGGTTAGTAGAATGGGGCAGGGAAAGGGAAGTAGCCTTGACTGAGAAAGCTTGTAATAGTCAGTTTGAAGAGATTGGTAAGTCTTCGTAATGCAGAAGAAAGTGCAGGGAGTTTGGGGAGACAACAGCAGTTCCTGCTCAGAAGTAGCATTTTCCTACCTGTCTGTTTTGGGACTATTATCACAGCTTATTTGTAGGAATGTTTGGGGTTATTGCCTCTAGGCAAAACGGACGCTGATTGTGTCCTTTGCCATGGAGGTCCCGGGAGAAGGGAGTCTGCCATTATTTGTCCACTTGATATGGCTTCAGAAGGCGGCTGGCATGGCAGGTAACCCATCTGTGTTGGCCAATAGCCATTTCAAGGCAAAGGGTGGTCTTACAAATAAAACATTAGTTTGTAATGTTGATTTTGTTGAAAAAGTTCAGTAACCTACTTGGTTAAAATTCTGTCTTGGTAACATGCTTATAAAGAAGCTGTAGCCCTTTACATCTCAATCCCAACCTGGTGGGCTGTTTATCTATGTTGGTAATGGAAAAATACTGCATAAGTGAGGGCTGCGGTACCCCTAGCAGTAGGGGTTGGTGTTAACCTCCACATGATGATACTGGTATCCAGTGTCGGACTGGGACACCAGGGGCCCACCAAAAACCCTTAGACCAGGGGCCCACCCAAACACCTTTAGACCAGGGGCCCACTCTTTCCTTACTCAACCTCTATTCTCCTATGCTCTTTTCTTTACATACTATAACCTATTATTCCATCTATTTAGCCTCTTTATTCTCATAGAAATAGGGAATGGCCACGAAATAAGCCAAATGTTTAGAAGCAGGAGGGCCCACTGACACCTTGGCCCACCGGGAGTTTTCCTGGTATCCCGGTGGGCCAGTCCGACACAGCTGGTATCTGCTATCATTCAGACCTACTAGATGCTTATTTAGGTGTTCCCTAACACAAGTGCTGTAGGGCAAACTTGGGGGTGAATCATCGGAGAATGATAATACTGCAACTAATAGATCAATATTTTTAATCATTGTGATTAACCTTATAGTCACTAACAACGAATGGCCAAAAACTAGATCATTAAGTGCTGAACCAAAACTTCTAAAACCCCATGTATGGGATCAGTTATCCAGAAACCCAATATTCAGAATGCAATGAATCCACATTTTAAAAATTGGATTTCCCTTTTCTCTGTAATAATAAAACAGTACTTTCCAACTAAGACATTATTAATCCTTATTGGAGGCAAAACCAGCCTATTGGGGTTATTTAATGTTTACATGATTTTCTAGTAGAATTAAAGTATAAAGATCCAAATTACAGAAAGGTCAGTTATCCAGGAAACCCCAGGTCCTGAGCATTCTGGATAACAGGTCTCATACTTGTAGTGTATGTTGTCTTGTTTCAAAGGCACCCAGCAGGTCTGCATAGTGAAAACTACTAGATATTTTTATCACAGGAAACAAATAAATCATTCATTTGATCTCTTCCAGGATCCATGCTCACTAAGTGATGTGTAATTATGGGAACAGTCCATTCCGTAGGCTCTTAGATGTATTGTTAGATAAGTACTCCAACCAGGCTACTGACCTTTAGCTATATGCTTCAGAGAAATGTAATGGTATGTCCTTGATTAATACTAACACAATCAATTGCATTACAAACAGTTATGGGCGAATTTGTACCGCTTCGCTGAAAAATGTGTGGATTTCCCGCAAAATGATGAAAAATTAAAACGCAAATTTTTACGCCTCATTAAAGTCAATGGGTGTCCGAATAATGCGCAACAGCTTTGACTCAATCGGCTATTCTGACGCGGGTCCAAATTCTTTTGGAGATGCCAAATTTTCACAGTAGTTTCTCAAATTTATTCGGCGGCGGCGGCAAAACGTGGAAATTCGCAGCAATTTCTCACCTGGCGAATTTATTTGCCCATCTCTAATTACAAATACAACCTAGTACAACATATTACACACAAACAATGCATGGCATGGGCAAGTTCATCTTAAAATTATCTTTTAGTATGATGCAGATGATTTGAGAATGATAGCGGGGAAGACGTAATTCTAGGTTACAGAACTTTTTTCACCAAACATTAGGGATGTAGCGAACGTCGGAAAAAATGTTCGCGAACATATTCGCGAACTTGCGTCCAAAACTGCGAACGGTTCGCGAACGTCGCGAACCCCATAGACTTCAACGGGAAGGCGAATTTTAAAAGCTAGAAAAGACATCTCTGGCCAGAAAAATTATTTTAAAGTTGTTTAAAGGGTGCAACGACCTGGACAGTGGCATGCCAGAGGGGGATCAAGGGCAAAAATGTATCTGAAAAATACATTGTTGACACAGCGCTACGTTTTGTGCTGTAAAGGGCAGAAATCACACTACGTCACAGTCAGGTGATGTTTCTGGACACGGAATGTGAAAAAGCTCACACAGCTAGGTGGCACTTGGTTAAAGACTGGGCAAACAATGCCTGCAAGGGCAACGTATACAGTAGTGGATACGGAATATATTATTGTTGCTGTAAAAACATCACTCAGCTGATGTTTACGGACACCGAATTATTATTGTTATTTAGACAGAATGTGAAAAAGCTCACACAGCTAGGTGGCACTTGCATACCTCACAACTGTCCCTCTTTTGACCACTCAACCCCCTGTCCCTCTTTTGTACTGGAAAGTCCCTCTTTTCTCTGCACTGAACAGCCAGTATAAAAACAGTTTCTAACTTAATTAGCTTTTGGCAGAGAGCTCAGAACAGCTAACAAGTGCAAATAAGATACTTTGTAACAATTTTGACTCTGGTTGGTGCTGGTAGTGGTGAACTACTAGGAGGAGCAGCACACCAGTCCCACTCCCCAACACAGCTAGACTAATAGCACTGGGTTCTTATAGTAGCAAATTAAAAAAAACAAAAAAGAATATAAAAGCAGTCCTTACAAGGACTATTGGGTTACAGGCAGGCAGCAGTCAGCAGATGAGATCAGAAGCAGGACAGCTGCCCACAGCAGCTACATACAGAGCACTGCAGTAGAAGGTAGATTACTAGTCAGCAAAGCTAACTAACCTAAACTCACTGTCCCTCAAATCCCTGCAGAGTTCTGTCCCTACAATACAGAGCAGTATCAAGTAGATTACTAGCCAGCAAAGTTACTGTCAACTGAAAGTCAACTGTCCCTCAAATCACTAAACAGCTCTCTCCCTACACTAGCTCTTCCAAGCACACACAGGCAGAATGAAAAAACGCTGCAGGGCTTCAGTTTATATATGGAAGGGGAGTGGTCCAGGGGGTGTGGGGGTGGTCCAGGAGGGAGAGCTTCCTGATTGGCTGCCATGTATCTGCTGGTCTGGGGGAGAAATGGCAAAAAAAGCGCCAGCTAAGGCGAACCCAAATTGGTGAACGTCGCGCGACGTTCGCGAACATTTGGCGAACGCGAACAGTCGATGTTCGCGGGCGAACAGTCCGCGACATCCCTACCAAACATTGCAAACAAACATTTGCCAATTGGTCTGTTTCAACCACTTGATTTTGAAGTCTGTGTTTTTTCCCATTCTGAAATTGAAAAGGTTATCTGGTTACGGCTAAGTGGCTAAGTGGCTAAGTGGGACCCGGACAACCAGATAGTTTAAACAGAAGAGGTGCTGATAGCAGAGACACCTATGCCAAGAGTTTAAATACACAGAATAACCCTACATATGGTTTCCCCACATAAAATACAATTTAGAACTTAAAATAATGAATGCAGAAATGAACAACATATAACCATCAAAGTCATGCTCTGCTGGGTGTTACTGATGGCCTTAGATGGGGCAGGTTATATATACTTTTGTTATCCATCAATGCTCCCCCCATGTGACATCAAACTGAGCATGTGTTCCACTGGTCCAACCTTGCCTTGTGAGATAACCATCCTTCACGGATGTCATGGTCTGAATGGAGAGAGCATTTTTTCTCTGTAGACATACTGCAGGCATTGGTGCCTGACCTTCATTTGGCCAGTTATCCTCAATGAAAGAAGCTGTAGCCGCAACCAACTAGTTAGGAGAATAAAAATGAGGAATTTACGGACCTGTCTCTGGTGGTCTCAAAGGAATTCTGCTATGATGGGCTGGGAGAATTTCCAGCTTCACATTCTCTATGATGCTGGCCAAGAGCTGTGTGGCTTCCATTAGAGTGCAGTGCTCTGTACTAGTCCCATCGATGGACAAGATGTGATCCCCGGGATGCAGAGCTCCACACCTACAAGAAGAAGGGAGATTGTCATAATGAGGGTCTAAACCACTCATGTAGCATGTGAAGAATGCAAGGAAAAAGAGTTAGGGGGAAAGTCAAATTAGATGCAAGTACTTCTAAATATTGATAGTTCCAACAATTCAAAAAATATGAATGTCATTGCAGACTAGGGATGCACCGAATCCAGGATATGGTTGGAGTTTTGTCCTAACTAGTGATGGGCGAATTTGTCCCATTTCGCCGAAAAATTTGCGAATTTCCTGCAAAATTTGCGAAACAACGGAAAATTCGGGAAACGTGAATTTTGACACAGGTGTCAATTCACGGGCAGTGACATGGACGCTGGCAGCAATTTGACGTGCATTAAAGTAAATGGCCATGCGTTTAATTGTCGCCAGCGTCGGAATTGTCACAGACGTCAAAGTCTGTGCAAAAGAAATTTATTTGCCGGTGGTGAAACATGGTAATTCACCACGAATTTGCGCCTGGTGAATAAACTTGCCCATCACTAGTCCTAACTCAAAGTGCCTGGCCTGTCTGGGAGTTGACCATATCCCTACTGCAGACCTTTAACAGCATTTAAGGCTGGCCTTTCAGTTGCTTGTCCTGAGCCACCATACAGGGCACCAGATAAAAGAGTTAGACTATTACTTCTGTATTTGCATTTCCAGTACACCAGTTAAATTGCATATCTGGATCTTCTGTAGTATATAAGGACCTTGGTACACAGTTCTCCGCTAGAGCTGGAGTAAGCTAGGGCGCTTGTCTAACACCATCTTTGTTGTGTGATTGATATTGGCTGTGAAACTAGAGTCAGGCAACTGATGAATGAGGATGTGAAGCGTCCAAAACGATATTAACCAGAGAAGAGTAAGTGCACTCATATGACTTCAAGGTTAGCAGGTGATGAGTTTTAACATGTACAGTAAACTGACTTACCCTTGAATAAGGGTTATATAGAGAATGAAGTAGACAAGAGGACTAACATGTCAGGTTTCCTCAGTCTTTATCCTTGCACTTCTTTACAGTTGTGAATTATGGGCACTGTCCAGCCAGCATAGAAGTAGAACCCAACTAAGAGAGATTTGCTATGTTTGGCTTATCCGCAACCCCCAAATCATTCAGCAGCTGAATCATGACTACAGGTAGGGGGCCCTTGGTATAAATACCAACAATAGCATCTAGTAGCTATAGAATTTGTGATGTGTAACGTGTGCCAAGACAATTTCCAAGCTGTTCCCTTGTGAGGTTCAGGGCCAAATGCAAATTACTTCCCTATACAACTCCTAGATAACTGCAGTAAATGAAAACAAGATTTATCCAGTCACTATACTGCTGCATAAAGACTAGGCAGTAAGTGAATCATAATAAATACAGTTCCATAAAATAGTGCAGCGATCAGAAAAGATTTCCTGTAACTGAAGCTCTTATTTTATATTTCCCATGGTTTCAGTTTCCCAGATTAACATTTCAGCAAGAGATACGGTTTTTCTGAATACCATATAAATGCTGAAATGTAAACCCAACACCTGTTGTGGGATGCTGGGATTCGGTGGCTGCAATTTTGGACAGTCCATTTTGCTCTCAACATTGTTCTTTACTAAAAAAAAAGGGGACATTAGGCCATTTTGTTCACGAACATCAACAAGGACAACTTTGTTAATATTATTGGAATGGGAAGCCAGGATCAAATGAGACCTCTAAGTTATGGTTATGGCTAACATCTCTCCAACTTTGTGCACTCTAGGTAGCTTAAATGCTGAAAACTAAAGATTGAGGCTATTTAGACGCACAGCAATGCTTTGGTTGAACACACAAAATATACTGTGATAATGTCACATACCCACCTGTCCACCACACTGGCAGGTTTCACCTTGTCTATAATAATGACCTGCTTGTTTCGGTGAGTTCCTGTGCTCAGAGAGATGCCCAGAGTAGATCCTGGAGTCTTGGAAATTTCTACTAGCAGAGGTCCGGATGCATTAGTCACAGTGTCTAGAGTGGGAAGTAGAAGTGTCAGTAGGCTGGAAATTGTCTTATGGAATCTCCGTCTGTAAAGGATTTTAGCAGTTAAGGAATAGAAACGACAGTAACCAAAGAGGGAACTAAAGCCCTATAAGTACAGCTTCTTTTTGCAGCGTTTGTGGCATAAGGCTGCTTTTCACCTCCTTTCAGCCAAAATCTTACCTTTCAGGCTCTTCAGTATGGCCCTTATTTTTTGAGAGGATGGCTTAGCATATGTATAGTGAATCCATAGAAATGTCACACGACACACTAGGTCAGAATTCCCTGGAAAGGGCAGGGAATGGAAACAAAGTCATGGATGCATGGGCGGCTATCTTATCTGGGTTGCTAGCTGTGAGAAGTGCCATGGCAGCCTGAAAGGAGATCTAAACCCTAAAAATTAATATTGCTAGAAATGCAATATTTTATATATTAATCTTATTGAACCATCCTGAAGGTTCAGTATCTCTATAATAGTAATCAACGTTGTCACAGGAGTTTTCCATCTTGGATTTTGAGTGTCTGTGACACGCACATGCTCAGTGGGCCCTGGGCAGCTGTTGAAAAACTAAATTTAGGGGTCGTCACAAATCATTACGCAGAAAAAGATGTTTGTCTGTCATGTAAGCTGATGCTACAGGGCTGATTATTACTTTGTGATTCTAAGTGTGCTAGATTCAGAGCTGCCATGTACCAGTAACCAGTTTATCAGCCTTATATTATAACATTTACAATATATTCTCTGCGTACTGTATATTATGAGTCAGTCCCTAAGCTCAGTAAGTGACAGCAACACAGAGCATGTGCAGTGAAGATGGGGAGCTACTAGGGCATCTTTGGAGACACAGATCTTAACTGATAAACTGCTGTGGTTGCCTTGGGCTGGTACAAAAGCCCCAAACATGATATATAACATTTCTGCCTTACTTCTTTAGTTAAACTTTTGTTTCCCTTTAAGCCATAAAACAAAAACACTGTACTGTTCTCTATAACTCAAGATCTTTAATTTACATAAGTTCCATAGTTGAAACGGCAGTGCCATTTAGATTGCCTTACAGTGTTTATGTTTCTTTTTCCTGACAACAGACTAGTTAAGGATTCTAAAAACTAAAGAGATGTGCAGCGGATTTCATGTAAGGTCGGTGATCATCTTGACAGAACGCTCTATAATAAAGATAACAAGAATCTCAGCCTTAAAGTACAGGATTGCTGTTTGTAAAAGAGGAGACGGCAATACAATCAGGAAATAAAGGGTTTCAGGCTTTAATTGGATCTCTTTTTCCAATAATTTTGCTACTTACTTTTACTCTTTTGGATTTTGATAATATGCAGTGGTGTAACTACCGAGGAGGGGGTACAGGGGCCTGCTTCCTTGGTATTATGTGCTCATTGTTGGGGATTGTTAGCGATGCAGGATCACTGCGTGGGAAGGAATGCACGGCAGAGGGTGGGGGAGATCACAAGTCACTTGTAATTAGGCGCATAAGGGGCCAATAATTTTTTCCCCTGGGCCCTCGCATATATGCCCCTGATAATATTGTTAAAGGGATACTGTCATGGGAAAAAACATTTTTTTCAAAATGAATCAGTTAATAGTGCTGCTCCAGCAGAATTGTGCACTGAAATCCATTTCTCAAAAGAGCAAACAGATTTTTTATATTCAATTTTGAAATCTGACATGGGGCTAGACATATTGTCAATTTCCCAGCTGCCTCCAGTCATGTGACTTGTGCTCTGATAAACTTCAATCACTCTTTACTGCAAGTTGGAGTGATATCACCCCCCTCCCTTTTCTCCCCCCCCCCCAGCAGCCAAACAAAAGAACAATGGGAAGGTAACCAGAAAACAGCTCCCTAACACAAGATAACAGCTGCCTGGTAGATCTAAGAACAACACTCAATAGTAAAAAACCCATGTCTCACTGAGACACATTCCGTTACATTGAGAAGGAAAAACAGCAGTCTGCCAGAAAGCATTTCTCTCCTAAAGTGCAGCTGGGAAATTGACAAATTGTCTAGCCCCATTCAAAATTGAATATAAAAAAATCTGTTTGTTCTTTTCAGAAATGGATTTCAGTGTAGAATTCTGCTGGAGTAGCACTATTAACTGATGCGTTAATTTACGCTTAAATTTACGCTTGTTTGCAAAAAGGCCAGGATTGAATTTTCTTGGTGTGCTTTTTATTAGCCAGTAACAGCAAAAGCCAAGGCCCTACAGAGTTTGCCTCTTTTGTATTTTATTATGCCTTTTTTAAATAAGGTCTTGGGTCTGATCATGTGAATTTTACCTATCCAAGGAGCTCCCCCAACACAGGCCCCACTAGTTCACATCAAACAAGCATTCCTTAGTTTCTACCGTCTACAGCATTTCTTAGGTTCTACCATTCAAACGTTATTTGTGGTCCTATATTGTGAGCACCAGCTCAGCCCTCAAGGAGTTAATGGAGTTACAGAAAACCCCACAGAAAGGCAACTGACTCTGGTCCAATCAATTAATTTCCTGCCTGATATGAAGAGCGGAGGGGCCTGTGTCTTCCAGCCCTGCAGCTTGTTAAGTGACTCCTATTGAGATCCATCAGAACATTGCCTTTTACTCCCTACAGTGCTTAAACTGGTCGTCATACATGCAACACTGAGGGAAGCGATTGCTTGTAAACAACTTTCTCCTGACTGCTACTAGAATTAGGGAATGTAACCTCCTGAGGATGAGAATGGACATATAATGTATACTATATACTTAGTTTCCTATATTAGGAATACCTATCTTAGCACCATGATCCCACAAGGGAGTCTTTCCTACTGCAGATATGTTTGCATTAAACCGGCAGTGATGTGGAATCTGGATCACTAGGCCACACTGCTGCTAGCTGTTGTTTAAATGGATAACAACACATTCGCTGTAAGAAAAGTTAAGGCCAAACAGCACTAACTTAGTTTTCTTAAAGGAGAACTAAACCTCAAAAATTAATATGGCTAAAAATGCCATATTTTATATACTGAACTTATTTCACCCACCTAAAGTTTCAGCTTGTCAATAGCAGCAATGATCCAGGACTTCAAACGTGTCACAGGGGGTCACCATCTTGGAAAGTGTCTGTGACACTCACATGCTCAGTGGGCTCTGAGCAGCTGTTAAGAAACTAAGCTTAGGGGTCGTCACTAATTATCAAGCAGAAAATGAGGTTTGCCTGTAATATAAGCTGATGCTACAGGGCTGATTATTAAATTCTGATGCTAATTGCACTGGTTTCTGTGCTGCCATGTAGTAATTATTTGTATTAATAACTAATCAGCCTTATATTGTGACATTTCTATTCTATGTGTACTGTATATTGTGAGTGGGTCCCTAAGCTCAGTAAGTGACAGCAGCACAGAGCATGTGCAGTGAATCAGCAGAAAAGAAGATGGGGAGCTACTGGGGCATCTTTGGAGACACAGATCTTTACTGCTAAAGGGCTGTGGTTGCCTTGGGTTGGTACAGAGGCCAAAACATAATGTACAACATTTCTAGCTACTTCTTTAGTTAGGCTTTAGTTCTTCTTTAAATGCTTTCCTTGCAGAACCCTTGTGTAAGAAATCCACATTATTCAGCTCTTAAAAATAAAAACTAACTGGGAGTAACAACATATAGGGGCAGATTTATCAAGGGTCGAACTTAGAGTTATTTTAAACTCTCATGAACTCGAAATTTGACCAACTGCAATTTATTAAAAAAAAATCAATTTTTTTTGTACTCTAGTAAATAGGATCGACCCGCAAACTCAAGTCGAATTCGAATCAAATTTGATTCGAGTTTTTTCCCCCGAAAAAAACTAAATTTTTTAGAAGGCATCAATCAACTCCAAACTGATCCCAGGATGTCCCCATAGGCTAAAACAGCAATTCATCAGGTTTAAGATGGTGAATAGTCAAATTCGAGTTCTTAAAGGGCCAGCGTACGAACAAATTTTAAAAATCGAATTTGAATTTTTAAAAAAAACTCGAGTTGAATTTTAACAATTCCCTGTTGAATTTGACAGCATAAAAAAACTAAAAAAACAAAACAAATTTGGATTTGAAATCCAAATATTCAAATTTTCACTACGACCCTTAGTAAATCTGCCCCCTAACGTAGGAAACTAAGTAAAAGGTATCAGCAAACTCACAATCTTTTCATTGCATAGATCAGAGAAGTCCAACCTGGGGTGCCTCCATCTCCCAACAGGCTTAGCTGGAAACTTGTAGTTCTGTAAGAGCAACTTGGCCACAGGCTGGACCTCCCTGGTGCACACAGTCAGTGATATTAAAGCATGAACTAACCCATTCTATCTACTCATTGTACAGCATAATAATTCCAGAGATGCACCGGTTGCATTTTTGGGGCATTGGAGTATCACTGATTAATATAGGCAATTAACATATCTCAAATCATTACAGAAGCAATGCCAAAGTATCATTCATAGGTGTCAATAACATTGGGTTGCTTGGACTCTCCCGGTTACCAACTCTATACATAGCAATACTAAAAGCTGGTGGTTCCATCCCAAAGCAATGTTGATTTGACCTTGGGAGAGACCCTTGATTTCCCCAATGCCTCAGGCAGACGTGCAAAGGAAATTCAGCTGCAAACAAGGAACAAAATATGAATAATTTGGATGATAGCCCTGCATACAATTAGCAGAGCTATACAGAGGCGTACTGTATATAATTAGACAGTCTCAGCTACACAAATGCTTCACTTTTTTTTCATTCTCTAGAGCAGAAACCTCTCTCGTCAGTTTTGTGAGCAGTGATATTTCTGTCAGTTGATTGAGTTGCCAATTAATTTGCTTTATGTCCCCGAGGGGTCTCTGTGCAATGGTGACTGCATGTTGATGGATGGAGTTCAGATGAAACATCACACTCTGGATTAACTATTTCGACACTAGAAAAACCAAGTGTGTGCAATGCAGGGAGCAATGTTCTGGGTGATGAGATTCAGCAACAGATGGAGGCTGATTCTGAATACATATTAGCTCACAAGTGTATATTTGCACAGAGGCAGCTGCTGGTCAGTGCAATGATCCATGGCATATGGCTGAACTTCCCCGTTAAACACTTTGGAAAAGTCTGGAAACAGCAGATCAGTAACTTGTGGTATAGATTCGGGAAGATTGAGTCGCCCAGCGATAAATTGCCACTTTTTTAGGACGACTAATCTGCCCGAACTGCCTCCCGCCAGCTAGAATCGAAATCGCCAGCGGCATGGCACTCTGAGCACTTCATTTTCCGAATTCACCTGAAGTTTCCTCGTGAGGCAACTTCGGAAAACAAAGCACACCAATTGCAATCCCGCCGGCTATTTACATTCTAGCCAGGAGGCAGTTCAGGGAGATAGTCGCCCACAAAAGAGGAGATTTGTCACTGGGCGCCTAATCTCCCCGAATCTGAGCATGTCTCTGCCCTAAAGGCCGCTATATTCTAACTGAGGAGTTGCATTTTATAGTTAACGGCCCAATTACTTGATATCACCTGGATCAGAAACCCACACCTAAGGACAGGGGTGTAAATACAGAGGAGGCAGACTCTGTGGCTGCAGGCGGGCCCAGGAGGTATAGGGGCCCCATGAGGCCCTAATTCATATACAATTTCAATAAATCTTGCTACAAAAAAAGTCAATCTCTAGATACTTTGTGGACCTGAAAAGTAATTTGCTGTCGGGCCAGTAATATTTAGTTACAGCCTAGCTAGACAGCAGTGGTGTTAAATGATGCTATTGCCATGGGAGTGATGAACATTTATAAAAGGGGCCCCTAGGTTTCTACTAGGTGACAAGTAAGCTGTGGCCAGCCAACCAAAGACAATGGCAGATTAAGCAAGACTGAAACTGTAAGTAGAGTCAGTACACGTATGGAACCTGTTATCCAAAATGCTTGGGACCTGGGGCTTTCCAATAACGGATCTTTCCATAATTTGTATCTTTATACCTTAAGTCTAGTAGAAAATTATGTAAACTTAAGGGGGTTATCAAAATCCGAAATGTTCTTACTATTTTTTGAAAACCACTCCGACCAAATCCGCACAGACTATTTATCAATACATTCAGTGTCGGACTGGGACACCAAGGACCCACCAAAAAAACCTTAGACAAGGGCCTCACCCTCAGTACAATTTTCTTCCTCTCTTCACTCAACCTCTATTCTCCTAGTCTCTTTTCTTAACAAACTATAATCTATTATTGTATCTTTTTAACCTCTTTGTTCTCATAGAAATAGGGAATGGCCATGAAATAGGCCAAATGTTTAGCAGCATGAGGGTCACTGACATCTGGGCCCACCGGGAGTTTTCCTGATATCCCTGTGGGCCAGTCCGACACTGAATACATTTTCACGAAAATTTCTTGTGCGGGAAAAGACTCAATAAAATAGTGTAAAAATCAGAATCGTACGATTTTTTTCAGATTTGTTGCTGAAAACTGCAACATTTTCAGATTTGACACCCAAAAACCCTAAATCTTCGGATTATTGACCGAAACCCAGCGCAGATCAGAATATCTTCAAAATGTCAACGGGACATCTGCCATTGACTTCTACATGAACTCGGCAGGTCTGAGTTGAAGTAATTTTTTATTCAGACTTTTAACACCATCAGAGTTTAATAAATCTCTTTTTTTTCTACGATAATTTTGTTTTTTTACCTAAAAAGTCCAACCAGAAAAAAAATTGTACTTTAATTGATAACCCCCTATATAAAAGCAATAGGCTGGTTTTGCTTCCAATAATGATTATATCTTAGTTGGGATCAAGTACAAGCGACTGTTTTATTATTACAGAGAAAAACAAAATCATGTTTAAAAATTTAGATTATTTGGATAAAGTGTCAATGGGAGACAGACTTTCTGTAATTTGGAGCTATCTGGATAATGGGTTTCCAGATAACAAATCCCATACCTGTAATTGTTTTATAAAATCCATACCATACAAAGCAAGGGGAAAAAAAGGGAAAACAAAACACCCCCAAAAAAACCTTATACTCACCCATGAGAGCAACATCATATTCTATCTGGAAGACAGCCTCTTGGCTACACTGTCGGAGAATGTTCAGAGCATCTGCATGAGTTATATTATGGAGGGAAATAGCATCCACACAAAGTAGTCGATCACCAACTTTCAGGGTACCCTCCCTGCAAAAAGGAACATGAAAAACACCAATACAATGAACTGTGCAGGGATACAAAACTCATTTAGAGAGGAATTGAATTTATTATCCAGAATGCTGGGAACCTGCGGCTATCTGGATAAAGGAACTTACCATACATTCTTATCTCCATAACTTAGGACTGCTAAAAAAAAGTATTTATAAATGAAAAAATCCTAATAGGATTGTTTTGCCGAAAATATTTATTAAAACAAGCACAATGTGCTGTCTTATTATTAATAAAGAAAAAAAAAGAAATTACAGGTATGAGATATTTTATCCAGAAAGCTCCAAATTACGGAAAGGCTGTTTCTCAGACTCCATTTTATCCAAACAATCCAACATTTTTTGAACGTGTTTCCTTTTTCTCTGTGATAATTAAACCGTAGCTTGTACTTGAGTCAAACTAAGATATATTTCATCTCTAATCTCCAAATACACTCCTTCACGAAACCTACGCTCTGCTTCTGATCTTCGCCTCACTTCTCCTCTGGTGACTTCTGCCCATTCTCGTCTACAAGACTTCTCTCGGGCTTCTGCTTTTCTCTGGAACTCTCTGCCACAAGCTGTCAGACTTTCCCCTTCCTTCCAAACTTTCAAGCGCTCCTTAAAGACCCATCTGTTTAAAGAGGCCTATTCGATGTACCTTAATTAATCATTGCTGTATCAAAAATGACAAATTGTTTATACAATCCTAATGTCTCAATTGTACCCTAACCTTTTAGTTTGTAAACCCTATTGTACTCTGTAATCCTTGTCTGCTATCCACCATTTATTCCCTGTTTGCTATAACTGCAGTAAAGCACTGCGTATCTCGACAGCGCTATATAAATAAATGATGATGATGATGATGATGATGATATAATTAATCCTTATTGGAAGCAAAACCAGCCTGTTGGGTTTGATTAATGTTTCAATATTTTTCTAGCAGAATTAAGGTATGAAGATCTAAATTATGGAAAGATCCCTTATCCAGAAAACCCCAGGTCCCTAGCATTCTGGATAACAGATCCCATACTTGTATTATAAAAAAACAAGAATTATTTGCTTAAAATGAACTCTATGGGAGACAGCTTTCCCATAATTTGGAGTTTTCTGGATATCAGGATTCTGAATAATTGTACAGGTATGGGACCTATTATACAGAATGCTCGGGACCTGGGGTTTTCCAAATAAGGGATCTTTCTGTAAATTGGATCTCCATACAATAAGTCTACTAAAACAAATTAAACCCAATAAGACTGTTGTACATTCAATAAGGATTACTTATCTTAGTAAGGAAGAAGGATAAAGTACTAGTGATGTGCGGGTCGGGATTTCCCGCACCCGACTCCCCTTAGACCCCGCCTGCCTGCATCCGCCTTCTGGGTTGCTTTTATAGACCCACCAATGATGTCACAAAAGGGGTGGGGCAAGCAGGAGCAGCATCTATAAAAAAAAAACCCGGAAGTCGGAAGCCGGCATTTGACGGTGGCGGGCAGGGAGAGCAGGAGAAGAGCTCAACCCACCACCCGCTAGGAAGAGTGTGAGGTCGGCCTGAACCCGCCCAACCCGCAGGTAAACCCACAGGTCCTGTGGGAATCAGGCTGGCCCACACATCACTACAAAGTACGGTTTCATTACTACAGGGAAAAAGGGAAAGATTATAACGGAGTCTATGAATGATGGTCTTTCCATAACTCTGAGCTTTCTGGATAACAGCTTTCCAGATAATGGATCCTATACCTGTACTAAAAAGAATAACACATACACTGTGCCAATCAAACTGCCTATACAGTATTACCCAAGTGATGAAATGAAAAGGAAGCAAATAAAGGTTCTATCCCCAGCCTTAGCTCTAGACATCTAGAAAATCCAGCTAGAATGACTGCACAGGTTATAAATTAAGATAAATGCAATACATGCAGCCTGCAACATGCAGGAATTTCAAAAACCATTTCCACTTGCTTTAGTAAAGGAACACCCTCGTCTGGACTCATCATGGGGATAGGGAGGTTGTTCATTATTAGGGGTAATAGAAAGTTAGTAGACATATTTCTACAATAACCCTTATCCTGCCAGCAGATTACTAATGCAGATACCACTCTCCAGCCACAGAGAGATATAGTGAGAAATTCACTAAGATGCGTAGTTGCGCCGACGTCCGCTTCATAGGCGTATTTTCGCCAGCGCTGCGCAAATTCACTAAAATCCGAAGTTGCGCTCAGGGGAAGCGTAAGGTTGGGAAGTTGCGCAAGCGTTAATTCGCCTACCACGCTAGCGATGCTTAATTTAATTTGCATAATGCGCCAAATTGAATGTAGAATGGAAGTATTCGTAGCAGCACTACACAAGACTGGGAAACGTTCAAAACATCAAATAAAATTTTTATTTTGCCCTACACATGTGCCCACTGTATAGTTAAGGTGCCATGAGTTAGGAAATGTAGGGGGGAAGGAGGGGAGCCCCAAAAATTTTTTCGATCTTTTTCAGCCTATCACCCATAAAAAAGAAAAAACACCAGCGTTTTTTGGGACTTTTAACTTTTTTTGAAGCAATCCCTTTCTACCTCTATTGCGCTTCGCCTGGTCTGAGGTGGCGAAGGAAGTCTGGCGTAAAAGGTAGCGTTCAGAAAAATGCGCGCGTTAGTGAATTTGCGTAGTTACGTCACTTGCGCAAATTCGCCAGGCTTAAGGGTGCGAAGTAATACTAGTAAATTTACGCCAGCGTCCGTTAGTAAATCGTCGAATTAACGAAAATGAGATACGCTGGCGAATAAACGCTAGCGTTAGGCACTTCGTCGTTTAGTGAATTTGCCCCATAGTGCACAGACAGAGGGGGAGGTTTCCATTCCCACGGGGACCGCAAAATGTTCAACACTAAACACATTAAAATGCCTTCAGATCTAACAGCCTTTCACTTTGATCAGAACAATCTGCTTAGTCCTGTCTGTCAGACTCTGGGCACTTACGTGTTAGAATGGAAATTCAGATCGCTCATTTATTGAATAAAATATCAAGGGGATTCGAGACAGTTCCTGACATGGTTTGTAACATGCAAAATAATCCGTGTGTGTCAGAACAGCTTGAGCCAAAGATATCCAGTATTTTCCATAGAGCTAAATGTATAAACCATATACATATTCATACATTGGCTGAATTAATGAAATGGTAAATGGATGTCTGCTTGGTCCTTTAAGTAAAAGGAGAAGATTTTTAATCAGATTCTTCTACTCTATGTCAGAAGACATACGTAGGTTTAAAAGGGTGATTCACCTATAGGTTAACTTAAAGCATATTATTGACTGGCTAATTCTGAGCAACTTTTCAATTGGAATAATTTTTTTTTATTATTTGTCTTCTTCTTCAGACTATCTCCAGATTTCAGACCCCATCTAAAAACATATGCTTTGTAGGCTGCAACTGTATTATTGTTGCTACTATTTATTAATCTTCTTTCTATTCAGGCCTCTCCTATTCATATTCCAGTCTCTTATTCAATTCAGTGCATGGTTGCTAGGGGAATTTTGACCACAGCAACCAGATAATTAATATTACAAAAAAAAACAAAAAAACAAAAAAACAGTGGCAGATCATTAATGGTGAACAAGCTTTTTAAGAAGTGGCCGGGAGGGGCTCATTATACATAACAAACAGATTCCATGGGAAAGGAATAGAAAGAGGCAAAGGGGTTCACAGTAGATATTTAAATTAAATACATCATATTTATTTGCCAGTTTATAAAATGGAGCCAGGTAGATTTTACTGGACAATGAAGGTAAATGAGGAAAGGGAGCAAATTGTGTAAATGAGAGCATAGAAGATAGCAGGGTGCTATTTTGACTCTTCTCATCGCTGACTTTCTCAATTTCATTTTATTGTTTAAGGCACATCCCCGTCCTTTGCATTTTTCCATGTTCCTTTTTATCATCTTCTCTTTCCCCTTATCATATTGTCTCTTTTATAAAGAAACCTGGACTATCCAGGCCAAGGGGGTTAACAACCAGCTAGTAGACTAGATCATGGGTTACACTGGACTCTAACACTTAAGGTAGGGCCTTCGCAAAGTGGAAGAAATGAAGGAGCTGTGTAGTGCAACTACAACTCCCACAGGCTACTGTGCTTTAAAGGAACAGTAACACCAAAAAATGTAAGTGTTTTAAAGTAATGAAAATATCATGTACTGTTGCCCTGCACTGGTAAGACTGATCTGTTTGCTTCAGAAACACTACTATACTTTATATGAACAAGCTGCTGTGGAGCAATGGCGGAAATTGAAAAACGGCTATATGGCACAGGTTAACTAATGGATAACAGATAACACCATTAGACAGACAGAGCTTATTTGCTTTCTGCTGTGTAACCTGAACCTTTCTCCTTTGAATGGCTGCCCCCATTGCTAAACAGCAGCTTATTTATATACAATAGTAGTATTTCTTAAGCAAACACAGCATTTTTACCAGTGCAGGGCAACACTGCATTATATTTTCATTACTTTTAAACACTTTTATTTTTTGACGTTACTGTTCCTTTAACCAATAAATAAATGGGTGCCAGGAGATTCTTGCAAACCAAACAGAACAGAATATCTTTATTTGTCAGAGAGAAATGATTCACAGGGTACCTACATCAGTAAAGAGGCATTTGCAGAATATATAGGCACATAGCTCAGACAGTATATTAGAGGCAGATGCAGGAGCATTCCCTGAGGATGTAGTCAAGGCAGTACAGAACCTCCAGCCAAAAATACCTCACACGTGGTCTGGATCTCACCCAGTGGAGTGGTCAGGGAGGAGAACCTAAAGCCTGACACTCTATCCACTGTGATCCCATCACTGTAGGCAAATCTTACAGCCTGGGAAGCTATACCTCCTTGATCAGAGGCGGGAAAGGCTGGCCAGGCGCCCTAGGCTCGCTCGCGCATACATTCTGGTAAAGGAGCGCTGTCCAGTCTAGGAGTAGGCATAAGAGTTACATGCCCATTGCCCCCCATTGTTGCTCCTAGGCAGCTGCCTCTTCTGCTTACCCCCAGTTCAGGCCCTCATTCTCTGGGTCCCTGCTCCCCGACTTCCACACTAGAGTTTCAGGTCCCTCTAGGGGAAACTGGCTTTACTGGGCCTTGATGTACCCAGGCTCCCTGGAAACATCCAGCTGGATCAGACACCAGTAGCCAAATAGGAAGATCCACCACTTCTCACTCTCACTCACTATACCAAAGTGCGACAGGAAGTGGTCACAGCACCTCTTGGACGATAACTGGGATATGTAAATTACAGCTAATTACATGGGCATCTGCCCAGCAACTAGGGAGATCAGGAAGTGTAGGGATTTAAAGCCATAGGGGCACATTAACCCTAGGAGTCCCTACAATAATATTGCCTTTTTCCCTCTATAACAGAGGAAGAGACAATGGACAATAGACAGCATAGAAGACCAAATGGTTGGATGAAGAGGAGGACCCAGTGATACTCCATGCCCAATGTGATTTTCCCTTGTGCCCTGGGAGGCCATTTTCACACTGGGCCTCATGTTTGTTACACTAATTTTAAGAAACACACCAAGTCCTCAGTAAAGCTAAGGGGATTTCATGGGTGCAAGCAAATTAGAAGAGGCCAAAGCACAATTTTTTTATAAGAAGGGCCTATTATAGAATAATACATACTCTCACCATCCCTTCCTGTTAACTGTTATTAAATGAATGCTGCATCAATTGCTGTATCCATAGGATTTGGTACAATACCTGTCTGCTGGTCCTCCAGGCCTCACATAGGTTACAACCAGTGCTCTGGACTTATGCCAGTCCTCATGTGCTCCTCCTGCAGTGGAAAAAAAACAGACAAGCACAAAATGTTTTCCTTTAGAAACATAATTGTTTAAGTAAATATTATGTGCTAGTGCCAGTTCGTATAGTGAAATGGATAGCAACTGCTTTAGAGGTTGTCGGGAGTTGGGGACCATCAGTGTTGGATGGGGGGGTGTTTGGGCCCACTGGTGCTGTGGGAATTGGGGCACCTACCACCAGATGGACCCCCCTCCCCAGCTGCAAATCCCCCTCTGCCAGACTGCCACCTATGTGCCTCTGGTGTAGAGTAAATGCTATGATAGATAGTATTTTGGGTGTTACTCCTGCCAAAAATCCATGGGAGGCTTTGCTAAATAAGTCAACTGAGGGTATCACTAAAACTGATTTACGCTTAATCACCTATATATTTGGGGGCAGATTCACTAAGGGTCGAATTTCGAAGTTAAAAATACTTCGAAATTCGACCCTCGAATTGAAATCCTTCGACTTCGAATATCGAAGTCGAAGGATTTAGCGCTAAACATTCGATCGAACGATCGAAGGATTTTTCGTTCGATCGAACGATTAAATCCTTCGAATCGAACGATTCGAAGGATTTTAATCAAACGATCGAAGGAAAATCCTTCGATCAAAAAAAGCTGAGCAAGCCTATGGGGACCTTCCCCATAGGCTAACATTGACTTCGGTAGGTTTTATCTGCCGAAGTAGGGGGTCGAAGTTTTTTTTAAAGGGTAAGTACTTCGACTATCGAATGGTCGAATAGTCGAACGATTTTTACTTCGAATCGTTCGATTTCGTTCGACTTCGATCGAATTCGATCGAATTTAACCAATTCGATGGTCGAAGTACCCAAAAAAGTTTTTTTTATTCTAACCCTTCACCCGAATTTAGTGAATCGGCCCCTTAATGTTACCAAACAGACCATCGTTGCTGCGGGAAGACCCATTGCTGACAAATTCTTTCATTTCTTACATCAACAAAGTTAAGGAGAGGACAGCTAAGGTATGCATCTATTGGTTAGGCGGCGCACTCCAGAGCCCTCGCTTGCTCTCAGTTCAATGGTAAAACAGATTTCCTTTATTCAAACATCTCGGTACACAAAGAACACAGCGCCATGAGGTCTGACGTGTTTCGTGTCACTGCACTTCATAAGAGACCTGCTTAGAACAGCTATGGTATATTTGTATGAAATTCTATAAACGATTTTCTAAAATATTGCGCCCATGGCTTCATGATTCCTAAATAATAATGTTGAAGCAAATGGACTGAAGGTGGCCATACACGATAATATCTGCTCATTTGGTGAGGCTGCCTAACGAACGGATCTTTTCCCCGATATGCCCACCAATGGCAGGGAGATATTGGGTTAATCCGAACAATTGGATTACAACAAAGAGACTGGAGCGTCTTCTAATTTGCTTGCACCCATGAAATCCCCTTAGCTTTACTGAGGACTTGGTGTTTCCTAGCATTAGTGCAACTAGCCGATGCGGTCCTTGATCGCCAGAAAAATCAGACCTCCCTTATCTATATGTGCCCAGATATTGATCGGGGAGACCTGTCAGAAGCTCCCATACATTGTCAGATAACCTTCGAAACGGTCTAAATGACCAATATCGGCAGCTGTAATCTGCCCATTTATGGCCACTTTAACATAGGTGTTTTGGATTAGATGGCTAACTGCTTGTTTCATAAGATCACCATATAGTATATTAATTCTGCCTATAGTTTATCCTATTACCCATTTTATTTCCTTTTTTTCTGAAATTTTTGATTAAACCTGTTCTATTCTGATTGTGTTACCTTTATTCTTAATCTACCCAATAAGGGTGTTGTTTATACACAATTGTAACAGTATTTGAGGCCCTTTTATTAACTACTGCCACTGAATGGTCATGTACAGTATGTGTGTGTTGTTTCTTTTTGTTCTACCTCACTTATGTATCTTTCTATGATTTTATTGTGACAATTGTGTTGTAAAATTGCGGAAAAATAAAAAAAATATTAAGATGTGAATGTATAGTTATTCCTCTTTTGCTATTTTTGATTCTTAAGCCTCTACAAAGGTGTTATTGGCCAAGGTTGTAGCTGGCACTTTGCCTATGAATCTCAGTCTCCCTAATCACCTCCCACAGTCCTCCTGTAGGAAGGTGATTAGGGAGGACTGTGGGAGGTGATTAGGGAGACTGAGAGGCATAGGCAAAGTGCCAGCTACTAGGAGTTGTGGCTTAGTAGGCCAGACCTGGTGGTAGTAAACTACTATGAGCTTAGCAGCATGGCTCATGATTTCCCATAACCTATAGCGAGAGAGAGAGAGTGATACAATCTCACTATGCCAATACAGGCACTCCCCTGTATCAAGCTCAATTCCACAGGTAAGGATGGTGATAATAAACTCCAGTATATATATGCCATGGTTCAAAGACATGTGTTTTTAGGAATAACAAAAAATACAATGCCTGTGTTGCAATTCCAGTATATAGTTAGGAATACCAGTGAACCCTTGACATGTTTCATGAACATGACTGGCCCCATTTAGATCAGGAGACTGGTGCCCATTAAGACAGACAGAACAAGGAAAAGAGCAAAGAAAAGAAAGCAAGGTGGCATTGCCTGTAACAAGATAACATACACACACGCTTCAGCCTCCAATCCTAACTTTAGCCTACGCTTCAGAAGTCCTAGATAGTAACCTAGGCAGTCAGGGAGGGAAGGATTCCCCACTGTTTTGGTTCCCTACTGTATAAAATGGGAAGGAACCTATGCTCAAACTCTCTTTCTGGATTCTGTCATAGCAAGAGGTTTATCTGCCAGAGGATCTTAGGTGGGGGTAAAGCTCAATACAGGAGAACAAGACTAAACTTAAGGTAACCAACCCTTAATGAAGCCAGGGTGCAGGGATGAATAGTAACAAGTATCCCATCATGGTACACCCCTGAGCTGCAAGATAGTCAGGGCTAGTGTACAAGAGCAGTCATGTACGCCACCAAGGAGTAACAATGTGGGGTTAGTATGCCACAGGTGGGACCCTCCTTAGTGTAGGGACCACAGTTAGAAAGGGACAAAGGCTACATATATCTCTAAAACCGTTATAATTTTGGGGTGGAAGTGTGAAAAGGAGATTTTGCCCTAAGTTAGTTCAATAAAAGTAAATATTTTAAATCAAAATAAGAAGAACTATATTTGCAACACCAGGCCTATTATATTGAACACAGCAATATCTATCCTTTTTAAACCAGTGCTTAAGTCCATGGTGGTGGTGTTTTTTATACAGACAATATTGCCCTAAGTGTGTTCAGTTTGAGGGTCACAACACATTAAAGACAATGCTCACCTCTCGTTACAAATCCAAAGCTGTTGCCCTCTTTGCACAAGGTGATTTCAATAGTCTTTGGGATGATGGCTGAGCTGTTATCTGGAGCTGCAAGAAGATCAGAAGGTTGTTAGACTCAAGCAGGACAGTGGTGTACAGTGTTCATGTTTATGTGAATGGAAGTAAGTACAGGTAAAGGATCCCTTATCCAGAAACCTGATATCCAGAAAGCTCTGAATTACAGAATGGCTGTCTCCCATAGACTCCATTTTATCCAAATAATCCAAATTTTTAAAAACTATCTCCTTTTTCTCTGTAATAATAAAACAGTATCTTATACTTGATCCCAACTAGGATATAGTTAATCCTTATTGGAAGCAAAACCAGCCTATTGGGTTTATTTAATGTTTAAATTAATTTCTAGTAGACCCAAATTACGGAAAGATCCGTTATCCGGAAAACCCCAGGTCTTGAGCATTCTGGATAACAGGTCTCTTACCTGTACTACAAATCTCCAGCAGAGGTTCACTGTACAAAGGTGGCCATGCACTAAAATATACTCTCATTTGTTGAGTTTACAAAACAAGCAGATCTTTCCTCTGAGGGCGATATTGGGCTTAATCCTATTGTTAATCCTATGGCCAAACAATCAAACTACAACAGTGGGAATAGAAGCCATTGGTTTGAGGATTGCCCAATTTTTGGCCAGATATCGGTCGGGTGGGCCCATAGGAGGGCCCCATACACTGGCAGATAAGCTGCTGAATTGGTCTGTAGGACCTGAAACACCTGAATCTTAAATCTGCCTGTATTTGGTCTTAAGTGTCTAATCAGACATATCATATATATAGACAGATATTCTTGTTTGCTGGTGGTTCTTTCTGCTGGCACATAGACCATAAAGCATTTTCAGAGCCAACCATCATCATATGTTTTTGCTGTAAAGTGATAGTGGCAATGAGAAAAAGCATTATCTAGGGGCTGCTGGATCTTGGCCAATGGTCACAGTAGCATGTGTTCATCTTCTTTTTTATTGTGTGTTTTTGATAGATGGGTAAACTGGAGACAATGTGCCAGAACAAGTTTTATGGTTTTTAAATGTTACACCTAGTCTAAAATGAAAAATAAACTGTATACTGTGACTGCAAATGGGTTTTAACTTTTAGGGTGCTCTCCAGCGAAATACTGCTGTACATGTACAGCAGCCACATTATTTTTGCACTTGAAAGCTAAAGAGACATCATTCACCGTGCATACTGTATCTTAGCCATTCCTTATGGCACTTACTGGCAGGGTCCAAACTGTAACCCACCAGCACACCCTGGCCTCCCAGCAAAAGCTAGTCCGGTGCATGGTAAGAGGGATCGGAACCTTCCAAATTTACCAGGAAAAAGAAAAAAATGACTTGCACACAGGACTCCATGTAAGCGGGGTAAATCCTGCGTGTTTATTGATATGTTTAACACTTCAATGAACCCACAGGGTTTACCCTGCTTGCATGGAGTCTTGTGTGCCGGTAATTTTTTCTTTTTACTTACTGGCAGGGGGCAGCTCATACTCCACTTCTAGGACCACTCGCTCGCCTACGTTTTTCAGCAGGCTGATGATCTCTTCATGACGTAGTTTAGTCAGGTTGATGCCATTCACAGACTTGATATAGTCCCCAATGTTCAGCTGATCACTCCTGACAAGGGAAAGCCCAACATTAATGAGATTGTGGGAATGTCACATCCTTACCTTGGAAGCTCCCACCATCCATCTTCCAATGGCTGCCAGAGGCCTCAACACCAGTGGTTTGGTTGTACAACATTGCATAATGCAGTTAAATGAACAGCTATTTG
Organism: Xenopus petersii; assembly: GCA_038501925.1. NCBI lineage: Eukaryota > Metazoa > Chordata > Amphibia > Anura > Pipidae > Xenopus > Xenopus petersii. The sequence goes on along the minus strand of CM076679.1, from coordinate 116,806,244 downwards.
GTATTACCTGGCTGCCAGGCCTCCTGGCCTTAGGTTAGACACTCTTGGTTTTCCATCTTTGTCTGTACCACCAGAGATGGTCAGTCCCAACGTACTCCCTTCTTTCTTAATCAGCTCCACAATGGTAACCCCCCGAAACTCCTCTGCAGAGATATAAAAACGGCACCCAGGCACTCAGTTAATATTGTATTTGTATTTGTCAGGGAGCAAAGCAAATGCTACCTAAATCTCCTGTTCTGCCAAGCCCAATACCAGAACCTCTATGGGCACTAGAGATGTCGCGAACTGTTCGCCGGCGAACTTGTTCGCGCGAACATCGGGTGTTCGCGCTCGCCGGAAGTTCGCGAACGTCGCGCGACGTTCGCCATTTTGGGTTCGCCATTGTTGGCGCTTTTTTTTGCCCTCTCACCCCAGACCAGCAGGTACATGGCAGCCAATCAGGAAGCTCTCCCTTGGACCACTCCCCTTCCCTATAAAAACCGAAGCCCTGCAGCTTTTTTTCACTCTGCCTGTGTGTGCTGAAGAGATAGTGTAGGGAGAGAGCTGCTGCCTGTTAGTGATTTCAGGGACAGTTGAAAGTTTGCTGGCTAGTAATCGTTTTGATACTGCTCTGTTATTGGAGGGACAGAAGTCTGCAGGGGTTTGAGGGACATTTAAGCTTAGGTAGCTTTGCTGGCTAGTAATCTACCTTCTACTGCAGTGCTCTGTATGTAGCTGCAGTGGGCAGCTGTCCTGCTTCTGATCTCATCTGCTGACTGCTGCAATAGCAATAGTCCTTGTAAGGACTGCTTTTATTTATTTTTTTGTTGTTTTACTACTACTACTACTACTACTACTACTACTACTACTACTACTACTACTATAAGAGCCCAGTGCTATTAGTCTAGCAGTGTTGGGGAGTGGGACTGGTGTGCTAATCTGCTGCTCCTAGTAGTTCAGCAGCACCAACTTTAATTTTTTTTTTTTAATATTCATTCTTTTTTTATTTAACTTTTTTTTTATTTTACTACCGCTGTAGTAGTGTATAAGTTGACCTTTTAGGCATTATTTGCCCTGTAGGCATTTTTTGCCCAGTGTGTTATTCAACCAACTGCTATCTAGCTGTGTGCCCGTGTTCACATTCTGTCTAAATATCCATAATATTACCGTCTCCAGAAAAAACACCGGAGTGACTTTTTTCAAGCAGCCATAATAAATTTTACGTAATCCGTATCCATCGCTGTAGTAGTGTATAAGTTGACCTTTTAGGCATTATTTGCCCTGTAGGCATTTTTTGCCCAGTGTGTTATTCAACCAACTGCTATCTAGCTGTGTGCCCGTGTTCACATTCTGTCTAAATATCCATAATATTACCGTCTCCAGAAAAAACACCGGAGTGACTTTTTTCAAGCAGCCATAATAAATTTTACGTAATCCGTATCCATCGCTGTAGTAGTGTATAAGTTGACCTTTTAGGCATTATTTGCCCTGTAGGCATTTTTTGCCCAGTGTGTTATTCAACCAACTGCTATCTAGCTGTGTGCCCGTGTTCACATTCTGTCTAAATATCCATAATATTACCGTCTCCAGAAAAAACACCGGAGTGACTTTTTTCAAGCAGCCATAATAAATTTTACGTAATCCGTATCCATCGCTGTAGTAGTGTATAAGTTGACCTTTTAGGCATTATTTGCCCTGTAGGCATTTTTTGCCCAGTGTGTTATTCAACCAACTGCTATCTAGCTGTGTGCCCGTGTTCACATTCTGTCTAAATATCCATAATATTACCGTCTCCAGAAAAAACACCGGAGTGACTTTTTTCAAGCAGCCATAATAAATTTTACGTAATCCGTATCCATCGCTGTAGTAGTGTATAAGTTGACCTTTTAGGCATTATTTGCCCTGTAGGCATTTTTTGCCCAGTGTGTTATTCAACCAACTGCTATCTAGCTGTGTGCCCGTGTTCACATTCTGTCTAAATATCCATAATATTACCGTCTCCAGAAAAAACACCGGAGTGACTTTTTTCAAGCAGCCATAATAAATTTTACGTAATCCGTATCCCTCGCTGTAGTAGTGTATAAGTTGACCTTGTAGGCATTATTTGCCCTGTAGGCATTTTTTGCCCAGTGTGTTATTCAACCAACTGCTATCTAGCTGTGTGCCCGTGTTCACATTCTGTCTAAATATCCATAATATTACCGTCTCCAGAAAAAACACCGGAGTGACTTTTTTTCAAGCAGCATTCTTATATTTTACGTAATCCGTATCCACCGCTGTGTATACGTTGACCTTGTAGGCATTATTTGCCCTGTAGGCATTTTTTGCCCAGTGTGTTATTCAACCAACTGCTATCTAGCTGTGTGCCCGTGTTCACATTCTGTCTAAATATCCATAATATTACCGTCTCCAGAAAAAACACCGGAGTGACTTTTTTTCAAGCAGCATTCTTATATTTTACGTAATCCGTATCCACCGCTGTGTATACGTTGACCTTGTAGGCATTATTTGCCCTGTAGGCATTTTTTGCCCAGTGTGTTATTCAACCAACTGCTATCTAGCTGTGTGACCGTGTTCACATTCTGTCTAAATATCCATAATATTACCGTCTCCAGAAAAAACACCGGAGTGACTTTTTTTCAAGCAGCATTCTTATATTTTACGTAATCCGTATCCACCGCTGTGTATACGTTGACCTTGTAGGCATTATTTGCCCTGTAGGCATTTTTTGCCCAGTGTGTTATTCAACCAACTGCTATCTAGCTGTGTGACCGTGTTCACATTCTGTCTAAATATCCATAATATTACCGTCTCCAGAAAAAACACCGGAGTGACTTTTTTTCAAGCAGCATTCTTATATTTTACGTAATCCGTATCCACCGCTGTGTATACGTTGACCTTGTAGGCATTATTTGCACAGTGTTTTCTTCAAACCGCCATCTAGCTGTGTGAGCTTGTTCACATTTTGTCTAAATATTGATAATATTATCGTCTCTAGAAAAACCACTTGAGTTACTTTTTTTCAAGCAGCATTCATATATTTTACGTAATCCGTATCCACCGCTGTAGTAGTGTATACGTTGATCTTGTAGGCATTATTTGCACACTGTTTTCTTCAAACTGCCATCTAGCTGTGTGTATTATCGTTTCCAGAAAAACCAACTGAGTTTTTGTTGTTGTTGTTTTTTTAAAAATAATGCCAGGCAAAGGCAGGCCGCCACGCAGAGGCCGTGCTAGGGGCCGTGCTGCTATGCAATCCTGTGGCCCTAGCAAATTGCCCAGTTTTAAAAAGCCAATGACCCTGAACTCCCAAAATGCTGAAGAGGTAGTTGACTGGCTTACACAGCACACCCCATCCTCTACCGTTTCTAACTTTACCACAACATCCTCCTCATCCTCCACTGCTATGGCCACCCCACGTAACACTTCCTCCACCACCGGTGCCCCATCTTCACTGGAGTCAGAGGAGTTATTTTCCCATGAGTTTCTTGAACTGAGTAATGCGCAACCATTATTGGCAGAAGAAGATGAAGGAGATGAGGACGTTACACCAGATTTAATTCTGGCAGAGAACACGACAGAGATGGACATAATGATGAGTGATGAGGAGGAGGAGGAGGTCCCCGCTGCTGCTTCCTTCTGTGATGTGTCAGAAGAAATTGATGCATCTGAGGAGAATGATGATGAGGAGATTGATGTTTTGTGGGTGCCTAGTAGAAGAGAGCAAGAGGAGGGTAGTTCAGATGGAGAGACGGAGAGTCAGAGAGGCAGTAGGAGAATAAGACTTAGAAGAAGCAGGGAGGCCAGCCCGCAGGGATCAGTAGGGCAACAACATGTATCGGCACCTGTGTTCAGCCGGCCAACGCACCCGCCATTGCCGCCAATGCCGCCAACTTCTACTGTTACCGCCAGATCGCACACTTCCAAAAAGTCAGCAGTGTGGGATTTTTTTAATGTGTGTGCCTCTGACAAAAGCATTGTAATTTGCAATGAGTGCAGTCAGAAACTGAGCCTTGGTAAGCCCAACAGCCACATAGGTACAACTTCTATGCGAAGGCACATGAGCGGCAAGCACAAAGCACTTTGGGAGCAACACCTCAAAGGCAACAGGCAAACTAAAAGTCACACTCCTTCTGGTCCAGCATCTTACTGCTCTACCTCTGCTCTCCTTGACCCATCTGAACCACCCTCCACTCCGCCTTCCACCTTGACCACCTGTTCCCATTCCCAGTCATCTGCCACCAGCCAAGTTTCTGTGAAGGCCATGTTTGAGCGTAAGAAGCCAATGTCTGACTGTCACCCCCTTGCCCGGCGTCTGACAGCTGGCTTGTCTGCACTCTTAGCCCGCCAGCTTTTACCATACCAGCTGGTGGACTCTGAGGCCTTCCGCAAATTTGTAGCAATTGGGACACCGCAGTGGAAGGTACCCAGCCGCAATTTTTTTTCTAAAAAGGGAATACCACACCTGTACCAACATGTGCAGAGCCAAGTTACCGCATCTCTGTCACTTAGTGTTGGGCCAAAGGTCCATATGACTACTGACGCATGGTCCTCCAAGCATGGTCAGGGCAGGTATGTCACCTACACTGCCCACTGGGTGAACTTGGTAATGGCTGGGAATGGGAAGCAGGGAATGGGTAGCTCAACAACAACAACAACAGTGGAGTTGGTGTCACCGCCACGGATTGCACGCGGTTCTGCCACCACCTCTACTCCTCCATCGCTCTCTACCTCGTCTTCTTCCTCTTCTTCTTCTTACTCTGCTGCTGGGTCCTCCTTCTCCTCCTCCACACCTGTGCACCCCCAGCTCCCCCTAGGCTATTCGACGTGCCAGGTACGCCGTTGTCACGCTGTCTTGGGGATGACGTGCCTGGAAAGCAAAAACCATACCGGATCTGTACTCCTGTCATCTCTGCAGTCACAGGCCGATCGGTGGCTGACCCCACACCAACTGCAGATCGGAAAAGTGGTGTGTGACAATGGAAGCAATCTGTTGGCAGCGTTGAGACTGGGAAATTTAACACATGTGCCCTGCATGGCACATGTGTTAAATTTAATAGTCCAACGTTTTGTCTCCAAGTACCCAGGATTCCAGGACGTTCTCACCCAGTCCAGAAAGGTGTCGGCCCATTTCAGACGTTCCTACACAGCCATGGCACGCCTTGCTGACATTCAGCAGCGCTACAACATGCCAGTCAGGCGTTTGATTTCTGACAGCCAGACTCGCTGGAATTCAACGCTCCTTATGTTGGAACGTCTGCTGCAACAACAAAGGGCCGTCAACGAGTACCTTTTTGAACTGGGTGGTAGGACTGGATCTGCAGAGCTGGGGATTTTTTTCCCCCGTTACTGGGTGCTTATGCGCGATGCCTGCAGGCTCATGCGACCTTTTGAAGAGGTGACAAATATGGTCAGTCGCACCGAAGGCACCATCAGCGACCTAATACCCTTCGCTTTCTTCCTGGAGCGTGCCGTGCGACGAGTGACAGATGAGGCTGTAGACCAGCGTGACGAGGAGCTGGAAGCGCACGATTTATGGTCGCAATCACCAGAACGAACCCAGGCACCTGCTGCAACGCAGGGAGAGGTGCCAGAAGTGGAGTCAGAGGAGGAAGGTGGCTTTGTGGAGGAGGAGGAGGAGGACCAACAGGAGCAGGCTTCCCAGGGGGCTAGTGGTGACCTTTTGGGGACCCCTGGTCTTGTACGTGGCTGGGGGGAGGAGACCGTGGATGATGCAGTCCTTGATAATGAGGAAGCGGAGATGGATAGCTCTGCATCCAACCTTGTGAGAATGGGGTCTTTCATGCTGGCATGCCTGTTGAAGGACCCCCGTATCAAGAGGCTTAAGGAGAAGGACCTGTACTGGGTCGCAACGCTACTAGACCCTCGGTACAAGCATAAAGTGTCAGAAATGTTACCAACATACCACAAGTCCGAAAAGATGCGGCATTTACAAACCAGCCTGCAAAACATGTTGTACAATGCTTTTAAGGGTGATGTCACTTCAGGAACTCATCAACATTCCAGGGGCAGAGGTGCCAGTAATCCTGCCACGAGCACACCTGCAAGGACAAAGCCCTTTGGCCGGTCTGTAACGTCAGACATGCAAATGTTTTTCTGTCCAAGGCAGCGCCACAACCCTTCGGGATCCACCCTCAAAGAACGCCTCGACCGGCAGGTAGCGGACTACCTGGCATTAACTGCAGATATCGACACTCTGAGGAGCGATGAACCCCTGGACTACTGGGTGCGCAGGCTTGATCTGTGGCCAGAGCTGTCACAATTTGCCATGAACCTCTTGTCTTGCCCAGCCTCAAGTGTGCTCTCAGAAAGGACCTTCAGTGCAGCAGGAGGGATTGTAACTGAGAAGAGAACTCGCCTAGGTCACAAAAGTGTCGATTACCTGACCTTTATTAAAATGAATGAGGGGTGGATCTCGGAGGGTTACTGCACGCCGGAAGACTTGTTCTGACTTCTATGCAGCTGTCCTTCTCTTCAAGCCTCATGACTCCACACACAGCTGTCCTTTAGCGTCCTCCTCCCTCCGCCACCGTTACAAACTAGGGTGCAAACCCTACTGGTTTAATTTTTTCTGGCCTCTGTGCTTCAGTGGCTGCAACCAAAAAAACTGGGCAAACAATGTCTACAAGGTCAACGTATGGCGAAAAATGACTATTTTCAGCATTTATATGGCATATTTTTTCTGGCAACTGTGCTTCAGTGGCTGCGTCCAAAAAAATGCATATTTTCTGCATTTATATGGCATAATTTTTCTGGCCTCTGTGCTTCAGTGGCTGCAACCAAAAAAATGCATATTTTCTGCATTTATATGGCATAATTTTTCTGGCCTCTGTGCTTCAGTGGCTGCAACCAAAAAAATGCATATTTTCTGCATTTATATGGCATAATTTTTCTGGCCTCTGTGCTTCAGTGGCTGCAACCAAAAAAATTTATATTTTCAGCATTTATATGGCATAATTTTTCTGGCAACTGTGCTTCAGTGGCTGCGACCAAAAAAATGACTATTTTCAGCATTTCTATGGCATATTTTTTCTGGCCTCTGTGCTTGAGTGGCTGCGGCCAAAAAAACTGGGCAAACAATGCCTACAAGGTCAACGTCGTTGACCTTGTAGGCATTGTTTGCCCAGTTTTTTTGGCCGCAGCCACTCAAGCACAGAGGCCAGAAAAAATATGCCATAGAAATGCTGAAAATAGTCATTTTTTGCCATACCTTGACTCAACGTATATGGCAAAAAATGACTATTTTCAGCATTTATATGGCATATTTTTTCTGGCAACTGTGCTTCAGTGGCTGCGACCAAGAAAACTGGGCAAACAATGCCTACAAGGTCAACGTATGGCAAAAAATGACTATTTTCAGCATTTATATGGCATATTTTTTCTGGCCTCTGTGCTTCAGTGGCTGCAACCAAAAAAATTTATATTTTCAGCATTTATATGGCATAATTTTTCTGGCCTCTGTGCTTCAGTGGCTGCAACCAAAAAAATTTATATTTTCAGCATTTATATGGCATATTTTTTCTGGCAACTGTGCTTCAGTGGCTGCGTCCAAAAAAACTGGGCAAACAATGTCTACAAGGTCAACGTATGGCGAAAAATGACTATTTTCAGCATTTATATGGCATAATTTTTCTGGCCTCTGTGCTTCAGTGGCTGCAACCAAAAAAATTTATATTTTCAGCATTTATATGGCATATTTTTTCTGGCAACTGTGCTTCAGTGGCTGCGTCCAAAAAAACTGGGCAAACAATGTCTACAAGGTCAACGTATGGCGAAAAATGACTATTTTCAGCATTTATATGGCATATTTTTTCTGGCAACTGTGCTTCAGTGGCTGCGTCCAAAAAAACTGGGCAAACAATGCCTACAAGGTCAACGTATGGCAGTTGTTTAAAGAGAACAGTAGATTACTAGCCAGCAAAGCTACCTAAGCTAAAATGTCCCTCAAATCCCTGCAGACTTCTGTCCCTCCAATACAGAGCAGTATCACGCAGATTACTAGCCAGCAAACTTACTATCATCTGTCCCTGAAATCACTAACAGCTCTCGCCCTACACTATCTCTTCCAAGCACACACAGGCAGATTTTTCAGATACATTTTTGCCCTTGATCCCCCTCTGGCATGCCACTGTCCAGGTCGTTGCACCCTTTAAACAACTTTAAAATCATTTTTCTGGCCAGAAATGTCTTTTGTAGATGTTAAAGTTCGCCTTCCCATTGAAGTCTATGGGGTTCGCGAACCGTTCGCGAACCGCTCGCAATTTTGCGCAAGTTCGCGAATATGTTCGCGAACTTTTTTTCCGACGTTCGCTACATCCCTAATGGGCACCCCTCAAAAGATAGCTCTGAATGTACTCTCTCTATATATCATTAGAAGATACAACATACTGCGCATTCAATACTGTAATCCAGTAATACCATGAGATTTCATGGTCCTCTGCCATTCAACAAAGTGATAATAAATCAAATTCCCGGGCTGTCTTGCAAATTAATTTAGAGTATTTAATGGAAAGTAGACAATAAACCAAAAGAGAGTGAAATAAATTGACTGTAACTTTTCTGTAACAAATGCAGAAATCTAACAGCGTCAACAGATTACTAGACACAGCGCTGGCACAGACGGGGAAAAAACTTTCTTTTAGCTCCTGTGTGATCCCTTATGTATGACTGGTTTTCTCCACGTGTGTCAGCCTTTATCAGCCGGTCCTGCTGCTGCTGTTAGAATTATCAGTTCTCCCGGTGTCGACCACACGCACAAATCAAGATATGACTGCAGATGGTACCTTGCTGGGATATTAATGCACCTTAGCTGCAGTTTAATTTCTCTTCTGACAAAAATGTAAATTGTAGCAGAGTGTCCTGCTGCTGTGAGGGAAACCGTGTGGCTCTTGGATGACTTACACAATCCAAGAGGACATGCAGCAGATGAAACCATCACCATGGTTTGTGTACGTCAGGCATACATACATATTTTGTGTGCTGCCCTAAAAAGCCTGTAGAATATCAGGTTTTAGACTATGGGGCCCTTAGCAAGGCAGAAAGACCAGGGTCCCTTCTAAGCAGGATAAATCAGACTGAAGCTGGTACTAGCAACTCACAGTGCTGGTAGAACTACACACCTCTTCCTATAGGGGATATAGAATCTGTAGCACTGAAACTTGTCATTGCTGTGTATTCTAAGGTCTACAACATCTTATGCACTCCAGGCTCTTGCTCCTGCATTTCAGCTCGTTTCATGGATTAGATTTGTTGGTTGGTTGGAGATTTTCCCTAATTCCATATCTTTTTCCTGAATTTGAATTCAGCTGTAAAGGGGTTGTTCACTAGCATTGAGCGAATTTATTCACCAGGCATGGATTCGCAGTGAAATTCCGCACTTCGCCACCTACAAATTTTTTGTGAAACTGTGGAAAATTTCGCAGAGACAAAAAAGTCGCCCATTGACTGCACCGATAACTGATGACATTACTCTGCATATTATACAAATAAATATTGTATTGCTAATGATGACCTCTGTGTATTAAGAGGCAAACTATGATCTATATAAAGTTAAGACTGAGCGCATTTATACAAAAAAAACTTCCTTACTCTGTCCATGGTCCTGTAGAAGCAGGAATTTCGTTATGACAAATCGGTTGCATAACTTGCTCATCCCTGGAAATTTGGGACAAATATCATTGTCAATCTGCTTAAAGTTCTGAGATCTGCATAAAGCCACTTGGCATCACTGCTGCCCAATTCCTTTACACAGATCTTGAGCTTTCATAGTGAATTTGAGGAGTTTAATTGACTAGCGAGGAGCAAGTTTTTTTTGCCATGCAAAACTGTTGCAGAGACAAAAAAGTTGCCACACGAAAAAGTGACTTGAATGCATTTGGACAAAAGACAAAAACAGACAAAAAGCCACCACAAGAAAAACACCCATTTACTTTAATACATGTGAAATGGGACAGATTCACTCATCACTATTTAACTAAAAATCCCATAGGAATGAATGTGAGTTTTTCAGTTCTAATCACGCATTTTGATAAATCTGCCCCTTAAGGTAAATAACAAATTTCCTTAATAGCAAATTGCAGTTTAGCTGTTGGCTACTAGTAACTAATTACTGGTTGGTTGCAACTGGTAGGTGCAAACTTGCCCAGTGTTCATAAATGCCCACCGACATCATTACGAGAATAAAATGCTGCAATAGTACATCCCCTTGGTAATCATGTGGTTGGAAGAGCAGACCTTTACCTTCTCCCCGTCAGCACCCCCGCTTCTGTTCTATGTGGATATTTTTGCCCACCTACAGATTTGCCCCAACCCAAACTAAATCTAAAGTATATTGGTCAACACTTCTGTTTGCACCACTCTAAAGAGAACTCTGCGCCCCCCATCACTCCCGAAATTAGACCCCCACTAAGACAATGCTGCCTATAGCTTAGGAGCAGCAGGACTCCATGAAACGGGCAATACTAAGTGATTTTTTATATACTTTGCCATCAGAGAACAAAATAGAGGAGCACACAATATATAATTTCTTTTTATGTAGAGGACTAATGGCAGAAGTGTTCGGTCATGGTGAATTAAAGAGATCTATGTAGTGCAGTTGAGTAATTTTCTTTCATGACAACCAGTTCACTGCTCACAGTTAAGAACTCCCGGAGCGGAGAAGACTGCAGAAAATATCCAAAGTAGTTATGAGAAAGGTACTGGAAGAACCAATAAGTATAAGTATCTCATCTGTGCTGCCCTTCATTATACCTGGTCACTCAAGGCAAATCCCTACCAGTAGCCTAAACTCAGTTCAACAGTTCTTTAGTACAAACAGAATATTGCGAATTATGTACCTGGGATGCTCTGTCGTCTGGAGACCAAAGCCAAATCATTTCCAGCTGGATCTTTGTTTCCTTTGGAGTAGGGGCCATCATCTAGAAGATCAAACAGATAACCATTTCTTAGAAATAAAGGCTTTACCTCTTGGAATAACACAACTGACATGCAGGTACAAAGAGTTATACTAGTCTCGGCCCAGTCAAGATATTTCCTACCAGTATTTTTTTAATTCCATAGAATTATAGAGATGTAGACAGTGCTAAATCTAATAGCTATATATCTCTCAGAGTCTGAGTCTTGATGTCAAGTTCTCTTGCAGCCCTTGAAGGCCTAGTGCAACATTGGTCTTGGCAATTGCTGGCAAGTACCCATGTTGAGTATACCCTGAAGTTCTAACTACCAGTTCAGAAAAATTATCTTATGAAACTATTAAGATTCTAGGGAAGGGTGACTAAGTCCGTTAACTGATCACCCAAGCTGGCCACTCTGTGACTGTCACCTTTGCAACCTCTAACATGAAGAGCCTTAATTATCATTAATAATACTATTATATCAACTTCTAAACAGTGTCAGTGTCCAATTTGTGCACCTGTTAATTCAACAGTTTTCTTCCGTGGAGACTATTGGAGGAGGACATATTTTTAACTTCTGTTTTGAACAGGAGTTGCAGTTGGTTTACTGATTTTTTTCTTCTTAATAATTTCACCTTAGTATAAAGGCTAAAATTAAGTAATGCTCAAAAGGATAGAAAGGTGGCACTCCGGTTAAAAAAAGGAAAAGGTGGTTTATTGCAACAGACCAACATCACCTGACGAGTTTCGGGAACAACTCCCTTAATCATAGGCTTGATTAAGGGAGTTGTTGATATTGGTTTGTGACCTGTTGCAATAAACCACCTTTTTCTTTTTTAAATGGAGTGCCACCTTTCTATCCTTTTGAGCATATCTTATTACAGTGGGAACGCTGGTGGCAGAGCACCCTGTGCATCAAAATGGAGCTGCACTAAGGAGAACACACAGGGGGCAAGTCTGGAGCCGCCAAACCTTTTCCTAAAATTAAGTAAGCTTTATCAGAATGGTCTATATAAATACACCAGTGAACCCTCAAAGTATTGCTGCTCTGAGTCCTCTTTCAAAAGAAACACAGCATTTCTTTCCTTCTATTGTGTACACATGGGCTTCTGTATCAGACTTCCTGTTTTCAGTTTAAACCTCCAGGGCTAGGGCTTGAGCATGCTCAGTTTGCTCCTCTCTCCCTCCTTTCTCCCTCTCCACCTCCCTTTTCCCCTGTAATCTGAGCCCAGAGCTATGAGTGAGCAGGGAGAGACTCAGGCAGGAAATTATGTCACAACAAGCTAATATGGCAGTCAGAAGCGTAACTAGAGGGGGCAGGCCCTGGCGCAGGATGCGCAGCCAGGCCCCTGCCCCCCTCTGTACACCCGGAAACTGGCCGGGAATATGCGGCGCGCGGACTGCCGGGGGGCCCTGAGGGGGTGCGGGCCCTGGCTGGCTCGCACCCCCTGCTCCCCCGGTAGTTCCGCCACTGATGGCAGTTGCTATCCTAAACAAATAAAGGGAGCTTCTAGAGCTGTTTACCCAGGTATGGTAAAACATTCTGCAGAATAAATATAGTGTTATAGCTTGCACTATTATGGCTAATCTATTGGCAATAAACTACTTCTGTAGTTTTCCTTCTCCTTTAACCCATATTGACAAGGAGGGTTAGGGGAGGAAGGGGTGGGATCTACAAGACAAGATTTGTAACTTTCAGACGTATTCAGGTTAGTGACATCTAGATCAAGGATGGATATCCCCTGGCCTCTAACAGTATTCTGCTGCATGTAAAGTCCATTGCTTTATTCATACTAGCTGTATTTCAGGTTCAACAATTAGTCTCTCCAGAGTCTCTTATAGTGGTCTATATGGCACCACACTATTAAAATTAAGTAAGCTTTATCAGAATGGTCTATATAAATACACCAGTGAACCCTCAAAGTAGTGCTGCTCTGAGTCCTCTTTCAAAAGAAACACAGCATTTCTTTCCTTCTATTGTGTACACATGGGCTTCTGTATCAGACTTCCTGTTTTCAGTTTAAACCTCCAGGGCTAGGGCTTGAGCATGCTCAGTTTGCTCCTCTCTCCCTGCTCTCTCCCTCTCCACCTCCCTTTTCCCCTGTAATCTGAGCCCAGAGCTATGAGTGAGCAGGGAGAGACTCAGGCAGGAAATTATGTCACAACAAGCTAATATGGCAGTCAGAAGATTTGTAATAAAAAAAAAAAGAAAAAAAAAGAAACTGGTACCTAGGCTATGTTAAAAAAAAAAAAAAAAAAAAACTTTCTGGTATCTAGACTCCTTTTGTCCTATGTCCGTATGCCATGGATTACCATGGACTCCCAATACACCAAGAAGGGAATGTTCAACGTAAATTGGCCATATGCTCCAAGTGTGACATCTTCCAGCAGGGATGCCATCTGGCGGGGTACAGAGTGTTTGCCAGATGGGTGGCTATAGGCACAAAGGTGAAATATGAAAAGTGGGCATGGTTTGAGTGGATCATTGGCAGGGTTTTGACATAACTGGTACATGGTCAGGTGGATTAAGGTCATGTGTAGTAGGGATTTATTTTTTTTAAATATATATATATATATATATATATATATATATATGTCACCCTGATTTTTTTTTTTCTGGAGAGACTAATTGTTGAACCTGAAATACAGCTAGTATGAATAAAGCAATGGACTTTACATGCAGCAGAATACTGTTAGAGGCCAGGGGATATCCATCCTTGATCTAGATGTCACTAACCAGAATACGTCTGAAAGTTACTTGAGTGGTACTGGGAGTTGTTCTGACCTAATGAACAGGATCTCTACAAAGACTACCTCCCGTTCTGCCTACATAGAAATACCTTTGATTACAATGAAAAGAATGTGAACATTGCTTGCATATTCCTTCCTCACACACAGCCCATCCCAGTGTATCTATAAACAGCCTGTCCCAGTTCATCTATATACAGCCCAGCTCCTTCCAGGACTAAACATGAATAACTGCCATTGGACACCACACGCACACAGACTGACCTCAGCCCATTCAAATAGCTGTCCTCCTCTCAAACATAAATAGCCTCTGCTATTAACTCCTCTCCAGTGTATATTAGCAAAACTCCAGCTAGGGACATTTACTGTATGCATTTCCAGCTATTGCCTCACTACAACTCCTAGAAACCCCCAAGAGCTTCCAATAAAAAACATGAGAAGCAATATGGCACCTTATTTATCAAAGGAAATAATTTAGTGCCTGTTTATAGACAATATTCCTTATGAGAATCTGATGGGATTGACGTAATGATCGCTGCCCCCAATGCAAAGACCAGCAACATATAGCAGCACTTCAGCACTAATATGAAGAAAAATGAAGTGCCTCAAAAGGCACATTCCTAGACTAATAAGTAAGTGAGAAATAATAATAACTTTAATGATGGGCGAATAAATTCGGCTGGCATTGATTAACGGTGAAAAATCCAAACGTGATCTTTTTCTGCAACGAAAATTCACCAGCGACAAATTTGCAGGAAAAAAAGAAAAAAAAAGTGTCACGTGTCAAAACTGTTGTGCGCACAAACATTGTCACACGTCAAAATTATTCAGTTGTTTATTTTTCACTGTTTCGCAAATTTTTTGGAGAAGCGAAATGGAACAGATTTGAACATCACTAAAGCTGAATAAATACAGAACACATGGTGGTATTTGAAGGTACTGGCAGGTATTAGTGGAGGTAGTGGAGGAACTTCGAGCCTAGATAGCTATTCATGTCCTATTCACCGTGGTACCCAGTCAGTGGAGATTCTCAGACTACAGGGTGCTGTGACAGAGTGAAGGTAAAATCAGGCCAAGGTCTGACCCATGGGCAGTAATATGGATACAAAGAAGGGTCCAGAAGTGTCGGAATCATTACAATCAGTACAATTGCAAAATGCAATTCCTAAATGCATCAGATTCAAGGCTCCTGGAAAATCATATACGTCTTGCATTTAACAGATGCAGGATTTAATATGCCATACTTGATAAGCTTGGGATGGGTGCAAATGTGAGGAATCAGGTGTCCAATGGACAATCGCTCAAGAGATACTATTTATATTTTCACGGCACTACAGAGTCTATAATGCACCACATCCAAATTCTGTATACCAAACCCAGTACATGGTATGATTTGTAAAGGTGTCTTTGAGCCGTTGAGCTTGGATTTCCCCTTATTTATCCATTATGGTAGCATATAGGCATTAGGAATGCATATATGCTACCTGGAAGTCATTGTCTGCTGGCTCTTTAAACAAATGAGCCTCATAGACAACAAGATCCATGGAGAAGTCAGTAGCAGGGCTGGATTAGGGCAGGTGTATTTTTGGACCGTTTGGAATAACTTGATAAGATAGAGTAGGGTTTGATGGTACAGTCATCCAGCAACCCAGGCCCCTCCCCACAGACAAAACATTTCTTGGGGTCCCCTATTGCCACACCCAATACCCATCATTTTAGAAATCTCCAGGTAACCGTACCTAGGGTAACATGCTCTAATGCAGGGGTCCCCAACCTTTTTTACCCATGAGCCACATTCAAATTTGAAAAGAGTTGGGGAGCAACACAAGCATGAAAACAGTTCCTGGAGGTGCCAAATAAGGGCTGTGTTGACTAATTGGTAGCCCCTATGTGGACTGACAGCCTACAGGAGGTTCTGTTTGCCAGTGTACCTGGTTTTTATGCAATTAAAGCTTGCTTCCAAGCCAGGAGTTACAAATGAAGCCCATGCTTTGAGGCCACTGGGCGCAACGTACAAGGGCATGGTGAGTAACATGTTGTTCACCAGCCACTGGTTGGAGATCACTGCTCTAATGTGTGGCAAATATAAGCAATACACAAAAAATGCCACCTGATGTTCTTCTGAGCTCCAATATGAATCTACAAGGTAATACAGAACATTAGCAACCAGAGGTAGCAAAAGACATGCAATATATAAGGCAAGTGCAGCAGCAGAGTAATGGAATAATGTAATAAAATATTTATTACAAAACCAAGAACTTATTGTAGCCAATTACAAGAATGAATTCACTGGTCAAGTCTCAAATCTGGGCCAAAAATGCCAGAGTCTGGCGCTTTCAATACCCCAATAAACACTTGCAGCATTCTTATTGATTGACCCAGTAAGCTCAGCTGGCTGTTAAAACAGCCGATACTGGGCGATGGGGGAATTACCCTGCAGCAATATTGATTATAGAATTGATTGAACAAGTTAATTTGTTAATGCATGTAGCAAGTAGTACTTGCAGCTCTATACATTGTGCACACAATTGCTCTCATTCTCACTAAAGTATGGCCGGAGAGCAAACCAATAATGTATCAAAAAACTAACATACATACATTCAAGTGCAGAGTGTAGGTCCCATTAAAGAAGGAAGTGAGGGAAGAGGGTTGGACATGGCGATGGAATGCAGGGTGGTATTGTATGGCAGCGGAGGACATGATATTATAAACATGTATTGAGAGAAAGAGAGAGAGAGAGCGATAGCAGAGCCCAGGATTAGGGAAGCTAATACAGACAAAGCACCCATAACCCATTCATACAGGAATTTATATTAACTCCTTCTCTACTCCTTTTCTACTCCCAACAGCAGAACATATACTGCAAATATATCAGCATGCAGTGATTGACACAAGTGGTGTTGCTTCTTATAAAAGCATATTGTATATTTTTATGTACAGGTGCAGCAATTTTGTACAACAGAACAATGCATTAATATCACAATACAGTAATAAAATATTAATACACAACACCATTACAGAGGAAAGGAGGCCCCTTCCCCACAGAGCTTACAATCTAAGCTCTTGTATATATCTACTTATATAGTGCTACCTGAGTGATGTCGGTATATAAATGACAGATATACAGGTATGGGATCTGTTATCCGGAAACCCGTTATCCAGAAAGCTCAGAATTACAGAAAGGCCATCTCCCATAGACTCCATTATAATAGATTAATCCTAATCTTTAAAAATGATTTCCTTTTTCTCTGTAATAATAAAACAGCCCTTTAGCAGTAAAGATCTGTGTCTCCAAAGATGCCCCAGTAGCTCCCCATCTTCTTTTCTGCTGATTCACTGCACATGCTCTGTGCTGCTGTCAGTTACTGAGCTTAGGGACCCACTCACAATATACAGTACACAGAATAGAAATGTCACAATATAAGGCTGATTAGTAATTAATACAGGCAATTACTACATGGCAGCTCAGAAACCAGTGCAACTAGCACCTGAATTTAATAAGTAGCCCTCTAGCGTCAGCTTATATTACAGACAAACCTCATTTTCTGGTTGATATTTAGTGACGACCCCTAAGCTTAGCTTCTCAACAGCTGCTCAGAGCCCACTGAGCATGTGAGTGTCACAGACACTTTCCAAGATGGTGAGCCCCTGTGACAAGTTTGAAGTCCTTGATCATTGCTGCTATTGACAAGCTGAAACTTTAGCCTCGTGCAATAAGTTCAGTATATACAGTACAATATGGCTTTTTTAGGCACATTAATTTTTAGGGTTTAGTTCTCCTTTAAACAGCCCTTTTTCATGGGTGCCAATTGACAGAACATATGTCACTGCAGAAGACGCAATAATAATGAAGCCCCCCTGAATCTGTTCCAAGCTCAAGAGAGGTAAGTAGTTGCCCAGTGGGTCCTGCTGCTCCTGGGCAGGTGAGGCAATATCTGTGTTGCTGTGGAGCTTACAAGAGTATTAGTAGTACCCTAGCAACCAGGCAGTGTTTATGACTGACTAGAGGATGCACAGGAGCGAGCCTGAACTAAAAGAAAAGTAATTAAATAGCAAAAAGAACTACACTCAAGATTAATATACCATCTGTTTTTTTTATTTATAACCTCAGCAACCAGACAGCATCTTAAAGGGGTTGTTCACCTTTTTGAGTATGATGTAGAGAGTGATATTCTGTAATAGTATGCAATTGATTTTCATTTTTTTTTTATTATTTGTGGGTTTTTAGTTATTTTGCTTTCAACAGCTCTCCAATTTGCAATCTGGTTGCTATGGTCCAGATTACCCTAGCAACCATGCATTGGAATATGTATAGGAAAGGCATGAATAGAAAGATGGGTAATAAAATAACAATACATTTGTAGCCTTACAGAGCATTTGGTTTTCAGATGGGGTCAGTGATCCCAATTAGAAAGCTAGAAGGAATCAGAAGTAAAATAACTGGAAAAAAACTATAAAAAAAATAAATTGAAGAAAATAATGAAGATAAGTTGCTTAGATTTTTTCATTCTATAACATACTAAAAGTATTCAGGCTGAAAGACAGAATAGGCAGGCAAAAAATCCCTCCCAAAATCAGACAACTGCAAATTGTTTGAGAATACCTATATAAGGATCACACTAAAAACAATTTAAGGTTAACAGACCTTTTAATATTGCAATACCACTAGCATCAAGTAGTCATTTTACTGGCTATCAGTTCTACAGTACTGTATACAGTAGAACCCCCATTTTACATCCCCTGGTTTTAAGTTTTCCCTCATTTTACATTGTTGGTTTGTGATCCCACCTCTATATTATGCTCAATCCATTTCCCTGATTTTACAGTTTCCTAGATTTTTTTCTGGTCCCCTGAAAAACGTAAAATGCTGGTTCTACTGGATACTCAGGCATAACTAGAATCTAGTGGGTCCCTTAATTTCCACTGGTTCCCGGCACTCCCTGGATCCGCTGCCTGTTTTGCATTGTCCCCATTCCTATAATTCTTGCATCTTCTCCAAACCCAATATCAGAGCAACAAACTGGCAAAAGCTTGGCACAACAGGATCCAGAGTGGAAAAGCTGAAAGCTGTAGAAATAACGACTAGGCTACTCGCAGACACCGGAACATTTTAATTGACTTCCAATAAATGTATTTAAAAGGTGCCAAAGCATTCCATGGAACATTAGCCCAGCTCAGCTGCACAGTAACAAGCAATAAAGAACAAAGCACAGAAAGTCAATAGGTTCCAAAAATGACATTCCTCAATTTGTATTTCATTTGCTTCTGCAGGGACCCCTGTATCAATAGCCTGGAAAATCTGGAAATTAAAAATCTGACTCACCAAAATCCGAATGCAAATGTTTGTTCAGCCCACAGAGCATGTCTGCTGGAGACCTATGGTATCACCCGGCACTGACAGCTCTGCTTCTGCCTCTCACTCTCTCTGACTCTTCCCTTATACAAAGAAACAGCCCCAAGAACTCTCCCTGCGCTGATTGGATTCTGCACTACAACAAGTTATTTTTTGTGAGGCGGATAAAAGCCACAGGGAGTCTGAAAGATTCTAAAGCATGTTTTCCCTGCTTTTCTCCATAATGAGCTGGAGTTAAAGGGCAAGTCAACTCGAACATAAAAATATGCCTAATAAAAAGAAAAGCTAATTCTAGGCAACTTTCCAATATACATTAAACATGTTCCGTGCTTTTAAAAATATTTTTAAATACAATTGCTATTAAAAGCAGCATTTGCTTAATTTCTGGTTGTTACTTTTTAAACAATGTTGCAAAAGTCTTAGTTCCCCTTAGTCTCACATCGTATCAACAGTCAAATTGTAATAAAGGTCTCTTGCAAAGTTGCTTCGAATTAGGTTTTCTTTTATGGGGCAAAAAAAATAATATTTTGAGTAGACATTCTGTACCAGAGAAAGGGGTCCCTCGCAAGTCGGGAAAGTTGGGGGCCCATCTAATTATAGCAGGTGTATAAGAGAAAATCATGATGTGCAACCTACTGATGTGAAAAGTAAATATATGTTTCTTTACTGGTTCTGTGTCAGGGCCCAGACACTTCAAGTTACATCTCTGTGCACATGGCTGAGTTTTATCCAATATCCAAAAATTTGATCCACAATATTAACATGTGCACTTCAATGATTTAAATAAAGTCGGCCCCTGTAACCGATAGTTGGGAGTCCTGGGCACAAGTGATTGGTGTTACTCTGCCAACACAAGGTGGAAATACAGAATCTACCTGGTTAGCACTATATGTATGCCATTCTATGCTAATGTAAAAGGTTAAATGCGGGCTTGGTTGTGTTTGTCTGTTTGCGGTAAAACATAGTTGGATCACATGCAAGTCCAGAGCAGCTATTGTGAGAGGTGCCAGCAGCTGCCCTGTAACCAGACGCCCCTCTGAAATACAACTTCACCTGCTGACAGTGGTTGGGGGTTTTGCTCTGTGCAACAGCGTTTTGTAAATGATGAGCAAATGAAAGGAAAAAAAAAAGGAAAAAGAAAAAAAGAATGCACTGTATCATAATAGAATCCTCTAGAAAGGGACTGCGGCTATACAGCCACAGTATCATCATAAAAGATATAGATAAGACCTTCATCTACAGTCACATTGGGAAATTCTACTGGCAACCCCTAGGTTACCCACCTTTTTTGTGGGTACTTGAACTTCTGACTTTGTACCCTAAAGCTCTGTATTATCTAGAAACAGCTACTTTGTTTAGAAAGCACAGTTTCCCTTTAGAAGGTCTTTGTGGGTTCCCATAATCCAATAACATAGCAAGAAAGAAAAACAGGCATAGGTCCCTGGTGAGGCCTCATCTGGAGTATGCAGTGCAGTTTTGGACTCCAGTCCTTAAGAGGGATATAAATGAGCTGGAGAGAGTGCAGAGACTAAGTGCAACTCAACTTATTAGAGGGATGGAAGACTTAAATTAGGGTAGACTGTCAAGGTTGGGGATTGCAAGAGGAAATTATTAGTCTTTACAAGTTGATTTTGTTAATTAGCTGTGTATTTCTAGGCAGTGTCATTCTGTGGCTACTAAAGCAAATAAAGTTCTGTCTTGCATAAAAAAGGGCATTAACTCAAGGAATGAAAACATAATGATGCCTCTTTATAGGTCCCTGGTGAAGCCTCATCTGGAGTATGCAGTGCAGTTTTGGACTCCAGTCCTTAAGAGGGATATAAATGAGCTGGAGAGAGTGCAGAGACAATGTGCAACTCAACTTATTAGAGGGATGGAAGACTTAAATTATGAGGGTAGACTGTCATGGTTGGGGTTGTTCCTTCTGGAAAAAGACGCTTGAGTGGGGACTTGATTACACTTTACAAGTACATTAGAGGACATTATAGACAAATAGCAGGGGACCTTTTTACCCATAAACTGGATCACCGTACCAGAGGCCTCCCCTTCAGACTAGAAGAAAAGAACTTTCATTTGAAGCAACATAGGGGGTTCTTCACAGTCAGGACAGTGAGGTTGTGGAATGCACTGCCGGGTGATGTTGTGATGCTGATTCAGTTAATGCCTTTAAGAATGGCTTGGATGATTTCTTGGACAAACAATATCCGAGGCTACTAGTGATACTAAAATCTACAATTAGTATAAATTTTGGATTATATATATATATATATATATATATATATATATATATATATATATATATATATATATATATATATATATATATATATATATATATATATATATATATATAATGTGAGTGTATGGAGGGGTCAGTGTGAGTGTAAGGAGGCTGGGTTTCATTTGGACGGTTTGAACTTGATGGCCTTTGGTCTTTTTTCAACCCAACTTATTTATGTAACTATAATAGTCACTCTTGGGGTCTACTTGGCCCGATCAACCTAACTTTCCCGGTTAACATGATGGAAAAGGACTTACATTGCCACTCCCTGTCTAACTCTTCTTGACTACTTAATTTTCTGCTTTGCTACATATTCACATACCAAAACATATACTAAAAGTGATATATAACCATTCTTGATAAAGTCTACTTGTATCCATTATATTCTCCCTTTGTCTCAACACTAAGGCTAAGGCCACACTAGGCGATAGCGCCGCGATCTGACTCGCGGCGACTTTTCGCCGCGACTTTTAAGCCGCAATCGCTCGGGAAACTTTTGCGCTGGCGTCTATGGGGAATCGCGAAAAATCGCCAGCGTAAAAACACACGCGGCGATCTTTTTTCTATTGTCACTCGAAATCGCCTAGTGAGGCAATTTCGAGCGACAGTAGAAAAAAGATCGCCTAGCGAGGCAATTTCGAGCGACAGTAGAAAAAAGATCGCCGCGTGTGTTTATCGCCTAGTGTGGCCTTAGCCTAAGGGGCAGATTTATCAAGAGTCGAATTTCGAAGTGGAAAATACTTCGAAATTCGACCAATTGAATAGAATCCTCTGACATTCGAATTCGAAGTCGACAATTTTATTCATTGTACGATCGTATTCCGATCGTAGTACGATCGTGCTCTGATCGTACGATTTTCCTTTGAATACAAAAAACTTGGAAAATTGCACTGGAAGGTCCCCATAGGCTAACATAGCACTTCGGCAGGTTTAAGTTGGCGAAGTATTGAAGTCGAAGTTTTTATAAAGAGAAAGTACTTCGATTATCGAATGGTCGAATAGTCAAACGTTTTTTTCTTCGAATCGAAGTCGAAGTAAATTCGAAGTCGTAGTATCCTATTCGATGGTCGAAGTATTCAAAAAATTACTTCAAATTTTTTTACTTTGAAAATTCCCTTTAATTCACTTCGACCCTTGATAAATCTGCCCCTGAAAGATAAACAGACACCAAAAGCCATAGAGTTACTATTGTTAACCTCTCAAAATCAATAAACTGATTTTTCCAAACACAATGCCAACAAATTTTATTAATATATACCTAGAACTTAAAATTCACTTTATTTTCTTACATGCCATGGATTCTTGTTTTAGGAGAATTAGTAGAGAAAGTCAAGATTCTGTAAGCATATAATCTAATCTGCTCCCAGGTGGCTGGGGTAACAATTCTTACATTAGTTACTGTAGATTTAAATGGCACACTGCAGTTGTCTCCCATTGGATTTAATCGGAAGACATGTGGGTGGTTCTGCTTAAATCATTCATGTGTGGCAACCCACAGTGCTTCCAGGAATCGTTTCTACCATCATTAACATACTTTCTGCCATAGACCTGTATTTCATTACAAAAAGAATTACAGCAGGGTGCTAGAGTTTCTTTTGCAAATTACATTTCAGCTGAGCTTTCCCTTTAAATAAAGTTACAACTTCAAAATACCGAGATACACTGCGGATTTTACACAAAATAGAATAGAAATGTCACAATATAAGGCTGATTAGTAATTAATACAGATAATTACTACATGGCAGCACAGAAACCAGTGCAATTAGCATCAGAATTTAATAATCAGCCCTGTAGCATCAGCTTATATTACAGGGGAAGCTCATTTTCTGCTGGATAATTAGTGACGACCCCTAAGCTTAGCTTCTCAACAGCTGCTCAGAGCCCACTGAGCATGTGAGTGTCACAGACACTTTCCAAGATGGTGACCCCCTGTGACAAGTTTGAAGTCCTGGATCATTGCTGCTATTGACAAGCTGAAACTTTAGGCTGATGCAATAAGTTCACTATATAAAATATGCCATTTTAAGCTACATTTATTTTTAGGGTTTAATTCTCCTTTAAATAGAGGGCAAATTGCATTGTGCTCCCTGCTGCACTTGCCTGCAGAACAGCACAATGATATGGTTTTAGGGATGCAGCCTTTTCCAGCAGGATTCGACCGAATCCTTCTGGCCAGCCGAACCGAATCCGAATCCTTATTTGCAAATTAGAGGCTGGGAGGGAAATCACGGGACTTTTTGTCACAAAACAAGGAAGTAAAAAATGTTTTTCCCTTCCCACCCCTAATTTGCATATGCAAATTAGGATTCGGATCCGGCATTCGGCAAATCTTTCGCAAAGGATTCGGGGGCTCGGCCGAATCCAAAATAGTGGATTTGTTGCATCCCCATATGGTTTATATGTCATGGAGAGAACTGCAGGAAAGCGTTAACATTTCATCGAGACAAACAGTGTGGAAATGTAATTGATTGTTTTAAAAGTTTCATAGCAATGTATATTGTTCCTGTTTTATCCTGCATGCCCCCTAGAGTTCCAGGGAAGAATTAGATGGCAAACGGGGTGCCATCGGGATGCAGCATCTGTCATTCAAAAGGATCCTTCTGTTCTACTTAGCAATTCACATTCTTTTCTAGGTTTCAAGATATTAGCCATTTGCAGGAGTTAAGAACAAGGCTGCCTTGTGTCTCCGGAGCAGGGGAATTGTTAATTGAGGCCCTTTCAAGGGCAACTATTTGATCAAGAAAATTCCTCACCTAAAGGGCACATAAATGAACTTGCAGCCTTAAAGGGGCAAGCATTATTGACGCTCCTGTGTCCCAAGAGCAATAAAGCGTGATGCTTTGTACAAGGCAGGAACAAGCACTGCACTCCACACACTGTGCCAACAGATGAATACAAAAGATGGAGAGCTTTAAATCATAATGGTTCATACAGAAGTTCATAAAACTGAGCAATATAATCTGCATAAAAGATTAATTTTCTGCTTATTCATTGACATCACAATCCATGATCAGATCCCTTTATAGGTTTCAGCGCCTCTCAGTGGAGTCTTTGGGAACTGTGAGTAAGTGCAGCTGTAACAGCTGCCAGTAACGTCATTTTTTATTGCTATAAAAGTGACTTGAATGCTTAGAACACATCAGATTGCCGACATGAAGTCAATATTTCAAGCCCAGATCAGTTACAGAAGGAAGGGTAAACATATGAAAGGTTTGTGCAATATACAGTTGTCACAATTCCCAGGACCGTAGGCTCACCCGTCTCAAATCAGAAATGGAAAGCAAAAATAAATCATGGAATCTCCATTTTTGTACAAAAAGAGGACATTAAAAAGAATAGATCACTGCTTCTTCCTCTGAGCTCTTTCATTTTTTAAAGCACCAGTAACCAGCAAATCTGATGCCGGCATCAAATTGTTTTCGACACTGGCAACGTTGCCAACGCCAATATCAATTTTGACGCCACTGATGATTAATGGACGGCCATTGGCATCACCTTTCCTGCCGGCGATTTGTCGCCATTGTCAAAATCTCCGTTTCGCGAATTTTTCGCCAGTTTTGCGAATTTTGCAGGGAGTACGTAAAATCCGTGACGAAACGAAACGGGACAAATTCGCCCATCACTATTTCTCAGCGGACCTCTGCAACATTGTTTCATGTCAGAACTGCCAGGGCTTTCAGTAGCAACTGTAACACAGAGGATGGAACAGCTTCAAAATTGAACTGCATACGTTGTTTCGACAAAGTAAAAATGATTTTTATAGGGAGAGCGTTTCAGATACATTAATGGATAGCCATAGAGCAAGGAGATATAAGGAAGCTAGACAGTATGGGGGGTTATTTATCAAAGTCCGATTTTATCTCAACATTTTCCCCTGAAAACTCCAATCAAATCTACTCGGTTTTTTACCCTTATTTATTATACTTTTTTTCCGAAAATTTGCTTTGCGGGAAAAAAAATCTGATTTTCAAATTTTTTCACCTGAAAACTCACAATTCTTATGTTTTTCACCCGAAAACTTTGGGGTTTTGCAAGAAACCCAGCGCACATCAAAAAATCATTGGGACTTCTCCCATTGACTTAGATGCAACCTCAACAGGTCGGAGATGCCGGATTTTCAGATTCTGACTTTTCCATCCACGGGGTTTAATATATTCCAAAAAATTTGATTATTTTAAAAAGTCAGGTTTTATAAAAATAAAATCACAAATTTTTCGTGATTTTTGCAGAGTTTAGTAAATAACCCCCTTAATATAATTAGTTTAGATCCCAGGACTGCTTCCACATCTCACATATGCAGCATGTGGTGCATCAATTCACATCCGCTCCAGCATTTGCCCTGCAGCAAAATACAAAAAGATGCCCCAAGTAACAGCTGCAATTGCAACAGTGCCATCTGCTGGCTAATAGCAGTATCAAAGCAGAAGTGTTCCACTCTCTATGGGGCAAATTCACTAAACGACAAACCGCCTAACGTTAGCGTGAATGCGCCAGCGTAGCACATTTTCGTTAATTCGCCGATTCACTAACAGAGGCTGGCATAAATTCGCTAGTCTTACTTCGCACCCTGGCGCAACGGATGTACCTACGCAATTTCACTGACGCGCAAATTATTCTGAAGGCTACCTTTTACTCCAGACTTCCTTCGCCACCTCAGACCAGGCGAAGTGCAATAGACTAGATAGGGATTGCTTCAAAAAAAGTTAAACATTTTTCTAAGTCCCAAAAAACGCTGGCGTTTTTTCATTTTTTATAGGTGATAGGCTGAAAAAGATTGAAAAATTTTTTGGGGCTCCCCTCCTTCCCCCCTACATTTCCTAACTCATGGCAACTTAACTATACAGTGGGCACATGTGTAGGGCAAAATAAAAATTTTATTTGCTGTTTTGAAGGTTTCCCAGGCTTGTGGATATACCTCCATTGTAACTTCCATTTGGCGCCGTATGCAAATTAACCATCGCTAGCGTAACTTTGCTTACCCTGAGTGCAACTTCGGATTTTAGTGAATTTGCGTAGCGCTGGCGAAAATACGCCTGGCGAAGTACGGCAAAGCGGACGCTGGCGCAACAACGAATCTTAGTGAATGTCCCACTATAATGTCCCACTATAATGTCCCACTATATTTCAGGTTTATTTATGGATGGGGGGGGAACGTGGATCCCTATTCCCACCTGCATACTCCGACAACTATCCCACCTTCTACACAAGTTTAATTTACACAGAATTGTGTCGCATGTCGGTATACAAAGTAAAAACATAACACACCACTAGTAATGCCTATTTTTTGGATACCCCAACAGCAGCCCCGGTGCCTGGTTCTGGGAAAGAATCCCCTTGACAGGCGGTCTCCTTCTTTTTAAGTGCAATGCAGCAGTTTTTGCTGAGTGCAAGATAATGTAGGAGGCATTTCAGCGATGTGGACAAACAGTTCTTATTTGGCCGATTCCACTCAGTTTTGCTAAAAATACCAGGAGGCGAGTAATGGAGAGGAAAATTGCTTCCCTACGCCGGCTAATAGAAGCACCGGGTGCCTCTTAACTCAGGAAGGATGTCACACAGAAAATACACGCTTACAAGCCAGAACTGCAGAATGATCTGGGGAACCAACAATGCAGAATAACAGGGCACAGGCAAAACTAGAAGCTACCAGACCCACAGCAAAATCATATTAGGACCCGGTTTTCTTTCACTGGACCGTTTTTTACTTCCTTGGCCCTCAGCAGTCGCAGGGTCTGCTTCCTCTATAGTTACATCCTTAGATTGAGCAGTGGTTTTCACTAAAATGTCCACATGCCCTGTGCCAACATTAGTTGCAGATCTGCCCTTTATTTCCTGCAGTGCTATCAACAGTCACGTGACAGCTTCATTTCTAAAATCAGAAAATTAAAGAAACAGTAACGTCAAAAAATATAAGTGTTTTAAAGTAATGAAAATATAATGCAGTGTTGCCCTGCACTGGTAAAACCGGTGTGTTTGCTTCAGAAACACTACTATTGTTTATATAAATAAGCTGCTGTGTAACAATGGGGGGAGCCATTCAAAGGAGAAAAGGCTCAGGTTACACAACAGATATCGGATAAGCTGTCTAATGGTGTTATCTGTTATCCATTAGTTAACCTGTGCCATATAGCCATTTTTCAATTTCCGCCATTGCTCCATAGCAGCTTGTTTATATGAACTATAGTAGTGTTTCTGAAGCAAACAGATCAGTTTTACCAGTGCAGGGCAACACTACATGATATTTTCATTACTTTAAAACACTTACATTTTTTGGTGTTACTGTTCCTTTAAGTTATTGAGAAGGGGAAAGTCATGTGATGTTGCTCTGCTTAGAACTGACCAGAGAAATGCCGAATGACTCCTCTGCTCCCTGAATTCACCTTCTGAGCAAATCACCACAAAACTTTCTTTTTCTCATGAATGTAATTTTCCAACGAGTTTGTCTAGTTGGCTGGAATGCACAGCAGGTGGTGCTGCTATTTCAAATTCATTATATTAGCAGTATAAAAGGCAATATCTTGAAAATTGCAAAAAAATAATAATGGCAATTATAAAAAGTTACAAAAGTGCTCTGAGCCATTTTACAGTAACTTGTTTTGTAGTTTAACTACCCATTTTATGCTCAAAGTCACTTTTTTTTTTCAATCGACGGGCAGCGCAATTGTGTTATCAAATATTTATTCGAGATGCCTCTCTAAGGGCAGAGACACACGTGGAGATTCGGGGAGATTTAGTCGCCCGGCGAAAAATCGCCTCTTCTTCGGGGCGTCTAATCTCCCAGAACTGCGTTTCCGCCAGCTAGAATCTAAATTGCCTGCGGGGTGGCACTTGAAGCGATTCGTTTTCCGAAGTCGACCAAAGTTTCCTCGTGAGGCAACTTCGGGCAACTTCGGAAAACAAATCGCTCCGAGTGCCATCCCAATGGCGATTTAGTTTCTAGCCAGCGGGACGACAGTTTGGGGAGATTAGTCGCCCGAAGAAGAGGCGATTTGTTGCCGGGTGACTAATCTACCAGAATCTCCATGGTAATTCACATTCCCAATCAGCAAAGCATTCTTCCAATGTGCAGCTCGTCTTCACATCATGATCACTTTTATTCGATCATTGCCTTACAGATAAAAAAGGGGAGTAGGGAGGAATAGGGAAAGGTCACACGTGTAACATTGATGTTTCAGATGCGTCCACCCCCTTCATCACTTCACTTTGTTAAATTCCCATGGTATTGTGGTATTGCTACTCCATTACAAACAGTGATTAAGCACTGCTTACATTCAGATCCATTATATCCTATGGGACAAGTCACACATGTGTAACCCCCTAGCACTCTAGTAGAAGAACTCTTAATTAAAGCAGAATTTCAGCATAAAGGATATATCGATATATATATATATATATATATATATATATATATATATATATATATATATATATACTGTACATTTATATGAAATAAAGAGCATTTTTATTGTGGCCGCTCTAGTAAACATAACTAACAAGCCCTACATAAATCATAATGTCTAATCCTTCAGGTTGTAGGGGTTGTATATAATCTATGTATCCAATAGACTTCCCTACACTTTAGATGTTTTACCCTATCACCACCTGGATGAGATATTTTACAAGTTCTGAGGCACAAAATTGAATATAATTAGTGCTGATTGCACAATCCATGTGATCTTTAGGAACCAGAAGAGACACCTGTTTACACTTGATCGAGGACCTATGTTGGGAGATTCTGTCATGTATCTTTTGTGTGGTTCCCCCAATGTAGAGGAGCTTTTATGTTTGTTTCTCCTTGAGAAAGGACAACCACTGGGCTTAAGGGCTCTTACACACGACCGTTCCGACCTGCGCTCCCCTGCGTTCCGTTTTTTGGCATTCAGCCGCAGGGGAGCGCAGGAATAGACGCAAGTAATTATTACAAAAAAATGGGGCTGTACTCACTCAGGCGCGTGTAGGCGCCGAACGCAGGAAAAATGCAGCATGTTGCGTCTGAACCTGCGTTCGGCGCCTACACGCGCCTGAGTGAGTACAGCCCCATTTCAAATAATTACTTGCGTCTATTCCTGCGCTCCCCTGCGGCTGAACGCCAAAAAACGGAACGCTGGGGAGCGCAGGTCGGAACGGTCGTGTGTAAGAGCCCTTAATAACTTTTTTTTGTTTATTTATCCTGTTGAGAGAGATATACCGGTTTATTTTATGTTATTAGCACATGGGCATTTGACTCCCAGTCTGAGAGTGCTCCTTCCAGTACAGGTATGGGACCTGTTATCCAGACTGCTCAGGACCTGGAGGTTTCTGGATAATGAATCTTTCTGTAATTTGAATCTTCATATTTAAGTCTACTAGAAAATCATGTAAATATTAAATCAACTCAATAGGCTGGTTTTGCTTCCAATAAGGATTAATTTTATCTTAGTTGGGATTAAGTACAACGTACAGTTTTATTATTACAGAGAAAAAGGAAATCAATTTGAAAAATCTGGATTATTTGATTATAATGGAGGCTAAGGGAGACAGCCTTTCCGTAATTCGGGTTTCCGGATAATGTATCCCATACCTGTACTTTATTATATAGAATATAGTGAATAAAGTATCATAAAATATAAGAATATTATAAACCACCAAGGAGTTCCATGACCATTTGTAAAGCACAAGGCAACGGAAGGTCATGGAAATCCAAGGTGACTTAATATCCTCTTTTACAACAGGAAGTACTTTATTATAGCAATAAAACCAACATGTTTTTGCTAGAGCACATCTAAGCTTAGTATTTCTCACGCACGCTCTCTCTCTGCAGAAAAGGGAAAAACCAACGTATCTGCATTACTTTTCCCCCAGGAGAATAGCAGGCACCCCGCTGGGATAAATCACGCAGAGCCCAAGCACCGAGATCCCTTTGTGGGAGAAAATGATGATACTCAAATGAACTCAGAGAAAGAATAAGCTCAGTATGAGAGGAATAATGGCAGCACAGATCCACATGCTGGAAGGGCTGAATCATAGGCCTGTGCTTAATGGTGCACACTCTGCATAAACTGTGGGTTTATAATTATCGCCCACCACCCTGGTGGGGTTTATTGTAAGAGAATGGAAGTTTCCAAAATATTGAAAGAACATAATTTTACAGCATCACCATATTCTGCAGTGCATCACAAAGATAATACATCCGCCTCTGCTCCAGTGGAGCTTACAATCTACTGTAAGTCCCTATCATATTCACAACGGTCAATTAACCTTCCCATTAGTGATGGGCGAATTTGTCCTGTTTCGCTTCACTGAAATGGTGAAAAATTTGCAAAACAAATAGGCGTCGTAATTATTTTGAAACGTGTCAATTTTAACACCCGTGACAATTTATATATATATATATATATATATATATATATATATATATATATATATATATATATATATATATATATATATATATATATATATATATATATATATATATATATATATACATACACACACTCCTAGTTTGTCCAAACGCATTAAAAACTCAATGGGTGTCTGAATAATTTTGACGCGCAATAATTTTTATTTGCTTGACTTTTCTGGCACATGCCCACATTTTTTTGATGCAGCGAATTTGTGGCAGGCAGTTTCAGGGATTTGTTCACCGGCGGCGAAACGTGGAAATTCGCAGCAAATTCACATCTGCCAAATTTATTCGCCTATCACTACTTCCCATATGTTTTTACAGGGTGCTGCAGAAACCCCATACAACAGCAGGGAGAACACTCTTTGCATAAAGTAGAATAGAACCCAAGAGGCCAGCACTAACCATTGCAGCACTATGCCTGCGAATAGCGAGGAGGAGGTTAACCTGGGAGGACGGACTACAGTTTAGGGTAGACAGTAACCCACCAGTCCTTATTACACCTCATTTATTTCAATCTATAAGGCTAGCTTTTTATTCAAAGGGGAAACAAAGGCTAATTGGGTTAAGACAATAAATGAAGAGTGAAGCCGATTGAATTTAATGAAAGCAAGCCTGTATGTGCTGCACCATAGAGCATTACTGCCTTGTTACACCTGTTCTTCTCATAGGGACAAACTGCCACGTTTACAGTTTCTTTATAGCGGCAAAAGATTTTCTCTTCTCAGTAGAGGGAGCTCTTCCACTTTTACAGTGACCGCGAGAACTGGATTATGCACTAAATGTCCGAAAAAGCCGAAGTGAAAGGAGTATTGTACTGGAGTTGTATTTGTGGAGCCTCACGGCCAGCCTATGTGCCAGTTCACACCTCCACGCTTTTACTCCATTGATGTGTAACAGTTAGGGAGTAGATACTGCTGGGCGGCATGTCACCCTTAAAATTGGGCCACCCAAGGCCTGGGCCTCTGTAGCCTTCTCACAAATCCAGGCCTGGGGTATCGGCATTTGCACTGAAGTACAGGGAATTGTCATGGATGAAACTCAAAAAGGCTCAGTGCGGATCTAGTTTAGTATATATTATTTACCCCATGGTAAGTGCTCCATGCTAAGCCAATTTCCACATTCCCTCCCAAGAGCTTCTCCTCTCTCACTCCTTTCATTGCCTTTAAAATGAATACCTCCAGTTTGTAGGTGAAAGAATCCCTAGTCTTTGTTTTCTTTTTGAATCCCCCACATATCAAGGGCTTAGCCAGTATGGAGGTGGCTACAGTATATGGGCCAGTCTATGGCGTAGGGAGAGGAAACATACATGAGGCCATTCTACACAACTACAGCTCCCAGAATTAACAGCTGGGAGGCTCAGGGCTGTATATACATATGACTGCCTTTTGCCTATACCTGTAAAGCTGCCATATATGGGGCAATAAAAGCTGCTCAAACTGGTCTCCATAGGCTGATAGAAGAATATGATAATTTTTCATGCAATAGCTCTTGGAAAGCATACAGAAGGCTAGACAGGCAGAGGAGCCAGTCAGGTAGTAGAAGAACCCCTCTTAATTTGGTTTATCATTGGCTGAGCTTTCAAAGTAGCAACTTTCTTTTAATATATAACATGCCTTATGGAAACCGTAGTATTTCAGCAGTGACATACATTTTATTGGATTAACAGAAAATATACATCATAACAAAATTAGACAGGTGCATAAATTTGGGCACCCCAACAGAGATATTACATCAATACTTAGTTGAGCTCCTTTTGCAAATGTAACAGCCTCTAGACTCCTCCTATAGTCTTTGATGAGTGTCTGGATTCTGGATGGCTGTATATTTGACCATTCATCCATACAAAATCTCTCCAGTTCAGTTAAATTTGATGGCTGCCGAGCATGGACAGCCTGCTTCAAATCATCCCATAATTTTTCCATGATATTCAAGTCGGAGGACTGTGACGGCCATTCCAGAATATTGTACTTCTCCCTCTGCATCAGTAGCGTAACTACCGGGGGAGCAATTGGACCAGGGCCCACATTCTTGGAATGCGGTGTTCTTCTACCACCGTGCAAAACTCTTATTGTTATGATGAAATAACTAAATTTTTGTCTCATCAGTCCAAAGCACTTTGTTACAGAATGACTGTGGCTTGTCTAAATGAGATTTTACATACAAGTGATTGTTTGTGGCGTGAGTGCAAAAAGGGCTTCTTTCTCATCCCCCTGCCATACAGATGTTCTTTGTGCAAATTGCACTGGATTGTAGAATGATGTACAGATACACCATCTGCAGCAAGATGTTCTTGCAGGTCTTTGGAGGTGATTTGGAGGTAACATTCTCACAATCCTCCGCATTTGCTGCTCCTGTATTTTTCTTGCCCTGCCAGACCTGGGTTTTACAGCAACAGTGCCTGTGGCCTTCCATTTCCTGATTACATTCCTTACAGTTGAAGCTGAAAGTTTAAACCTCTGAGATAGCTTTTTGTAGCCTTCTCATAAACCATGAAACTAAACAATCTTTGTTTTCAGTTCTTTGCTTTGCTTTGAGGATCCCATGCTGTCACTCTTCAGAGGAGAGTCAAACAGAAGCACAACTTGCAATTGGCCACCTTAAATACATTTTCTCATGATTGGACACATCTATCTATGAATTACAAGGCTTAGCAAGCTAATCTACCCAATTTGGTGTTGCCAGTAATCACTATTGAGCAGTTAAATGCATTCAAATTAGCAGAATTACAAAAACAATTTGCACAGCCAGTTTTTCACATTTGATTTAATTTCATACAACTGAATACTGCTCCACTAAAAATCTTTGTTCAGAAAACACCCCAGTACTCAGATGTTCCTGGGAAATGAAAGACAAACCACTGTTACCTTTTTTGTTGAAAGTGGAGTACATTATTATGCAGGCTGAGAGGGGTTCCCAAACTTTTTCATATGACTGTATATACATATGGAAAGTAGCATTATAGATGTGTGGATAGAGTAGTTGCAATAGAAACACCAGTGGAGAGCAAAGGATCTGGCATGAAGAAACTGGGAGAAGGGAGCACTGCATCACTTTCAGATGCTAAACACAAGCAACTTGTATTAAACTTGTATTAAAATAAGACAGATTAATAACAGGCATGTCACATTAATCAGAAGGAATGTCTTAATTATACATGCACAGAGCTGACATGTTCCCATCACAGACTGCGGAGGCATAACGGGAGAGAAGAGCACGACAAGCCGCACTTAACTCGTTCCCTGTCAACCTGGAGTAGAATGAGTGACAGTGCTTGTATTAAAAGGGGAAATTCACCTCTAAAGTAACTTTCGATTTGTTACAGATGTTCTCAAAGCCATGTTGCAACTTGTCTTTTTCTCTCTCCAAAGTCAAACTGAGCTGCCATATCCCAGTGTCAAGATTCAAGCCAGGGTGACATACAAATTCATAGCTTTACGTCACGCAAAAAAAAAAAAATATTTTCATTTACTAGCGTTACTGGTCCTTTATTCCCCAACAGCTAGTGAAGCAGTGTACTGTTTGAGCACTAGAGGGCACCGCAGCCATTTCACTTTAGCTACAGGTCTAAATGCCAAGTAACGAACCAGGTCACAGTAACCCATGTTAATTAATATTTGTAGATGAAAGGAATATGTAATTTATATTCCCTGACCCTGGCTCTGTAGAACCATGTTACGTATGCCCAGGTACACAGACAGCCCTAGAGCGGATCATTAGAGCAACAGCCTTGAAAGGACAAGACAGCCTCATAAATGCACCTTTATTTATTTCTTGCAGTCTACATATTTGAATCAGTAACCAATACATTTGTTATATTTGTATTTCTGTGGCGTTAAAGGACAAGGAAAGTTAAACTAAAGAAGTAGCTAGAAATGTTGTACATTATGTTTTTAGGCTTCTGTATCAGCCCAAGGCAACCAAAGCCCTTTAGCAGTAAAGATCTGTGTCTCCAAAGATGCCCCAGTAGCTCCCCATCTTCTTTTCTGCTGATTCACTGCACATGCTCTGTGCTGCTGTCACTTACTGAGCTTAGGGGCCCACTCACAATATACAGTACACATAATACAGATAATTACTACATGGCAGCACAGAAACCAGTGCAATTATCATCAGAATTTAATAATCAGTCCTGTAGCATCAGCTTATATTACAGGCCAACCTCATTTTCTGCTGGATAATTAGTGACGAGCCCTAAGCTTAGCTTCTCAACAGCTGCTCAGAGCCCACTGAGCATGTGAGTGTCACAGACACTTTCCAAGATGGTGACCCCCTGTGACAAGTTTGAAGTCCTGGATCATTGCTGCTATTGACAAGCTGAAACTTTAGGCTGGTGCAATAAGTTCAGTATATAAAATATGGCATTTTTAGCTCTATTTATTTTTAGGGTTTCGTCAGGGGCGGAACTACCGGGGGAGCAGGGGGTGCGAGCGGGCCAGGGCCCGCACCCCCTCAGAGCCCCCCGGCAGTCCGCGCGCCGCTTTGCGGCGCATATTCCCGGGCCAGTTCCAAGTGTATGGAGGGGGGCGGAGGCCCAGCTGCGTGTCCTGCGCCAGGGCCCACCCCCCTCTAGTTCCATTTCTGGGTTTCGTTCTCCTTTAAGTCTTCCAGAAATAGGTAGAGTTTTGAGTAATGTCATATCTAGTTACAGTGATTTCCTACAGCTTTCAGTGAGATGCTGGGAGCTGCAGTTCAACAACAGCTGGAAGGCTGCAGGGCGGGCATGCTTCATGTGCATACTGACAATATCAAACAGATGTTACAGAATATAACAGGGGCTTTATTTTATCTCTTCCACCCAGAAGGCCCCTGTGTAATACCTTGGGCCAATTATAGTGCTGAGAAAGGTGCAATGCATTGGAAATCACTAATGCGACTTAATATCTTAGACAGGTTTTTAGCTTGAGTCAATGCCCAATAACTACATCTCCTCCAGCCGCCCCTATGAATCTTATCGTGCGTCTGTCAGGTTTATTTCTCCCTGTATCCTAAATATCTGCCTGACGCTTGTCTTAACTCATCCTGAATGGCGCAACATCTGCAGGAATTAGCGGTCAGCAGCCTGTCAGAAACCTTCGCTTTGTCTAATGAAGTTTGTCAGACGAGCAGGGGAAATATGCCATAAATTAGGAACAGAGTTAAAGGGATATGTCAGGATTATACGGTATTCTATCAGAAGCTGAAGTTTATTAAGGGGAGAGAGTGAGACTAGAGGAATCTAGAGACACCGAAGCTTATGATACTGAAAAGCGAAAGTGAAGATGATGCTCTAAAACTAACTGGTTGGACTGGACCACCTGGATATCAAAGCAATTCCTGGTGGGGACAAGTACCCTACTCACTAACTATGCCCACCAGGAATTGCTCTGGTATCCCAATTGTATGCCCTTGTATACATATATCACATTTATTCCCCATGAAAAAAGAAGCAATGGAGGGGACGAGAAATGAATGTCAGTAAAGAGTCAATAGAGAAGGTGAGTGAAGAAAGGAGTATAAATAGTTTAACAAACTGGCCTGGGTTCTATGGTATTTCTGGTGGGCCCCTAGCAAAGCAATGCTATTAATCATGGTGGTGTATCCAATGTCGAGACAAGAAACCTCATTTGCAAAGGCAGAAACCAAAGGCCGTAACTGACCATTTTTTTGCACTTTGAACGATTCTTTCAGCTGTTTGTAAATGGCAGCAGGCGTCTCCACCGCATCTTAGTGAAATATACAAGAAGCAAAGGTAGCCTTTACAAAGAGAGGTATCTTTCTGGATTTGTTTCAGACTGGTGATAAAGGAACATCTTCAGGGTCGTAATGGTCCAGCGGAAAAAAACACGGTGGGCCATGGCCCTCAGGGGCCCCATGCCGGGCCAGACTTGCTCCCCTAATCAGCCCAATGATGATGTGGCGCAATGCACGGTCGGCATTCTCGCATGCCTGCGGGGGGAGGAGCAGAAGTTTGTTAGGGGACTGCTAGGATGGCCCTTGGTTTGACAGCCTAGTGGGAACCCAATGCTCCAGTCCAACCCTGAACACATCTTTTAAATTATTCAGTAAATCAAGAGTGAGACTTCAATCAAATGCTTTTGCTTGGATGCAGTTACATGTGCATGTTACCATTTGCAACAACCATTTAGCGGTTTTAGCGGATCCATTACAGCAGGGTGGCAGCTCCCGTGCAAACATAAAAATGCAGGTCCCGTGCAAACATAAACCTGCAGCTCCCGCGCAAACATAAACCTGCAGCTCCCGCGCAAACATAAACCTGCAGCTCCCGCGCAAACATAAACCTGCAGCTCCCACGCAAACATAAACCTGCAGCTCACGTGCAAACATAAAACTGCAGCTCCCACTAAAACATAAACCTGCAGCTCCTGCGCAAACATAAACCTGCAGCTCCTAGCATCTTCCTGACAGCAGGCGGCTAGAGGAAACAGACCGATGAGCTTACTGGTTGCTAAGGTCCAGCTTGCCCCTAGCAATAATACATGGTTTGAATGAGAGATTGAGAAGATGAATAGGGAAGGACTTGAACGCAATGTTAAATAATAAAAAAAAACAAAATTGTAGCCTCACAGTATTTTGGCCGATGGGGTTGGTGACCCCCATTTGAAAGCTGGAAAGAGACAGAAGAAGAAAAATATATTTTTTGCTTTCCATTTCCCCATGTGTCTTAGAAGAAGCTCCAAAAAATCTTTTACTGGCACTTCAGTGCATTCTGTGTACAGGATAGAATCCATCAAGTATTTACAATTACATGTATACAACATGAATGGTTTATTTATAAAAAATTAAAATGTCTAGAAATCAAACTCTAGAAACTTTTTTATAGTGGACCCTTTACATGAGACCAGTTCTCATTTGATGATAAATAACGGAAATATTGTAATGTACCCTTTCCAAACGAATTTCAACATTATTGAATTCTGACCTTTTGCAGTCTTCCACCTAAGAATTGTCTGGAAAAAATGCATTTAAGGATTCTTCATTGGGGGGCTTAACACCCCCCTCTCATGTTGCTCTTCACACAGGGATAGAGAATTCCGAGCACCAGACTGGCCCTCCGACTGCCTCTAGTAATAAATTGCACCTGCACTCGTATCCCAAGAGCCACTGCTTCCCACTAACTGATTAACCCAGCTCTGGCTTCAACCCAGCCCTGATACTCTCCTCTACCCCAGGAAAATATAGGTTTAACCCTGTAGTGACCAGACACAAGTCACAAGTAGATACTCAGTGATTGCATTTAAAGGAGAAGGAAAGGTGTTTTTACTTGTGGGAGGCAAAAGTGAGGCACCCCCAAGTGATTGCATCTACTTACCTTCAAATTTCCGGGGCAGATGCACGCACAGTAAAATAGCCGGCTTTTTTATTAAAGTTCAGCTTTTCCCTCTACTGCGCATGCGCACCCACGAGAAGAAAAAAAGAAGCTGGAAGCCGATTGCTCCGTGGTGCTCACTGGAATAACCTCGGGTCGGTGCAGTTTTCTGCTGATAGGAACGTCAGGTAAGTAAATAGAATCAATTTTGGCACCCCCAAGTAGAAAATGCCTTTCCTTCTACTTTAAGAAGAACTGATGTATATTCTAATCTTTGTAGAAAGTTGCTTTAATATGATTTAATGCATTATGAATCGTCTCTTCGGGTTTCACATAACTAAAAGCAATGTGGTCCCTCTGAGAAAATAAAGTAAGCATTTCTGACTCTAACTAGGCCATTACTTTATATGATACTGGTATGATATATTGCTCCCTGGCATTGGTGCCATATATCACAGCTTCCCCTTTATTTCTTACTGTTTGTTTACCCTTTGTTATAAAATTCTATTTTTCCTTTCTCTTCATCATTTTACCCTTTTTAAAAAAAATACAATAAAACCTCAATTATACATACGCTGATTTTATACATTTTTTATTTGGTGCTTTTCCCTGATTTTACATAATGTTTGTCTGTGGCCCATTTTATGGCCACACTCCCTAATTACCATGTCCATTTTAAAAAATGTGGCAGGTTATGAAAGGCTAAACACATTTCTGGGAGTTTTTAGGGTTGTGTTTTATGTTTGATAATGGTGAAATTGCCCTTTAAGCTATTAGTCTCGTTTCTCCCAAGAAAATAGTTACAAGTCTATTTTTGCTTATCTTAAATTGTTAAAAATGTACGAAAGTTCAGGCGTTGAGTGTTCTGGGCTCTTTGTCAAAAAGCCTCTTATTTTAATTAAGTTTCAGCAACTTTGTATCTTTTTCTGCCATCGGTGCAGGAGACCAATGATTAATTTGGGACTTTTCAATAAAAAATCTGGGACTGCTGGCTGAAATCGGGCCTGTAGAATAGAAAATTGGACAGTTGGGAGGTATGCCTGCACAAAACCCTAGCCTTAACCCAAATGAACCCTTGTGGGATGTGAGTGAGACCTGATCGCAGGCCCTGACTGACCATCTGTGGGTTCTGGCAACTGCTGTAAGATGCCATAGACAGTCACTATTTATTGAAATGCCAGGGCCTATTTTGAATCCCAGTCCAGACCTGCGATTCTCAACATGAGGGCTTTAACTCTTATATAGGAATGAAAACAATCCCAACAATGTTCCAAATAGTGAAAACCTTCCCAGAGATGCAAGGACAGGGAGGTGTCAAGATACTGTTCATAGAGTGTATGTCTATATTTAGTTTTCTCTCCTATGTTTGAAAATGCATTCTGCCCGTATCAGTTTCTATCATTTTTTCTCTGTAATAATAAAACAGTACCTGTTGTACTTGAATCAAACTAAGATATAATTAATCCTTGTTGGAAACAAAACCAGCTTATTGGGTTTATTTAATGTTAACCTGATTTTCTAGTAGACTTAAGGGTTTATTTATTATTGTGCGAATTCTAAAAACTAGAAAAATTTTAGTTATTTTGCTATAAAATCTGAATTTATAGTGGAAAAACACCTTATTATACCCCGAGGCTGCTAAAAGTCAGAATCCGAAAATCTGCCAGCTCAGACCTGCCGGGGTTGTATATAAGTCAATGGAAGAGGTCCTTATCCTATTTGGAAGTTTCTGTGGTCTGCACTGGAATTAGCCTGAAAATTTGACTATTTCAGGCAAAAATCCAAAAAATTCTGTCTTTTTCCCTGAAAAAAAAAAACGGGTTTCCCCCGAACCGATTAATAAATAAGGTCAAATCATGTATTCTAGTTTGGTCAGACTTTTTTTATTTTAAAAAATCAAGAAAATTTGGATAAATATCCCCCTTAAAGAATGGAGACGAAAATTATAGAAAGATCTGTTATCTGGAAAATCTGGGGTCCTGAGCGTTCTGGATAACTGGTCCCATACCTGTACATAAAACATATTTTATGGATATCGAAAAAAAAACACACATAGAGAAGGATGATTAAGAGACTGATGTTTTGTGCATCTTTTGCTGTTGTTTGCAGGGAGAGAAATTGTTGGTGTGTAGGTGGCCTTGGGTTTCTAAGTAATACCTGTTAGGATAAATGGAGAGTAACTGCATTACTGAGTGGGTTCTTTGGAGAATTGCTCATCAGAAAATCCTTTCTCACTTTCTACCTTCCTGGCAGATTGGAGGCCTCATTGTTACACCCGCTTCATCTCTTGCAGAGACCTAATTAAAAAAATCTTTCAGAAGCTCGTACAGTTCTAACTGCCGATTCAACCCCTGGCAAGTGAGAGCAGCTGCTTTGTTGCCTACTACAGACTGCATCTGGGAGATCTGACAATGATTTATTCACCTCCTTTGTCTGGCATTTATCAAGAAAATAATAATATTGAATTTATATCATTGCTGGGATACTGATGTTAGCCTCTTAAAGGGGATTCCACCCACGCCCACAGGTTTATTTTTGTATAATGCACTGGAAGCATCGTTCAGATATGGGACCTGTTATTCAGAATGCTTGGGACACAGGGTTTTCTGGATCATGGATCTTTCCAAAATTTGGATCTTCATACCTTAAGTCTTACAAAATCATTAAATGAATCTGATAGGCTGGTTTTGCTTCCAATAAG
The DNA here is from genome assembly GCA_038501925.1 of Xenopus petersii. Taxonomy (NCBI): domain Eukaryota; kingdom Metazoa; phylum Chordata; class Amphibia; order Anura; family Pipidae; genus Xenopus; species Xenopus petersii. The sequence goes on along the minus strand of CM076679.1, from coordinate 116,765,575 downwards.
GATTAATTATATTATACTGTAGTTTGTCTTCCATACAAGGTGATTCTTTAAAAAAGTGGATTGTTTGGATAAAATGGAGTCTATGGGAGATGACCTTCCTGTACTTCAGCACTTTCTGGATAACAGGTTTCCGGATTATGCATCCCATTCCTTTCTACATACATTCTTATGGTTTTAATGTTATTCATAAATGCTATTGATGTTGAAAGCAGTATCTGTCTGGTATCTAAGCTTGCAAGAAATGCTGGAAGTTGTAAATAGTACCATAATGGCATTTTGCCCAACAGGACACAGTCGGTAGCAAAACTCAAGATTGAGTAAGATTGCGTGCATGCATATATTTTCTTAGTGGAGCACTAAGCACCAATCGCGCTTAGTGCTCCAGGATCACAGCAAATACACGTGTCGGTGGGCGGCATGCCGCCCCTTAATTTTTGCCGCCCTAGGCCCGGGCCTTTGCGGCCTCGCCACAAATCTGGGCCTGGCAGCTCTTCCTTTCCGCCGGCTAGAATGTAAATCGCCGGCAGGATGGCACTCGGATTGCTTCGTTTTCCGAAGACACCTGAAGTTTTCTCGTGAGTCAACTTCAGGCAACTTCGGAAAAAGAAGCGCACCGATTGCCATCCCTCCGGCAATTTACATTCTAGCTGGCGGGAGGCAGTTTGGGGAGATTAGTTGCCCCGAAGAAGAGGAGATTTGTCGCTGGTTGACTAATCTCCCCGAATCTGATTGTGTATCTCTGCCCTTCAAACCACAGATTTTTTTAAAAAAATTCATGTATATAGAAGAGAAGACCACTCTAGGCCCTAGACAACCCGGCTGACCATGTCTCGCCTGCTAGTGCCGTGCCCAAATAAGCGCAAGTGAAGCGCGCATGCGCCACAGAGGAGACGTGCACGACTATTATCTGCATGTAATTACAGATGCTATACATATAAATAAATAATGATGGTGATGTGGGATGTCCAGCAGTGTAGCATACCTGAATATGAGCCTGCAGAATTATAAATAGTAATAATACTAATATTCATCGTGATCAGGGGGTAGAGTTAGTGAGGACATAGGAGGCAGGAGGTTTGAATTGTTTGTTTAGCAGCACTGATGTGTGTGCAATAAGGGCTCTATCTAGCAGTTATTATGGATCTATAGCAAGAACTCTCAACAGATAACCGAGATGAAAATTGTACCTGATTGCTTTAACGCAGTGCTGTGTTTAAAATGAAATAAAATCTGAAAAGGAGAGGGTGATTCCATGCTATGAATGCGTGAATTGAGTAATTGATGTGAGGAAACACACACTCCTCTCCCTGCATGGAAAATCCATCTGCTCTGCTTCAGTCTCTTCAGTTATCAAAGGATAAACCTACGGACTAATCCGCCATGGCTATGACTGTAGTTTAGGTGAACTGGTTGTTGGTGCTAACGAGTTGGGTGGGGGGGATCTCTTTCTTTATTCAGTGGAGGAAATACTGGGGGTGTAGGAGATGTGACTGCACCCAGGTCCACACCCCCTCAAGGCCCACCGGCGGTTCGTGCGATTGCGAATCCAGAAGAGGGCAGGGGGGCCCGGCTGCATAGCCTGCACCTCCTAGTTCTGTTACTGCCTTAATTATTATTATTATGCTCAACAACTAGGCATTCTGGTTTTTGATAAGAACGACTTTTCCGACACACGTCCAGATTTTTTTGACGCGGGAGAATTTTCACGAATTTATTTGCCGGTGGCCAAACACGGATATTTGCTGTGAATTCGCACCTGGCAAATTTATTAGCCCATCACTACTGTCACAGTTCAATAAGGATAGCAGCACAACTAGAAGTTCCTGGGCCCCCACTGCAAAATATTCTTAAGACCCCTATGAGTTTGGGGCATCTACATCACTGTGCATCACAGCAACATGGGAATGGATATATTGCTCTTGGGTAACTACAACCAAATAGACAGAGCCAGAAAAAAGAACTTTGGCAGCCCAGTAACAATTTACTCCCCATCCAGTCCCACCACATTATTAGTGACATGGAAAGGGAAAAGGGAACTGGTTTAATGACAAGTGACTTATATAGGGCACTGATATCCATACCTCAATAAGCATATCTATTTCCCTTAAAACTGTTGTATCATGGGAATGTGCCTCTGCTGTTTAACCCTAGTTTCCACCCTGAGACCAAACCCTGGAGACATTAGTACAAATGGTGCAAAATAGAAGAGTCTGTGATACCCACTACATAGAAGGCAAACTCCAGGCCTGAGATTGCCTGTGACTAAGTGCTAAGTAAGCATGAAATGCGTTAGGCGCCATGAGTGGACTGTTTGATTCTTTATATAATATGCAATAAATGTGTACTTTCTTAATTTACAAGCGTGCTTTGGGAAAATATTTTTCAAACGCCAGGCCTGCCCTGGATCTCATAGCTATGCCAATCATAAGTGGCAAGCTTTTGCATGCATTGATACACTTAAAGGAACAGTAGCATCAAAAAACTTTAAAGCAATTGAAATATAATGTACTGTTGGCCTGCATTGGTAAAAGTTATATGTTAACTTCATAAAGATTAATATCGTTTATGTAAATAGGCTATTGTGTAGCCATGGGGGCAGCCATTCAAGCTAAAAAGGAGAATAGGCACAGGCTACACAGCAGATAACAGATAAGCTCTTTTATAGAATACAATGGGATTCTACAGAGTGCATCTGTTATCTGCTATGTACCCTGTGCTTTGAATGGCTGCCCCAATGGCTACAAAGAAGCTTGTTTATATAAGGCTGTATATGCGTTTCTAAAGCAAACATACCAACTGTACCAGTGCAGAGAAACAGTACATTATATATTTTTTTGGTGTTACTGTTCCTTTAATAAACAAACAGCTATGTATTTATCAAAGGGTATAGAAACATTTTCCATAATAAACCCCACCAAAAAAACCCTATCTCAATCAACACAAATGCATGTATTAAAGTTAGAGATGAGGTATGGGATCCGTTATCTGTTAGCCAGAAAGCTCCAAATTACAGGAGGGCAATCCCATAGACTCCATTATAATTAAATAATTAAACTTTTCAAATATGATTTCCTTTTTCTCTATAATAATAAAACAGTAGCTTGTACTTGATCCAAACTAAGCTGCAATTAATCCTTAGTTTGTAGCCTTAAAGTAGGGTGATCCATATTACAGAAAGATCCCTTAAACCAGAAAACCCCAGGTCCAGAACATTCTCGATAACAGGTCCCATACATGTATTTTTTTAAGGAGATTTTCTCTTTACTCTGCTGGTGAATGTTTGTCTGTGGAAGTAAGAGGGTTAATATTGGGGAAAGAATTGCATCTGCACAGCCTAGGGCTCTGCACTATTCTTAGAATCAGAGATGTGATTATAAATGTATTACTAACAGGGAACTGTACCTAAGAGCTCTGACATGTCAGTCACCAACCCAACTAACCATTACTTCTCTAGCACCTGATATTTATCTCTGTTGCTTTTAGAATTAATGATGGGATCCTTCCACGGTTTTAAAGGTGCTGTACCGTCACAGTAGCAATTCAATTTATAAAGCTTTCCCTATGAGATCCTGCTGAGAGAATGAGAGGAAGGAGCAGCATGTCTGGATCAGAGATGGAGGGGTCTCTGGGAATCTCTCTACCATGTTGCAAACAGAGATGCCAAAGGGAATGTGAATTGGAGAGAATAGAATCCAGAGATGCATTTGCATTCATTGGAAGTAGTACAGCAGCCTTATAAATGATGAGAAGTTTTTGTAAATCACCGCTCCCATAAATGTCAGCTATAAATTAAAAAAGGATAATATTAACAGCGCCTACAGACTTGTAGTATTCTCAGATCATCAAACTCCCCTCCTAATCACAGGACTGTACCCCCCCAATTCTGCCTAGAAAAACCCAGTTTGCCATTCCATAAACTAGGATATGTAGTAAGTGTTTCTTGCCCAGCATCAGAAGAATATATATATATATATATATATATATATATATATATATATATATATATATATATATATATATATATATATATATATATATATATATATATATATATATATATATATATATATATATACACACAGTATATATAGCATGTTATGTACTTAGGGGGTAAGATATATTAAAGGTCAAGGAAAGTCTTTGTGCACTTGGGGGTGCCCAATGTTATCACTGGTATAGGGGATTTCAGTGCATATTTTAAAGTGCATGTATCCAGTGGCACTTTTGCCTTTGATTATTCAATGCCAGCTTTAAAGGAGAAGGAAAGGCTTGCAGCACTTGGGGGTGCCAAATGTTAGGCACCCCCAAGTGATTGTATTGACTTTCATGAAACCCCGGGCTGGTGCTCCTATCAGCAGAAAACTGCACCGGCCCGGGGTTATACCAGTGAGCTCCAGGGAGTGATCTTTTCCTCTTTCTTTGTACGGCTGCGCATGCTCAGTAGAACGAAAAGCCAAACTTTAACTAAAAAGTCGGCTATTTCGTTCAACTGTGCTTGCGTCTGCCCGGGTAAATTTGAAGAAAGAAGATGTCAGAAGAGGATCGCTCCATGGTGCTCACTGGAATTACCCTGGGCTGGTGCAGTTTTCTGCTGATAGGAGCACCGACCCAGGGTTTCAGGTAAACAAATGGTAGTATAAATAAAGTGTCAGTTTCGTGTATAATAAACCCAGAACACACAGCACGATAAACACGGTGACAACTTCATATATAATACCCCAAGAACAAATGGTAGCATAAATACAGTTTCATGTATAATAACCCTAGAGCACATGGCAGGATAAACACAGTTCATGCAAAGTCAATTCAGGGGATAAAGGTATATGGCACTGGCCTAGCAACACCAGTAGTGAATCCAAATAGAAAAGAATGCCAATACCTGTGGTTGCAGCAAACGGGGTGATCCCAAATTTATTCAATGGTGCTATACAACACGTTTCAAAGTGTTGTATAGCACCATTGAATAAATTTGGGATCACCCCCTTTGCTGCAACCACAGGTATTGGCATTCTTTTCTATTAGGATAAACACAGTGACAACTTCATATATAATACCCTAAGAACAAATGGTAGTATAAATACAGTGTCAGTTTCATATAACATAACCCCAGAACACATAGCAGGATAAATGCAGAGCCAACTGTATGTATAATACCCCAAGAACTAATAATAGTATAAATACAGTGTCCATTTCATGTATAACAACTCCACATTGCAGTACCAGCTTCATGTATAACATGAAACATCTTATTGTAAGGAATTCATTGGTGTTGGTTCAGGAAGAGGTAGCATTTCCCAGCATTTATTGAAATGCACCCATGCAGTCAGTGAAGGTTTTACATAAGAAGGTGGTTTGAGAAATAGAATGGATTGAATGTTATTCATTTCCTATTAATTATGCCTAATGACTGAGCATAAGCATAGTATTTTCGAGTGGCAGAATTTTTATTTGTGGCAGAATGTCTAAAGCATATAGCAGGATGGCTTGCAAACAATATACTCCTGGAAAAGGCACAAATGCAGCACATCATGCTCCCCACTGCTCACCCTAGTGTATAGTAGCTACAGGGGTCTCTTAACACTTTAAATATTTCCTGCTTTCCCCCAGAGTTCTGGGCATGGGGGGGATGCCTTGCAAGTAATGTCTTTACAGCTAATTCAAAGCTTTCCTTTCAAGCTCTCGTACAACCCACAGAGGACCATGCAAGATTCAATTAAGACATGCAGAGGCCCCAAACTTAATTTCTTTCTCTTTTAAATTATTATTCACATAAAGTAATATTATTATTAACATAAAGGAACTTTGCTAATTAAGCTGTTTCTTTGAAGCAGTCGGCAGCCACACAGGCTGAGAAGATTGCAGTCATAACAGAGCGAGGCGCTCACTCGGGCTCTGCCATGATCTAGATGATTTGAAGTTCAATTACAAGCTACAATAGGGGAATGCAGGTGAATGTATAAAAGGGAAGACTTGCTATCCCAGAAAACTGATGTGTAACACAATGGGCAGTAGGTTTCAATGGAAAGTATTGTCTACTTATTCCTATAGCTTTTGTTAAGGCATTTGGGACATGCTACGTTCTGATGTTACTGCAGCTGAAATGTGAGAGTGAGAGTAAGGGCAAGCAAAGCGCAATTTTGAGCGCATTCTCCATGTTTTTACTCCAGAAAGCAGTGCTTTCTCAGATTTCCAACATCATAATCAATACTATTGTGCACTTTGAAACAAACTGGACACCATTGCACTGAAAATGCAGGTCACCATTTTCCAGCATTTGGTGTGCAAATACTGTGAGCACCCTATTCTTAGGCTGTGATGATTAACACAGGCCGCTGCTGCTGTGGGAATCCTGGAGCTACTGCCTGGTTCAGGGCTGGGTGTAGTTGCAGGTTTCCCCTGTTTCTATAGGCACAAATGGTTTGATTTGGAACTGGAGACAAAAAGGACAGAGCGGTGCAAGCACTACAATACTAAAGTGCAAAGATCACCTCTTGAATGTGATCTTAGGCGCAACTGATGTACGCAGTTTTGCAGTAAAGTATGTGACCTATATAGTCATGCTAAACCAGACAACAGGTTAGGTGAAAAAATTAAGACCCATTACCCAACCTGCTGACCTGCCAACTTTCACCCAAACCCTGATTCACCAAGTCCACCTGCAACCACAGGGTACCCACTTTTTTTCTGGTTACCAGGCCTGACAGATATTTTGAGTTCAAGCCCTCTTGGACAAAAACTCAAAACTCACCTTAATTAACCTTCGGAATGGGTTTCAGGAGTATCTAGAAGAGCAAATCTCTTTGACAAATCCTTTCTAAAAAGTCATTTCTTTATCCAGAATTCCAGAATCACTGCAGCCGTAATGCAGGCGTTGAATGAGTTGCAATTGTGCTGTGCCTGACTCTTGTGAGCTGCGTCTGTCGCAACTGCGTTTGCCACAACTATGTCTATTTTGTCATAATGGGCCTAACTGATTTTTTAAGTGCAAGACACAGGGCACTGAAGGAACTACAGCCTCGGCAGGTGGTGACAGTAGCTCCAGGTTACACACAGTGCCGTCAGTCAAAAAGGGACAGCAGCGCTCAATTTGGAATGAAAGGCAGGAAGGAATTATGGCTGCTGAGCGCAACTATATGGTATGGAGTGAGCGCATTTGGATGCAAGTACCTAAAAGTGGTTTAAGACACAACTCACTGGGGGAAAAGCGCAAATTGCCCACTGTGTCTGGGAAATTAAATTGCCCTCATCAGGGGCACTGCTACAGAGGAAGGAGACCCTGCTGCTGTAGGGGGGGCCACGAGGTATAGGGTGCCCCATGAGGCCCTAATTGATGAACAATTTCAATATATACCGGTAAAACAAAACAACCTCTTTATATGTTGGGGGCCCTAAATTTAATTTGCTGTGTGGCACTGGCCCTCATTATTATGCTATTTGCAGGCCAAGGTCTGTACCATTCAGCAACGAATGGCATTTAGGTTGCCGGTAGTGATGGGCGAACTGCCTACTGCCATCGCTAGTTGGTAGGGATGTAGCGAACTGCCGATTTGATGTTCGCGAACGCCGTTCGCGAACACCGGCAAAAAATGCAAACGTTCGCGGACAGTTCGCGAACTTCGAACACCCGCTAAAATCGTTCGATACGAACGATCGAAGGATTTTAATCATTCGATTGAAGGATTTTCGTTCGATCGAAGGATTTTCATTCGAATCGAACGATCAAAAACCATTCGATCGAATGCTTTTCATTCGATCGAATGCTTACAATCGTTCGAACGAATGGAAATCGTTTGATTTTTAGCGGTCGAAGGAATTCGAATGGTCGAACGCGAACCCAAATTGGCGAACGTCGCGCGACGTTCGCGAACATTCGGCGGACGCGAACGGTCGAAGTTCGCGCGAACAGTTCGCTACATCCCTACTAGTTGGCAGCTTAATATAAATTCACATGAGCTGTACAATAACGTACATATTCAAATATAAAGCAGCTTGTGACTACAGGATTATACTAATAATGCACAAGATCTTGTTGATTTTTCCATCTGAATATTGCTCAGTTATTGTAATTAAAAAGGCGAGAATTCCCCCAAAGCATTAGTCATGGTAAAGGAGACCACATTATGCAGTGTAGCCTGGATGGTGTAATACTATGCTGATTACAGGTGGGAGGCAGGAATTCTTCAGGGACCCCCTCCCAAGGGTGAAGTGGAATCCCCATCTTATGGAACTGCTTAATTATCCTAAGCACACAATGTGCTGATTCTGCTGCTCTCCTGCTCCTACACATATAATCATTCTCCAGTTGCTTGTTCACTGCTGCTTTTGACTGTGTGTGAGAAGGCCCTGGATTTAACTATTGCATGTCATACAAAAAGGATATTTATTTAACTGTTAAACATGTTTATGTCGCAACATGTAAAGTAACTGCCTCCAAGCAGTAACCCGTGAAAACCAATCAGCAGTTAGGTTTGATCCCATTTGCAGAGTTATAATGATGAAAGGAAATATCTCACTGGCTGCTGTGCACTGAGGCAAACTTGCACCTTGTTGTTGCCATTTTGTAGCTCTAAAATGTGGACTTTTCTAATTTGGAGGTTAAATATGTAACATCAGGAAGTGATCAGCTCAAGATCTGTCAAGTTCAGTGCTGGGCTGGATGTCCTAGGATCCACCAGAGAACCTGACACCCTAAGCCAACCCCTCACATTAAATGCATATAGTGAGTGCTGAAATGGTATAGGTGACAAATGGCAGAAATAAAGATGGGCTGATGGGAATCCTCCTATGCTGGTGCCCACCAGGGGAACCTAATATTCTGGTATTTCATGTTTCATTTTCATTAATGCCATTGAGTCAACATCTGTAAAGCAGAGATTCTTATGCTAAGGGTCCAGAACCAAAGATGGGTTCCTACACTGTTTAGGAAGGGTTAAAATCTGTTTGTTACCTACGCGCCAGGAGTCAGGACTGTGTATTTCAGATGAACTATGACCTAGGTTTAGAGGAGATGATGGGCCAAGATGATAAATATTGGACAGTGACTATATCTACAGAGCAGGTAGATGAGGAAAGGAGCACAACAAACTGATGTCATGATACCAATCAAAAATCCTTGGTTTTTTTTTCTCATGAGTTTTTGCTCAAGGGAGCACAACAGTTCTGCTCTATAGGTGCCTCCAAATTTACCAACTGAGAAATACTGTAGGTTCTGATGCTATACACATTCCCTCTGGAGGAGATGCTTAGTATGAACTCGTTGGGATGAAAGACCAAGCAATGGAATTGCGGGATTGCAAGTTGATGTAAAAGGAGAGAATAGAACAATGGAATGGATAAGTGACTAGCACTCTGGTGACATAACAAAGCAAGGCAAGGCGGCATTCAACCCAAAAGCAATATGCCACCAAGCCGTTTTCTCTCCAACAATACTTCAAAACGTATTAGTCCCAGCTACCTACTCCATGACACAGGTACAGTATAGCCCCATTCCCAGCCATTAACGTACATTCTGATGCGAACTACAACTGCCATTTAGAGGGGCAAATTGAATAAAACACTCCCATGCACATAAGAAGAGTATATTGCACAGAGAACCCACCTCCCTGCAGGCTCCATGCGTATCACTGTAAATGATCTGAGAATGCAGATCTGTAGCTAAATGCTTCTCTCCCCTAACTGCAGCATGAGCTCACACAAAGTTATAAATCCATGTCACAGCAAGCGGCTCTGAACAAATCTGGGTCAATGGGTCCTGCTTAGTGCTGAGCCATGCACATTACATCTTGCTGACTATGCAGGGGGTCTGGAGGTGCACAGTACTGTACCTTTCACTCGCCGTCTCACCATCCCAAAACGACACTTTAGGGAAACAGAGAACATGGGTGTTGTTGAGTTTCGCAGCTTTGAGCACTAGTGAAGCCTGAACAGGGCAGATTGTATAAGCGTTTTCCCAGGGTATCCGTGGGAATGAGGGTCAGGATGGAATATAAAAGACAGGCAAATGAAAGAGTGAAATAGATTGGGGAGTATGCAAAAAAAAAATGGAGGGGATTAAAGCAGGTAGAACTAAAGTGAGATATGAAGGCAGAGCAGCAGGAAGAGGGGAGAGGACTGGGAGATCTGGGAGAGAGGAGGAAAGTTAAAGAGGTGAGTGAGAGAAGGACATATTGGGTTTGCAGAGATGCTCTCTCCTCCGCCTTCAAGAGGATATAAGGCCAATAAAGAAAAACTGATTCATTCTGCATGCAGCTTCTCAGGATATAAGTAGGTAAAGCAAGGATGGCCAAGAGAGACAGCAGGATCGGAGACAGGCTGGATATAAGCGGCAGCTATACGGAAAGCACAGAGAAGAGACAGACAGCAAGGGACAGCGAGAAAGAGAGAGCCCAGGAGAGACAGACTACAGGCAAGTTGAAAGAAGAAGAAATCTCTGCCTCTGCAGTATCTGATGGCTGGTCTGTGTATCTCTCAGTCCACAGGATAATGCAAATGTCATCAATATTAATAAGATGCTTCTGAGTGCAAATCATCCCTGGAGTTGTAAAGGGTCAATAACCCATTCTCTGCCGCAGCACGGCTCTGTGCATAGTCCAGACCAGCTGCCCTTTGTTTGCATAACCTGACAATCTTCCTCCAATAGAGAACACAGGATGCCAGACACTAACCCCCTCCAGCCAACTCCCAGCATTCACAGCTAATTCATTGCAAGAGGGAAAGAGTATATCATATGTGTAAGCCACATTGTTCTTCTCCCACTCACTGCATTGATGCCATGTGCTCCCAATGCCTTTTACATACTTCCCTACACCCACTGCACAGGAACCATAGCCCCAACACACCTAACCAGTAAATACTTCTGCACTTTACTGAACCAGACTCCCAACACATCTTACAGGTACCCTGCACCCATTGTATAGATTGTGTGGTCTTAGTGTAATAGGCACATTCTTCTGCACCCACTGTATTCACACCATGCCCCCAACACATGGGAGAGTTAGGGTACCCTGCACCCACTTTACTCTTACTATTATTCCATGCATTTTAAAGGTACATTTATACCAACATGCATTACTGAGACATTGCTCAGGGGATGATCAGAGGCTTCTTGCTCCCAGACCATTTTACTTACACTTACTATGAACCTGTTGTTATTCTGCACCCACTCTAACTCTGACCCCACTCTTATTTTGCATTCAGTTACTCTGTATTCACTCTTATTCATTATCTACTTTTACCCTGCACACTTACTTTGCACCACCCTTACTCTGCACCCACTCCTACTCTGAACCCATGCTTACTCTGTATCCTCTCTTACTCTGCACCCACTCTTGCTCTGCATCCACTCATTCTACACCATCTCTTACACTGCATCCACATCCACTGCCTTTCACACACTCATACTCTGATCCCTCTCTTACTATGCGTCCACTCTTACTCTGGACCCATTCTTACTCAGCATCTATTCTTACTCTCCGTAAACTCTTACTCTGCACCCTCTCTTACTCTGCATCCACTTTTACTCTGCACTAACTCTTCTTTTGCATCCACTCTTACTCTGCACCACTCTTACTTTGCATCCACCCTTACTCTGCACTCATTCATACTCTGCACCCACTCCTACTGTGTACCCTTTCTTACACTGTATCTAATCCAACTCTTCACACAAGCTGCATCCACTCTTACTCTTTATCCTATAACTACACTACAGACAATTGGCATCCAATGCATACTACTTGTGTTTTGCCCACATTTACTGACACATATCTATACTTTTCTAGGCACATCTGAAAAGCAAAACAAACTCTTTATATTTGTACACTTATGTATGACATGTAAAAATACTTATTGTGTGTTGGTATTAAGGGCACAGCATTCTCTTGTTGCTATTTAATTTTTTGGGAAATAACATTTTTCAACACTTCCACAAGTGATTTGAAACTTGCCTGGGAATGGCAAGCATATTTCAATGTTCTCTGGGGATTTGTGCCTGGGGAGGGGGTCAAGAGGAAAAGTGCAAAAAAACAGGTATAAAATAGCCAAGAGAAGTCACGCTGTGAGCACATGATAAAAAGATGTGGTGCATTGCATTTTGGAGTTGGCCACAAGATGACAGTTTTTCAAAATGCTTTGGTTCTTTTCATGTATAGGCACCAGGCCACACTATAGAGCTGATACACTCTATTGTATGTAAAAAGTATGAATAGTCAGCTATCAGGCCTGGAACCAGAATCAAAATATTTCCTGGCATTTTACATACACAAAGGCCCAAACAGTTCCCAACAGCCGATCTGGTGTTTGCCACAATCCACAGAATGGTCAGTCTGGGCCTGCTTGTTATATTAAGGCTTCAAGCATATTTTATGAGGATGAATTGTCTATGGGCATTAGAATATACATATTCAAATGCAAATCTCTTACAGAAACAGAGGCTCAGATCTCTAACTGCCTCCTGGCTATCTCAAATTGGATGAACCAGCTCCACCTCAAACTCAACCTAAAAAAAACTTAATTTATCATCTTTCCACCTAAGCCTGGTCCTACTCCCCTATTTACTATCTCTATTGATGGCATGCTCATTAATCCTGTCAACTCAGCTCGTTGTCTGGGGTAAACCTTCCCTTCCTGTCACCTGATAAATCCAAGACGCTAATGCATGCTCTCATCCTATCCAGACTAGATTACTGTAACCTTCTACTAACTGGCCTCCCTAACTCCCATCTCTCCCCTCTACAGTCTGTATTAAACACTGCTGCCAGAATTATCCTCCTCTCGTCCAAAAGGGTACAGGCCCCTCTGCTGCTGAATTCCTTATCATGGCTTCCTATAAAACAAAGAATAACTTATAAACTCCTCCTCATAACCTTCAAAGCCCTTCATTCCTCGGCTCCTAACTACATCTCATCTCTTGTATCTCTATATGTTCCTGCCCGAAACCTCCGCTCCTCTCAGAGCAACCGCTTGGTTATTCCCCCCACTACTACTGTTGTTTCCCTTATCAAACCCTTCTCTCTTGCGACTCCTTATATTTGGAATGCCATTCCTGAATCTCTCAGGAGAGAATCCTCCTTCAGTGTTTTTAAAACAAAACTCAAAGCCTACCTCTGGGAGCACCTGGATAACACCTGAACTGGTACTTATAGAACAGTGTAACTAACTGTAACCCAATGTACCCCTTTTGTAATATATGAGGATATCAGAAGTTCTATGACCTGTATAAAAGCCCTCAGCCTGCACCTTTGTGTCTTTATATGGTCATGTACCTCCTCAGTGATTTATTACATCCTTATATATATGTAATTTACAATATAAACACTTCCATTTGTAGGTGTATATATACAGTATAGTAATTATTTATGTAAAAAAACACTGGGTGAAAAGTGCAAAAATCTTTTGCATTTTGCACGCTGAGTTGTGAAGTGAATATGTTCTTGGCCTCAAAACATAACAGAGACCTTGAATAGAACGCTGCCTGCATTAGACAGTACTGTCTCCAAGAGGATTGGTCGGGGAAGATATGTAGACATCTCCCCCAATGTGTGTGCCATTCAGACCTGCAAGCAGGGCCGGGCCAAGGTATTTTGGCACCGTAGGCAAGTCCAAGGAAATGCAGCACACTGTTAGGGTGAATCATATTTGCATCATGGTGAATTTACTAGCTCAAACAAATAGGTAGACAAAGAAAGGCAATGTTTCAGGCCCTTTATCCACTCGTGTAGGAACTGCAAGTTAGAGAGCGGCCGGGGGCGCAAATAGCAACGGCTGTGCCTCCTGACTCTGCTTATTGCACTGAGCACCAGGGTTTTAAGCCCCGAAGGGATAATAAATGACTCCTATTATGTTATGTTCTTGTTTATTAAATAAAGATTCCGGTAGCACCAGGCATCTCCCTCACTCAGTTTATCTTGTGTGTATTCTTGCTGATCACTTTCTAGCACTCATTTCAAGGTGAGAATGATATAATAAAGGGAAAAGTGGGTCTGTAATATATTTTTAGAGAATGCTTTCCAAGAAACCACATATTCAGCAAAAGCTGCTGCCAGATCATATCATTATTTTGCCTTGAAGTGTTAGGATGGCTACTTTTGTATAAAGTATGCTGGGGGATATGCTTACACTTTATAGCATATTTCATAGCTGATTTATTTAAGATCAAAACCCTGTCAGTTCTCGGTGGTGTTGCTGGCAGTGTTTGAGCAGGAGTATCTGATTATTAATGGTGACCAACTGCACAGGAGGATGTCAGTAATCTTATGACCAAAAAATCAGTTCTGAGTGTTCTTACTGTAAAACCTATAGTTATTGGAAATGGTACCCCATGTCCATACGTTTAAATGCACATTTATTGGAAAAATAAGGTAAACAAAGAAGGTAAACCTAACCGCTGGATATTATTTGCACTAAATCTGGAAGAAGGCCTAAACCATCCTAATAAATAAATGCTAAATTGGTCAGTGCGTTCTTTTACTATTCTAATTCACGGAGGTGCAGTGAGCAAAGTGCAATTATGAGCACAATTACCATGTTGTGATGGTCCTACTACAATTGTACACCAAAATGGGCGCAACTGCATGCATTTCAGCGGACATCAGGCACAATTGTGCAGAGCTCCATCTCTGCTCCCATTGACACAGGGTGCAAAGGGAACCCTGGAGCTCTTGTCTGGTCAGGAGTGGCAGTAGCTCCAGGGTTTCCTTGTGTTAATAGGCGCAGCAGCCCCTGCTTCAGAATGATAGACAGAAAGAACTGAGCACTGATGAGAGCAACTATGTGGAAGTCCAAGGAGCGAATTTTTAAACTTGTACTGAAAGCGGTGTTACAAGCAACTCACTGCAGTGAAAAGTACAAGTTGCACATTGCGCTTGGGACATAAATGAGCATTACATTCTGCAGAAAATTAAGTTAGTGAAAAAAGGAAAGTCTTGTTATGATGTTCTTCTAGGAAACTAAAGTTCGTGAAGCAGTGAAGAGCAATCTGACGTTTCTCTGGTCATAGCTTTAAGCAGAGCAACCACAGCAGCATCACAAGACTTTAGAACTAATCTCAAATACTACCTCTGGGAGCACCTGGATAACACTTGAACTGGGAACTGCCACTTATATGACAGTGTAATTCTCCTACCGCACACCTGTAGTTCACCAATCCTGCAGTTGGTGGTGCGCTCCTTCCGTTGACCCGGCCGGGTCCCTTAGCAACCAATGTGTATAAGAAATGGATCCACACACACACTGATTAATGCAGTCGGGGAATATCCCCTTTTATTCAGCCACCAACATGTTTGGTGGCTGAATAAAAGGGGATATTCCACGACTGCATTAATCAGTGTGTGTGCGGATCCGTTTCTTATACACATTGACTTATATGACAGTGTCACACAGTGTAAACTACAGCACTTTAATATCCCTCCAAATTGTGTCTGAGAGTTACTCTCCCATTTAGACTCTAAGTCCTACAGGGTAGGGTCCGCCATCCTTTTGTCTCATTTAAACTGTATTGTTATTATATTTTATATTTATGTGAATTGTATTTCTAATAATGAACCTATTGTTACTTTTATTACTATTATTGCAGTGACCCCTTGTTTGTTACTACTCATTTATTGTTTGCTGTACCGTGCTTTGCCCTCAAAGAGCGCTATACAAATAAAAATATACATACATCCATACATACATATTTCTCAATAACTTAATTTTTTGCAGACTGTGTCCAATTGTGTCCAAATTGCTGATATCTTGAAACCTAGGAAAAATAGAATATAGTCAAGGGTCCCCAACCATTTTTACTTGTGAGCCACATTTAAATGTAAAAAGAGTTGGAGAGCAACAAGCATGAGAAAGTCCATGGGGATGTCAAATAAGGGCTGTGATTGGCTGTTTGTTAGCCCTTATATGAACTGATAGCCTAAAGGAGACTCTGTTTGGCAATACACCTGGTTTTCATGCAACTAAAACTTGCCTCCAATCCTGGAATTCAAAAATAAGCTCCTGCCTTGAGGCCACTGGGAGCAACATCCAAGGGGTTGGAGAGCAACATGTTACCCGTGAGCTACTGGTTGGGGACCACTCAGAAGAGCACTTGCAGTGTAGTTGTTATTATATTTCTTGCCAGGCAACCATGCAGTAACCAACCTTTCATTCCCCAAGTCACCTTAAGCACCTCAACATAAAATACTCAATATCTGATTGCTATTTCAATAGTGAAATTTAAGTGAATTATAATAACTGCAAAAATGTTGTGGTTTTGGTTGGTCCAGAAGAGTGAAGTAATGGCAGATATTTGATACAGTTTTAAGAAAGGGGTAATTGTCTTTGTAGCAAGTGGTAAAATACAATGCCATTGCCTCTTGTGAGCAGAACCCTCACTCCTAATGTCTTTTAACCCCCTGCACCTGTTAAAAATCTGCGGCTACGCCAGTGAATATTATTATTAGTACATGTAAAATATGGAGCCATATAAAAACAAGGGTTCACATTTGTTTAGGCTGGCCCTAACTCTAGCAACAACAAGAATCATATGACATTACTATAATCTGACTCTAATCCAATTTTAGACACATCCCTGCAAAAACGACACATTATAAAGATATCAACCCCATGAAGAAGGCATCAACATTATAAAGGCATCCACCCCATCAAGATGTCACCAAAAGGATTTGTGATATGCAATTAAGTAAAGAGGTTCCTGTGTGTGTGCCAAGAGGAGCGTCAATATTCAGGTAGTACATTAATCCTTTTAGAACATTAACACCAAGTTACATATGGCTTCTTTGAAATGCTTGAGCTTTGGTTATGTTTCTGCAAAGCATGAAATCCTCCATTGATCCTGGACAGCATAAAAGCAAAAGAGAAAGAAGCGAGAGAACTATCGGGTCATGTAATCCCAAAGGAGCAGGCGCAGATGGAGGAAAGCATCGCTGGCTACTGTAACAAAGCAGAACTGGATCAGCGCATAAACCGGCCATGAGCTCAACTACCACCTTCAAGTTGCCAAGTTTTTGACTACTTATCTATAGTGTAGGGATGCAACCAATCCACAATCTTTTGGATTTAGCAGGCTCCTCCACCAAAGATTTGGGCAGATACTAAACCACATGCAAAATTGTTTATTCAAATAAACAAAGTAAAGGGAAATTATTCAGATGGATAGAAATCTTAATTTATATAGCAACTATGTTAAAATTCGTTCCTTCTATCAACCTATCAGAACTGCAAGCCTACCGCTCCCAACTTATTATTCAAAAACAATTTACTGTATATATTGAAATATTGTCAAATGTTATTTGATTCTGCCACCTTCTGTACTTCATTTTCTTGTTTTCCTTTCTCTGTTTTCTTTTATTTCTTTTCTATGCTTTTTGCAAAGAAATGTAAAATGACAAACACAAATAGAGAACATTGCACTGTGCCAGAATCTTATAATGGGTTTAAGGGAGTAGGAAAAATGTCAGGTCTAGTTATTGGTTAACTAGGGAAGGAGACCTTTATACGACTTTGCTGTCCAAGGGGTGGTCCACTCAATATATTTGTCCCCTCAAGTGATTTTATTATGACAGAAGACTGGCTAGCATCACCATTCCTTGTTTGACATTGTGATTTTAATCTACTCTGGCTTATTGTGTACATTGGATAATTAATAATTAGCCCAGGGTATGGGAAATATTTCCTTTACCTCCTGATGATAACTATGGAGCTTCATAGAGTAAGGAGATCTTCTGCTTATTTCTATGCAAAGATCAAGGTTGTGGGAAGGATCCCAGGATCCTAACATTTCAATTTTCATGGAATACCCTTTAAACTTAAAACTCACCCATTAGGAACTCCAGCCTCTCCCTATATCTTTGCTTTCAGCACTTGGTGGAACCTTTAGATTTTCTGGGTCCAAGAAGAAGTGTAAATCCATCAATCACAGCATTAGAGGATGTGTTTCTCTCTAGCTACCATTAAAAGACTGTATAGCAAGAGTTTTGCCTTGACCACATTCCTACAGATGCGTGTATTCATTGACTTAATTAACTGGAAGAGGAAACTCTGCATAAAAGAGCTGTAATGCAGTCATGCTCCCAGAAGCACATGATTACACCAGAACCTACTCTTAAACTCCAAAATACTTCAAAAGCACGTAACAAAGTCTAGTACTATTGCATTGTCTTCAAAAAATATTCTCTGCATTGGAACATTTCAGATTATGTATGGAAATGGACAGGTGCGGGAAACATTAGCTGCATATATCCAATACCATACATTCGTAAAGCCCATGGTCTAGGATCATTAAGCACTACCTGTAGTAAATATGTGTCAGGCTTGGCCACAGGTGAGTGGCTGGTGGTTAGGAGCCTTGGTGCTGTATAACACGAGTACATCGGGTATTTGAGGTTTTGATAGGCCGGAAACATGTTATGCAGAATAGTCTTTTAATAATGAAAAGTATGGCAATATAACTTATAACAAAAGATAAATAATATAAGTTCTTACGCCAGGTTGGTGGTCAAGGGCAGGCAACAATAAAGCAAGTCCGAGAAACAGGCTAAGGTCGGGGGCAGGCTGATAGCAAACAAGTCCGTATGGCAGGCCGAGGTCGGAGGCAGGCTGATGGCAGAGGGTAGTCCAGAAAACAAGCCGATGTCAATAACCAGGAGATCAAACAGAGAGCAGGTAAGGGGAACTGAAGCAGAGAACAAAGGCACAGGGAACAAGGCAGGAATCTCACGAACAAGCAGGAATCTCAGGAACAAAAGCAGGAATCAAAAGTCACAGGAACAAGGAGAACGCAGGATCTAGCTTGGGAGCTTCAATGATCAAGCACCGGAGTAACATTGGTAACAGGCTTATAAAGGCCCTTAATTAACATATTACCAACACCTGGCAGAACAAGGAGGAGGTGAGCAAACATAAAAGGTAGAACGTCTTTAATCATACCAATAGATGCAGGTTCAAAAGGTCTCCAGTGGCTCAACGAAATAATGCAGGAGCTTGTGAGAGTATAATTCAGGGTTCGATCCCAGTTAGCTCCTGACAATATGGTTGTCCTGAGAACATTTTGCTGTAGGACCCATTCAATTCTAGCCATACCAATATTTGGTTTGCAAGCAGTTGACATGCCATAGGGTAACTATCCCTGGACTCAGGTCAATGGATATAACCTCAGCAATAACTTATGATACAGATAAGTACTCTGCATTGCTACTAACTTCCGGTGACTATACAGTCACACAACTGACACACAAGACAGAACATTTAACATTATTTGCTTTGTACTGCGGAAAAATGTATCTTCTGCCAAAAGGTGTAATGAGAGAGTCTTAGGCTGTTATTAGTCAAAAGCGAAAAGGTATTACTGGCTGCTAGGATTATGTATTATGTAACCGTGGCCATGGGAACCGTACTGTGTTATTAGCCTTTGTATGGGAAGATAATCAAGAGGGAAATCTGAATAAAAATTATTTTAACACAAACAAATTATCTTTCTACATCACTAAGGTCATGCCAAGCTTTTTTGTAGCTGCAACTTGTCTCTGGCAACCTACATTAGTGGCATCAAACCCATGGAAATATGTCCGGTTGCTCGGACAAACAGATTAGCGAATTGTTCTGTGTTTCTGCAGGAAACTAGTAAAGCTCCAGGTACATTTTAATGGTTGAGCATTACTTCTTCCTAAATACAACGTGCTGCTATTTATTTTGAGTTCTACTTTATAATACTCTGAACCCAGAAGGCGTTGAAATCTATCAGCGGCCGCAATCAACTTGTTCTTTTTCCCCAGACCTGTCTGCTGATCAACATTTTATAGCTCAATATAAACCTGGGCCTGTAATGTGTTCTTTTGTCGCTTATAACCTCCTGGAACAAGCCTCGGAACTCCCTCAATCTTCCCCAGGCACTAATAGCTGGATCCTGTTATCTGTGCTACTTGTAGCACTTGCTCAGGTTTCCCGTGTTCCCCTTGATAAAAATGAGCAATTTGTAAGATGAAATGCAGCGATTGCTTTTCAAAAACAATATGCTGTAATGGAATCCAACCTCCTGCTTTTACATTAATGCAGCCATAAGTTTAGATTGGCAGAAGCAAAACACAAAGAAAAAAATAGTGTTGTCCTCATTTCTGATCTTCCTACTCTGATGAACTTTTATAACTAGTGATGGTCAAATTTGTACTGCTTTGTTTCGGCAGAAAAATTTGCAGTGAAATTTGCGAAACGCAAATTTTGATGCCCACGTCAATTCTGACGCTCAAGTAAATTTTGACGCTGCCGTTGACGTCAATGGGTGTCCAAATAATGTTGAAGCGCAATGGTTTTGACATGATCGACTTTTCCGACGCGTGTCCAACATTTTTTGAAGCCACCGAATTTTCGCTGGCAAATTTTCACGCCAGTTTTGCAAATGTATTCACCGCTGATGAAACACAGAAATTCAGTGCGAATTCGCGCCTGACACACTTTTTTTCGCCCATCACTATTTATAACTTCAAATAATAGAGATGTGATTTTTGGTTTGCCACCCAATCTTCCTCTGAACCTTTATTGCCCATTTTTCCTTTGGGTTGCAGCTACTAGGTGATAAACATTGGGTTCCATGCATTCCCTAAGAGCAGACATAACTAGATGGCCCCCATGTTCAAAGAGATGACAAGGAAGCATCAAACAGCAATTCCAGGAAAGAGGGGCTAGAATTGGAGCAGGTTGTAGTCAACTGTATCCTGAAATCAGACCAAGTGCAATGTGCAAAACACTTGCCAGTCTACGTGTTTTTTTTACCCTCAATGCATTATTTCATTACATTATATATGGGTGGCCGCAAAATAGGGTGTAACTTGCACACGATTTATTAAATGAGTATACTATGTGCAAATTCATATTTATTAGTGATTGGCGAATAAATTTGCGGAAATTCGCAGAACTGGAGTGAAAAATTTGCTGGCGTCCCAGAAATTTTGGACGTGTGTCCAAAGGTGATTGCGTCAAAATCGCTGCATGCCAACACTATTCAGATGCTCATTGACATTAACGCCAGCGTCAAAATTGATGCGATCATCAGAATTGACGCTGTCGTCAAAATTGATGCGGGTGTCAATTTTCGAGTTTCATGAAATTTTTGTGAATTTTTCACCATTTCGTGAATTTCACAGGAAATTCGAGAATTTTCCGGCAAAACAGGAGAAATTCGCCCATCACTAACATATGATGTGGCAGGGTTACAACTTGCACTATTCTCAGAATGGTGTTGCTGAAGGCACCAAAGTGAACAAAATGCAGCCCACAAAGCTACATATACCTTTGCCCCTGAGGAAGTATTACTGAATACGAAACGCGTTGGGCTGTACTAATCTTAAATAAAGCTAATTATTTATTTACACAGTGTTTAATTCTCCTATTATCCTATACGGACTAATTAGTGCTTAATACTAGTCTCTATACGAGACAATTGCCCCATCAGCCATCAGGTCATCGCTGAATTAGGATTGAACTGACCCCCCTTATTCTCGAGAGTGTCCGCTCCCGAGTCAGGCACATCTGCACGAGGAGACCGTAAAGAAAGGTAGACCCAAAGATCGAATTGGAAATTTAGCGGCGGACCCGCTTACCGCAACATTGCAACGCTTCGCCTATGACGTTAACATCTCTACTGCACGGATGCCGTAAGATCACAAGAGCCGCTCCTAACTCCAGCGTGCACGAAGAGACACAGCGCTGAATGAGAACACAACTCTGGGGCTTCCGACAGGCAACCTTTG
Organism: Xenopus petersii; assembly: GCA_038501925.1. Lineage (NCBI taxonomy): Eukaryota > Metazoa > Chordata > Amphibia > Anura > Pipidae > Xenopus > Xenopus petersii. The sequence continues at coordinate 116,743,847 of CM076679.1, read as the reverse complement.
ATTCACAATCACTAAGCTACTGTGGGGTAAGCGCGGACGGTGTTCACCGTTCACATATTATATTATACTTACCATACTGCACTATTGGAGTTTCTTCCCTCTAGGAAAAAAGTTTTTTCGATGCAAGCATTAACCGAATTTAAACACCTACGGGCATGATAACTGCTAGACCATTGTGAGTAGTTTCATTTATTAAATATAATAGGTTCTGGCACAAACATACTACACCATTGGGAATGCTTTTTTCTTTATAGGTTGGGAGATCCTAACACTGTTGTCCAGCGCACCTAGCACTTCTTTTACCCATTTTACCTAAAACGTGGATTAGTGGATCCACACATCATAGTTGCTGCTTTTTCATATAAAAAGGAAAAGAAAGGTATCTTCGACCCTTCTACCCAGACTCTTTTAAGCTACATATATATTTATAATAAATGTGTTACAGGTATGGGACCTATTATCCATTACCTGGGTTTTTTCGGGATTGGGCATTTTTCCGTAATTTTATCCTACCAAAGCAAATTTAAGCATTGAATTAAACCTATGGAATTTTTGCCTCCAATAAGGATTAATTATATATTAGTTGGAATCAAATACAAGCTACTGTTTTATTATTACAGAAAAAAAGGGAAATCATTTTAAAAAAATCAGAATTATGTGATTAAAATGGAGTCTGTGGAAAACAGCCTTCCAGAGCCTTCTGGATGATGGGTTTCTGGATAATATTTTTTATGGCTTTTGAGTTATTTAGTTTTTTATTCAGCAGTTTCATCATTTGGATGGTAACCGTGCAGAGACATTGGTGGAGGAGGAACGACAGGACTTTGTGGTTCCTTCCATCGCAGGGCCCGATTGGATGCAATGTGCCCGTGCCACTAGTGATGTCATTCATTTCCTGGGACGCGACGGGCCCCAAAAAGGTTGCAGGGGTTCGAGCCATGGTGCAACTGCACCCTTTGCGCCCCTGGTAGTTCCGCCACTGCTAACGGCACTGATTGATTTGACTGAAGAGACCGGAATATGAATAGGAGAGGCCTGAATAGGAAAGATGAGTAAAAAAAAGTAGCAGTAACAATACATTTGTAGTCTTATAGAGCATTTGTTTTTTTAGACGGGGTCAGTGACCCCTTTGAAATCTGGAAAAAGTAAAAAGAAGATGGCAAATAATTCTAAAACTATAAAAAATAAATAATGAAGACCTGTTAAAAAGTTGCTTCGATTTAGCCGTTTTATAACATACTAAAAGTTGACCTCAAAGGGACATACACATTTCTACCAAACTCCTGGGGCCCAGTTTTTTAAGCCAATAAACTGTACGCAGCTCGGCATATCTTAACAAATTAGCCATTGGCTCTTTGTGCTCTTGCCTTGTAGGCTAATAATAAGGCACGCAGAATGTGAGCTGTGGCACCTAGATAAATGAAACCTCTGTCTTTATTTGTAATAATCCTGATATATTATTTACAGTATATCTCTTGTTTATTTGTTTCTCTTTCTGCCGTAGCCTCACAACATCCTGCACATAAAACCAAAACAAGCCCTGGGCCCCTCTCCCCAAGGAGCACGAGCGGCAGACAGAACCATTTGTCTCATTGATAGTCGTACTGCAAGAATATATGACCCAGGCACAGGAGGTAATAAAGTGCTGATCCCCATTGCTCGCTAGTAACCAAATATCACAGGTTTAATACTAGGTATGAAATGACAGATATGAAGAAACTTGATTACCTGCAGTGCTAGGGTTAAAGGAAACCCCCAGAAATGAATAAGATGCATGAATCCCTAAAAGGCAGATAAATATTGCTTAAACCTTTATAAAAAAAAACATTTATTCAAGATAAATAGGAGCAAAGATCCAAAGTAAGCCTCACCATAAACACTTTAAAAATTATTTACGACTACTTATTGGGGTGGTTCACCATTAAGTTATCTTCTGGTATGTTATAGTATCGCTAATTCAAGCAACTCTTCCATTGGTCTTCATTTTTTAAAATGTTATAGTTTTTGAATTATTTGCCTCCTTCTTCTGACACTTTCCAGCTTGCAAATGGGGGTCCCTGACCCCATCTAAAAAAAACAAATGCTCTGTAAGGATACAAATGTATTGTTATGGTTACTTTGTGTTGCTCATCATTCTATTCATGACCTTTTCTATTCATATTCCAATCTCTCTTTCAAAGTAACGTGTGGTTGCTAGGGTAATTTGGGCCCTAGCAACCAGATTGCTGAAATTGCAAACTGGAGAGCTGCTGATTAAAAACCTAAATAACTCAAAAACCACAAAGTAAAAATCGTTCATTCGATCGAGCGATTAAATCGTTCGAATGAACGATTCAAACGATTTTACAAAAAAATACTTTGACTGCTCAAAACTTATACCAAACACTTTATAGGAGGTCCCCCATAGGCTAAACAGCAATTTGGCAGGTTTAAGGTGGCGAAGTGTTGAATTTGAAATTTTTTTAAAGAGACAGTACTTCGATTTTTGAATGGTCAAATTTGTGATGTATTTTCAATTCAAATCAAATTTTTGCCTATGTGATAATATATAGACTTATCTGAAGCAACTTTTCAGATGGTCTTATTTAAAGGGCATGTAAAGTCTAAAATAGAATAAGGCTAGAAATGCTGTATTTTGGATACTAAATATAAACATGAACTTACTCTACCACAAACCTAATCAAACAAATGATTTATGCTTTTAAAGTTTGCTACAGGGGGTCACCATCTTGTAACTTTGTTAAACATCTTTGCAAGACTAAGACAGTGCACATGCTCAGTGTGGTCTGGGCTGCTTAGGGATCGTCATAAACAAAGTTGCTTGAGTTCTGCATGTTCATAAGTATGATTGTTTCCCTGCTCAGCAGTTAGGGACCTGACAATTCCTATTCACAACAGTAAATGAAGGGAGAATTTCACTGCATACAGTCAGGTTTCTTATAAAAAATTTACACATTTTTTAATTAAAGTATATTGGAGGTTTCTTTTTCATTAAAGAAAGTAAAAATTGGATTTTATTTTTTGCCTTTACATGCCCTTTAATTCATTTTTTATTGCACTTTTGAATTAGCATTCCTAGCCTGTGAAGGAAAGTGCTACTTGGTTTTTGGGGTCAGTGACCCTGGCAACCATTGAAAAAAGATTTTCTTCAAGGCTTAACTGGACTGTAATTTTTATTTTTAATTTCTCTCTTGTTGATCGTCTAATCTAAACTTCCAGACTGCAGCCAGACTGCCAGAATAACGAATCCTCCAAGCCTGAAAGCTGCGCAACAAAATGTGTAAATGTTTCGAAAACCACGAAAAATAATCAATGAAGACTAATTGCACATTGCCTCGGAATGCTGATGTCACAATGTCGAAATTAATTTTAAAGTTAAATTATTCCATGAAAGCATATGTAAAATGTGCCTACCACATGACTGCTTTGGAATCATGAATGCTGCAGTCTGTAGACCTGGAGCTAAATGGGAACATTGTTATAAGTTTTAATTCATGCCCTGTGCTGGGGGCCCTGGGTTCAATTCCAACCAGAGCACCATCAGCAAGCAGTTTGCATGTTCTACCCTAACATATTCGGGTTTCCCACCCCAAAATCATAAAGGTAGGTTAATTGGCTCCTGATAAAACTGACCTTAGTGTGTGAGAATGTTATAGGAATCTTCAATTGTTTTGTAGGGCCCATGTGAATTATGTAAAATGCCTGTAAAGCGCTGCAGAAGATCTTGACACTTTGTAAATATATCGGTAATATCAGCAAATCCAATTTTTAAACACAAATTTTAATAATGTTATACATTAGATTAGGTATAATGCATTATGTCAGCTGATAATGCCCTTTAAGGAATTAAATGTTGATTTATAAGAAAATAAAACAGTTCTGTCTATTATGAGTACTGGGTAGACTTAAATAGATTTTGGATTTGGGCTCCAACCCTTTGGCGCAATGAGACCAGTGCTGCATGACTTTATATATTTGTCTTCTCCATTATATTTTTATTGCATACGATTTGCTCTTTCAGCTTAAGGATGACAAAACACAATAGTACTTAGTGTCTGCCTTCTAAGGACTTAAGAGGGGGACCAGGTGGAGAAGGGAACCAGAGGGGCAATAAAGAGAAAAGGGCCTTCATTAAAATATACGAGAAAATCAAAATGACAGCTGGGCTAAAATAAAAGAGATTAAATCCCTCTTATTGATTGGCAGAACTGTCATGTTTTTATGATTGCAAAATCTATCCCAGATTACGTAGACAAGAGCAGAGCTTTTTAAATTGGATGCAAGCTGGGGTGGTTGTATTGGTCTTCATGCATAACAGCTCCGTGTTGAGGGGCTTTTGCGAAAGAAGGGTGTGAGATTGCCTACAGTAGGGCATAATAGCCCCTGGGAGTGTGACTGTGGGATAGCAGGTATAGTAGGGAGAGATGGTGCCTATAGTAACAGTGGGATAATAGTCTCTGCGAAGGGAGTGTGACTGAGGGATAGCAGGTATAGTAGGGAGAGATGGTGCCTATAGTAACAGTGGGACAATAGTCTCTGGGAAGGGAGTGTGACTGTGGGATAGCAGGTATAGTAGGGAGAGATGGTGTCTATAGTAACAGTGGATAATAGTCTCTGGGAAGGGAGTGTGACTGTGGGATAGCAGGTATAGTTGGGAGAGATGGTGCCTATAGTAACAGTGGATAATAGTCTCTGGGAAGGGAGTGTGACTGTGGGATAGCAGGTATAGTAGGGAGAGATGGTGCCTATAGTAACAGTGTATAATAGTCTCTGGGAAGGGAGTGTGACTGTGGGATAGCAGGTATAGTTGGGAGAGATGGTGCCTATAGTAACAGTGGATAATAGTCTCTGGGAAGGGAGTGTGACTGTGGGATAGCAGGTATAGTCGGGAGAGATGGTGCCTATAGTAACAGTGGATAATAGTCTCTGGGAAGGGAGTGTGACTGTGGGATAGCAGGTATAGTAGGGAGAGATGGTGCCTATTGTAGCACTAGGATAATAGTCTCTGGGAAGGGAGTGTGACTGTGAGATAGCAGGTATAGTAGGGAGAGATGGTGCCTATAGTAGCATTGGGATAATAGTCTCTAGGAAGGGAGTGTGACTGTGGGATTTTATTACAAGGACATGATGGTTTCATTAAACTGCTACAACATCCTAACCCATCAGGTACCCAAGTGCTATTGTATGATATGATTGAACTGAGTCTCTTGGAGTAGGATATATCGGTAAAACTGGGCACTATAAATCTGTTGTCCAGGCACCTGGTGAGTAACTATTGCCTAATAGCCCTAGTACATTAATGTACTTTAATTCAAAAATGTGTTCTGTTTTTATAAGAAACCTGACTGTATGGAGTGAAATTCTCCCTTCATTTACTGCTGTGGATAGGAATTGTCAGACGGCCCCTAACTGCTGTGCAGGGAAACAATCCTACTTATGAACAGCAGAGGGAGCCCCTGCCTTACTTCCCAGCCATGCAGAATTTGAGCGGCTTTGTTTGTTTCCCTGTAGAGCAGTCGGCGACTCTGTAGAGATTTGTATTGGATTTTATTTTTGCCTTTATATCTCCTTTAATGTTTCCAACTCCAGCTGCAGGGACAAAGATCATGGATCCATATTTAAACAGATAAACTGGGATTCTATTTGGAGGATTATTTTGCTACAGCCACTGGTTCTGCAGAGTTGGACAAGTTTGTATTAAACAATACAAAAATTATAAAATCCATATTAGTTTATATGACAACACAGAGCCCAGTGCAGTCTGCATATTCTGATTATTAATCAGTCTTGCTGTATCGGCTTCCAGCAGATATTATTTTTATTGTTTTGATAATTTATGACGATCCCTAAGCAGCCCAGACCACACTGAGCATGTGCACAGTCTTGGTCTTGCAAAGATGTTTAACAAAGTTACAAGATGGTGACCCCCTGTGGCCAACTTTAAAAGCATAAATCATTTGTTTGATTAGGTGCATTAAGTTCATGTTTATGTTTAGTATACAAAATACAGCATTTCTACCCTTATTCTATTTTAGACTTTTCTTGTCCTTTTAGGCAGCAGTATTCTTCCAATCTAACTGGTTCCCTCCAAGTTCTCTCAACTCAAAGCTCAGGCTGCAGTCTCATAGCCATCAATATTCTATAATGCTATCAAAAAGTTGTAGATACTCATAATACCACTGAATGTTCATTTAAAAATTAAATTCATTGGAATTGGCTCTTTATTATCATGTTGTTGCCTATTGCTCTTGAGGTCAAGTCCGTTCTGTACACAAAGTAGCAGAAAAAAAGCATTTGGGTACTGGGCATCCTACTCAACACTTTTCTGCCCATCGGACACAATCTAACCATAATCAGTTGCAGTTCTACAGGTCTAAACTTCTGACATGATGGGCAATTATTGCTGTGAAATTGGGATATAGTTTATCTTTATATAGATCCAACGCACACAGCTGAAAACTCTTTTTACAAAAACAAATTCTGTATTAACTGCGGAGTAGAAACTGAAGAAAGAACACAAAATGACCCCTGCAAAATGTAAACAAGTTAATGGGAACTACAGAACATTAGGGAGTGGATGTGAGAATGATAGTTGAAAGGATTACTGCATGAAAGGCAATTTATGTACAGCCAGGGCAGCAAAAAGGTGAAGGATCAAAGGCGATTGTGAAGCATGGGAAAGACTTAGCTGTATTGAAATGACAGATCTCCTGCTGCTGAACTTGCTGGCTCAAAGGGTTTTATCCTTACCGCTTACACACAGGCTCAGGCTACACAAGCCTTCCTCACAGGATTCCTCATGGCTTTCCTGGTCTCCTTCATCCTCTTCATCTTCTCCAGCTCTGATGCTCTCCCTCCTTTTCCTCCGGGAGGATCTCCGGACAATACGAAAAACCTTGTTGACTCTGTTCATGTGAGGGCAGTAAACACCTACTTCTTTCTGATGATTCCTGTGTCCCACCAGGGATGGTCCTGAGAGTGACTTAGTTTGGGCAATGCAAATGCAGCTTCTCCAGTCTGGAAATCTGAGCTGAACATTCACTCCAAGAATAAGAATAAGAAGAGACAGCCTTATCAGCCTCTCTGCTCCTGAGCAATGTGTGGGTTGATGCCAGTGTATTTTTTTTCCTCTGCTGACTTAAAAGAGCTAATAACTCTTCAGGGCAGTTCCCTTCCAAACACAGTGTTTTAGATTTTAGATGTAAGACTACGCTGTGGCAGGCTGTTATTAGCTCTCTGCAGGCTGTACAACCAAATGCCGCTCACAGCCTTCAAAGCTCTGATAGAGTCAGCAGGGATGGAAGCGACATGTGAAGGAAACACATCACACTCCAAATGTCCCCAGTGCATTCAAGTTCCCCCAATACAACTAATAGGATAAGAACAGGAGAGGCGGCACAATGGGAGATGGGATGATCTATGCAATTGATTGCCAGCTTCTCAGAATGGAGGGTGAAGAAAAAACTTTAACTGTTCTATCTATCTATCTATCATCTATCTATCTATCTATCTATCTATCATCTATCTATCTATCTATCTATCTATCTATCTATCTATCTATCATCTATCTATCTATCTATCTATCTATCTATCTATCTATCTATCATCTATCCTCTATCTATCATATATCATCTACGTATCTATCTATCTATCTATCTATCTATCTATCTATCTATCTATCTATCTATCTATCATCTATCTATCTATCTATCTATCATATATCATCTATCTATCTATCTATCTATTATCATCTATCTAACTGTTCTATCTATCTATCATCTATCTATTATCTATCTATCTATCTATCATCTATCTATTATCTATCTATCTATCTATCATCTATCATCTATCTATCATATATCATCTACGTATCTATCTATCTATCTATCTATCTATCTATCTATCTATCTATCTATCTATCTATCTATCTATTATCATCTATCTATATCTGTCTGTCTGTCTATCTATTTATCTATATCTATCTATCTATCTATCTATCTATCTATCTATCTATCTATCTATCTATCTATATCTGTCTGTCTGTCTATCTATCTATCTATCTATCTGTCTGTCTGTATGTCTGTCTGTCTGTCTGTCTGTCTGTATGTCTGTCTGTCTGTCTGTCTATCTATCATCTATCTATCTATCTATCTATCTATCTATCGATCGAAAGTTGCAATAAAAAAAATTAAGAGTTTTTATTTACGCCTGTGAACAAGTGCATTTGATTTATATGCACATTAAGTGTATGTCATCAGAATGTATAAATACCCTAACTATGCCATTAATCCTCCAGATGATCTAATTAACTAAAGCTTTAAAACTTCAAACAAACAGATCTCTGAGCTCTTAGCACGGAACTGGCCGAAAAGGGAAATGCACATCAGAATCAGCAAAGAATCGAAGTAACTTGGGAGAGGAAACCAGTGCGGTGCTGATGAAATGTTTTGGGATATCAGAGTGGAGTCTTGAGACATTGTAGAATGTGACCTAGAAACTTGATGTGGCTTATTCTGTTTATTCTCTCTCTGGGGATGTAATGAAAGGAATGAGGAGAAAAGAAATGGAGGAAAGGCAGATGGAAAAGGGGTGGAGAATGGAGAATAAAAATGTAATTAGACAAAGAGATATATAGATTATAGTTAGGCACATAGACAGGCAATATGTAAAACATGGAGGATAGGAGGCAGAGAGGAAAGAGAACCAGTCCATGATGTTAGGAGAGCGAAGTGGTCGTCGCTAGCGAAAATTCTCCAGAACGACAATCCGCAGGGACATCTCCAATTTACTAAAAAGGGTAGAGGACAATTCGCTAGCGAAAGAGCTCAGCGCCAGTGAAGTTTTGTGCCCTTTTAGCATTACAAATTTTCGCTCAGGTTAACGTTCGTTACTCCTGAAATTCCTCAAAGTGTGAACTTTACAATATGTTTATTTTGCCAGAGTCTGTTTCACCAGGTGTATACCTCAATCTTATGTCAGTGACATCATATCCTGTATGCCAAAAAGTCTAACACTGAGGGTTTTTCATACTTTAATGTGGGATTATGTTTAAAGTTGTAACCGTTGAATATATTTTTTTAAAAACTGTTTTTTAATCATTTGAAGCTCATGCCACATTTGCTTTAGGGTGGGCCAATGTCTGGGATAACAGACAATCTCTTTTGTCTTTATTTTACTTCCCTGGAAAAATATTATATTATTACTTTGTGTAATAACTGTTGGATGTTTAACTTGACACCAGGAACTTCCCTGTGCCCCTGATATCACGACATTGATGGACTCTTGGTGCCAATGTCAACAAATATACAAAGATCATATTATTTTGTGTATATTTGTCTAAACACTGTAGATCAGGGATCCATACACATCCATAAGGTCTGCAGGTTTGTTAACATTGGGAGCCCAAATTACTTGCAATTTGTAGGGGTCCTAATTTAAATCTACCCCTGGCTGGAAAGTATTTCTCAATATGCCTCCCACTATATATTATAAATGTATCTAATCTCCCTCTCATTTGTCCCTGAGTAGTGATGGGCGAATAAATAAGCTTGGCACGAATTTGCAGCGAATTTCCGAGTTTCGCTGCCGGTGAATACATTTGCAAATCTCTCGCGATAATTCACCGGGGAAAATTCGCTTGAATTGCTTGATTTTTTAGCGAAAACGTTCGAATTGCTCGATGTTAGTGAAAACGTTCAAATTGCTAGATTTTTCCGTGAAAACGTTCCAAATTGCTCAATTTTTTTCGTGAAACCGTTTGAATTGCTCAATTTTTTCGTTGAAAACTTTTGAATTTCACCATTTTTTTGGTGAACTTTCTGATTTCACTATTTTTTGAGAATTTTTCGCCGTTTTGCGAATTTTGCTGGAAATTCGTGATTTTTTTGGTGAAACAGGAGAAATTCGCCCATCACTATCCCTGAGGTCACACCCACTTCTCAACCCTGATTAAAACACGACTTGCTTCTTTATCTATCTGAATGTTCCCAGGCTTTCCTTTTCAAACTGCCATCACATCTTTTATTCAGTTTTCTTCTCCCTTGATCTTTATTTCCTTTCATTCTTTTCCCTGTTCCCTCTAAGCCATTTAGATAGGGCAGGAACCCATGGAGCTGTTTTATTATCTGTGAGTTATTATGCTGGGGAGATGGTGCACATTAAGCCCTTCCACTGAATAAAAAGTAGGAGCCAATCCCCTTGCAGTGTTGGACTGTCGCTGTACCTAGTGGTTCAGTCTGACAGCAAAAGGGCCATTCAGTGCTGTATTATTATGCCGAATATTCATATTTGCTATATTTAGCTTTAATTTTCTCTCCCAACGGCTGCGATTATTATAATTATTTTGTTTTGAAACATGCAAGGGATGCTGCATACTAAAAGCTTCAGAATGAACTTCCCTCAGTAGCAAAGTGTCCCCTTGGGGGCAATAAAATAAACATTCAAATGTCACATTACAACTAACGTTAGTTACAGTATGTTCAGTCATTAGTGATGTCCAACCTGCGGCCCTCCAGCCGGCGAACTGGAGCATTCTTCATATTTTATACATGTAAGGGGATTTTTGTCTTTTTCAGCACACCGCTGTTAACCCTTTACTTGCCACAACGACTTTTATACAAAAAACTGATCTTCAATAATGGACACGGTTATCTGATTTATTGCTGCAATTACTTATTACTTCAATGGCTTTCATAGATCTTACTTCATATGGTATATAGTATGTTATTACTTCCATGTATTTAATATAGTCACACCCCTGATGACATGGTCACAAGTAGGTTATTAGTTAGAGCTAGTGGTAGGTGTCCAGACCCAAGAGTGCAGGGCACTCACAGTGTTGTTCCACTTGGGATCTCTCATTCCCTGAGCTGAGTGCTTGAGCAGAGAGGGCTCTCTTAGCCCATATCTGACTCCTAAACCAATCCTAATACTAGTTCTACACTACAGATGTTCTTTATCCTACAGTAGCCTCCAGACATAGGGGCAGATTCACCGATTCGCACCTCTTCACCAGGTGCAAATTCGTTACCACTACGCTAATGCACTAAAATGCGAAGTTGCGTCCTGGGCCCTGAACACTCACGACTTCTTCAATGCGAGCATTTCATAGTGAAGATTCGCTAGCGTTCGTTTAGACCTAATGAAAAGTCGCTAGTGATCTTACACTTAGGTCAATTTGAATAGGGCGGGTACATTACACAAGTTGTATGGACGTCTTTATTAGAGATGTTGGGGCAAATGCTTGAAGTGGCGACTTTTTATTACAAATCTCCAAGGAACCTTAATAAAGACAAAAGAGATCCTCTAATGCCCTAGGCATGAGCCCACTATAAAATAAATGTTCCATAGCCCTCAAATTTTTGGGGAAAAATATTAACCCAAAAATGTTTAAAGTAAGTTAGGACTTTTGCAGGCAATCCCGCTTAAAAAAAGGAAAAGTTGCCAGTGTTTCTTGAACTTTAATGCATATTCACCAGATAGGATATGACGTAAGTGACATATGAAAGATTGAGGAAGATCTAGCTTCATTTTAGCAGCTTGTCTGGTCTGAGGTGGCGAAGTCAACTCTGGCGAAAGAGAGTAAAATCCACACTTTAGTGAATTTGCGGAGCAACGACCATTCGCCTGAGCGAAAAGTCGCCTGGCGATAGAGTGCAAACGAACGCTAGTGACGGTCTCTTTCGCTAGTGAATTGTCGTCTGTGCCTGTTAGTGAATTTGGGGATGTCCCTGCGGATGTAATTTTTGGCGAAAAAGTCGCTAGCGTTTAGTAAATCTGCCCCATAGGCAAGTGGCTGAATTCCCTTTTTAAAGTCTTTTAAAACCACTTGACTCCCCTGTCCTTAAAGGAAAACTATACCCCCGAAATAATGTAGGTCTCTATTAAAAGATACTGAGTAAAACACCGCATCTGTAAAACCTTGCTTCATGTAAATGAACCATTATCATAATAATATACTTTTTTAGTAGTATGTGCCATTGGGTAATCATAAATAGAAAATTGCCATTTTAAAAAATAAGGGCCGCCCACTGAGATCGTAAGATTCACTGTGCACACATACAAACCACATGTAAGGTCACATGAGCCAATTAACAGACAGAGTTCTGCCTTTTGCTTCCTCACTTCTTCCTGTTACAGTTAGTGTTGTAGTATTTCTGGTCAGGTGATCTCTGAGGCAGCACAGATAGAGTCACAAAATGGTGGTTCAAGGCAAGAGATGTAAAAGGGCAATATTTATGTAAATATATATTCCAGTTTGGTAAGATTCTTTAATATGTCATTCAATTTGATATAAACTATCTGTTGCTTAAGTATTCATTTTGGGGGTATAGTTTTCCTTTAAGGAAACTCCCAGCACCTCTCTCTGAACTCTCTATAATCCTATGCCATAGCTGAAGTTAACTCAGTAAAGAAAAAGTAAAAACCCGTACTCTTCTGCATACCCATGAATGAATTTGTTTCACTGCAAGGCATTTTCCATAGACCACTAGTGGTGCTTTATTACTAAAGGAGCCAAGGTAAGCAATATGGCATCTCGGATCAGTTTTACACAGAGAACGATGTCTAATGTATAAATGTTAAACCACCTAATTGAAAAAAAATCTAACATTGGATGGGTAAAATGGGTCAGTGTGTGCTCTTTTGAACATTTTTGCATGAATTATTTTTTCTCTAGTTTTCAAGATAGAACTGTTTTGGTACTGCTAATCTAATGACATGAACAGCGCCATCTTCTTGTCCATTCTGCTGACCGGCCTGAGAATTGTGGTTTGAATAATTCAAAAATAATTGACATTTTGTTGGATTTTTATTTAACAGTTCAATACAGCCGACCCACTCACTGGTGACTGCTGTGTAATGTCAATATATCCATGCAATATCGAACATTATTTAAATGGTTAATATACAAACAGAGGAACCCGATGGTAATGTCCTTGAATATAAAGAATTGGAAATTCCATATCCTGCTTATAGAGAAAAGTTTACTAAATACAAAGCCAACAATAGAAAACACTTCCAATTTATCTTGTCTTATACGAGTTCTTTTTCTCCCTTTACCTTAATAATTTTTATGATTCCCCCTCACTTTGAAGCCAGATAATATTTGTAAAGCTGGTTCCCTGCCGACTACACATTCCATTTAATCACACTGCCATGCGAGAATGCAATTAACCGATATAAGTAAAGAAATAGACCACCGTGCTATGTATATGAATAACATTGTGCTCAGAAGTGCAGTCTGGAAACCGAAGATTCAGAGGGAATATAAAATGTTTTGCCCAATACCCCCTATGAATATGAACAGTTAATAGAGATTAAATAGTGTTTCTGGATGCAAGCATTTACGTTCCAAAGGCAGTGAGGCTGATTCAGTTTAATCTGTGTTGATGGTTAGATAATAAGATCTGCAAAGCCTGTGCAAAATCAGAGTGGGAACCCTTCCTCCAATACTATACTGAGCACTCATCCACATCCAAAAGAGTGTGTAAGTGGGAATCTAATGGAACCAGTGGTGTAACTACCATACACAGGGCCACCATTAGAAATCACGGGCCCCATACAACAACATTGGTGGTCAAGGCCCCCCTACAAGTTAAAAAAAAATAATTGGTGAACAGGGTCCCCCTATAAGTTAAAATAAAAAAAAATCGGCACCAGGGCCCCCCTTACAAGTTAAAAAAAATTGGGACTCCAGAGAATATTTTTTTTAAAAAAACATTGGTGGCAGGGGCCTATAGATTATTAAAATAATACATTGGTGGCCAGGGGGATAAAAATTTTTTAAAAAAACACACATTGGTGTTCAGTTGAATTGAACTCGTGGCTTCAGGACTTCAACTTCGCCTCCTTTAGTGACTTTGGGTCTTTTCGCCTCTTCAGGGCTTCAGTTTCGGCTATTTTCATGACTTCGGGTGTTTTTGCGGCTTCGGGACTTCTGGTGTTTTTGCGGCTTCGGGATTTCGGCTGTTGGGCTGATCAGAAATTCAGCATTTCTGCTGTTCGGGACTTCAGAAGAGGTGGCACGGCTTCGGCGCTGTCAAGGGGGGCCCGGCTATTTCTAAAAGTGCAGCACAGCCAGGCCCACTGTGCCGCCCTGATGGTGGCCCTGACCATACAGCAGACCTCATGGCCGCATGTAATGTGGTATACGGTTGTTGATAACTTTGATAATACATTGCCAAACTAACACCTTTACAAAACACACCACCGTTACAGGGAATGGGAGACCTGTAGCTGAACAATTAGAAGATAAGGCTCTGGCCACAAGGGCAGATTCGGGGAGATTAGTCGCCAGGCGACAAATCTCCTATTCTTCGGCGCGACTAATCTCCCTGATCTGCCTTCCGCCAGCTAAATTGTAAATCGCCTGGGGGCAGGCACACGGAACGATTTGTTTTCGGAAGTCCCCTGAAGTTTCCTCGTGAGGCAATTACGGGCGGATTCGGAAAACGAAACGCTCCGCGTGCCTGCCGCAGGCAATTTTCATTTTAGCCGGCGGAAGGCAGAGGAAGGCGTATCGGGGAGATCAGTCACCGCAAAGAAGAGGAGATTTGTCGTCTGATGACCGATCTCCCAGAATCTGCCCATGTGGCCAGATCCTCATAAACCGGAGGTTCACACGATCTTCCAGATGAATCTAGTAACAGCTTTATTTACAGATTCACTCGAACAGCTTCTCTAGTCTCCACTGTTCATACAAGTCCCAATTATATAATCATCAAATATAGCACAAACATACCAAACTGTTTGCCTCCCACCTGCTGCCTACCTTCCTGATTCTTTTCCTTCAGGTCAGGTGGCTCTACAGCTCCCAGGTAGTGATGGGCGAATTTGTCGGCGGTGTCAATTCGCGGGCATTATAAACGTCACTGACGAAATTTCCGATGCTGGTGATAATTCCGACGCTGATGACATCTGATGCGCATTAAAGTCAATGGGGGTATGTTTAATTGTCGACGGCGACGCAATTGTCGCCAGTGTCAGAATTGTCGCAGACAAATGTTTCAAGATAAAAATCAAATAACATTTTGAGGGACATCAGGCATGAAAGCTGCCACCTTTTCTGACCTTTCTATATTTTTATATTTCTACCCTTTTAATAACATTGGCATCAAGTATCATTTTTATCAGCCAGGCAGGTAATATACTGTCCCGGTGGTAATGTTATATGATACAGGGATTCATATAATAGCATCCAATAAGTGATCCAGTGTATTCACCCAACTGCTGGAAGAATAATAGTAAAAACATGATTGGTTGTCGTAAGTTATTACCCATAATCTATGTGTAAATGTGCATTGCATTGAGCTATGCTAACGATTTATAAAAGATAAACTTTCAAACCTTTCTTTGATTATGCATAGTATAAATCAGTGATCCCCAACCAGTAGCTCGTCAGTAACATGTTGCTGCCCAACCCCTTGGATGTTGCTCCCAGTGGCCTCAAAGCATGTGATTATTGTTGAATTCCAGGCTTGGAGGCAAGTTTTGGCTGCATAAAAATCAGGTGTACTGCCAAACAGAGGCTCCTGTAGGCTGCCAGTCCACATAGAGGCTACCAATAACCAATCACAACCCTTATTTGGCACCACCCAGGAACATTTTTGATGCTTGTGTTGCTCCCCAACTCTTTTTACATCTGAA
Source organism: Xenopus petersii (assembly GCA_038501925.1). Classification (NCBI taxonomy): domain Eukaryota; kingdom Metazoa; phylum Chordata; class Amphibia; order Anura; family Pipidae; genus Xenopus; species Xenopus petersii. The sequence goes on along the minus strand of CM076679.1, from coordinate 116,728,202 downwards.
TGTTGCTCATGGGTGGAAAAGTTTCGGGACCTCTGGTATAAATAATGCCCCCTGCGTGATGGGTTCCTTATGTGAGCAGTTAGAATCGATATAAGTATAGTACAAACCTATATGTCAGTTAGTCCCATATTTGTTATAAAGTTATTATAAAGTGAAGTATAATTTGATAGTACTGATACTGGATTTCTAATGATCATTTCCTTTGTTGTAGCAGTAGCTTATCTTATCAGGGGCGTAACTACCGGGGGAGCAGGGGGTGCAAATGGGCCAGGGCTCGCACCTCCGCAGGGCCCCCCCCGGAAGATCGTGCGCTACCGACTCCAGCCGGCTGCAGCGGCACAGAAAAATAGCGCACACGAGGGTGGGGACGGGCCCGTCTGCACGGCTCGCACCAGGGCCCGCCCCAACCAAGTTATGTTACTGTATCTTATGGTAATTAAACTGCATGAATCCATATTGGTGTCAAAACAATCTTTTTGGGTTTATTTCAAGTTTAATTTTTTTTTTTTTTTAGCAACCTTACGTTATGGAGAGCCAAATTGCAGAAAGTTCCCTTAGATCTATAATGTACAAAGAAATCATGATAGGAGACATGCTGGACTAAAATATATACAGAAAAGAGTGAAAATAATTACTTTATATAGAAACCTGTGTAAGGAGGTAATATATTTTATTTGTAACATAAATAATTTAGGCAATATTCAGTTCAGTCAGCAGGTGGTACCAACCTTTGAAGGGATGCTGTCATTAGTGATGGGCGAATTTATTTGCCAGGCGTGAATTTCAGCATTTCGCCGCCGGCTCAAAACAATACCGTCGCCGGAGTCAGAATTGTCGCTGGCGCCAATAATATTTTGACGCTGACGGCAAAATTCACGCTTCGGGAGAAATTCATCATTAGCTGTCATGGGAAAACATGTTTTATTTCACAATGCATCAGTTAATAATGCTGCTCCAGCAGACTTCTGCACTGAAATCCGTTTTTCAAAAGAGAAATTCATTTTTATATATTAAATTCTGAAATCTGGCAATGGGCTAGACATATTGACAGATCCCCATGTGCCCCCTGTCATGTGACTTGTGCTCTGATAAAGGTGTGATGTAACACTCCTCCCTCCCCCCCCCCAGCAGCCCATTAGCCGAACTATGGAAAGGTAACCAGATACCAGCTCCCCAGTAGATATAAGAACAACACTCAATAATAAAAATCCATGTCCTACTGCAACACCTTCACATTGAGTAGTAGAAACAATAGCCTGCCAGAAAGCAGTTCAATAGTGCAGCACTGGCTCTTTCTGAAAGCACATGACCAGGCAAAATGACCTGAGATGCATCTACACACCAATATTACAACTAAAACAAAATATACACTTGTTGGATTAGGAATTCCCCTGCAGCAGCCTATATAAGGCTCGCCTCAGAGGTGAGCGTTAACTGTGCTAGTCAGGAAGGCAGCCTGTGACCCTAGCAAAGAGTCAGTGTTTGCAGTAGAGCCCTGGGCAATTGTGTGCTAGTGGGAGCCTAGGGGAGCTGTAGTAAGACAGCTTGGGGGAAGCTCCTACACTTTATGTTGGACATGACGGAGAGGTAGGGGGTAAGCTCTATTGAAAGTCACGACCCTCCAATGGCTAAAGGCACCCTGCCAGTGCATTTCCACTTGATAGAGACATTTGATGCTTCTGGAAAAGGACTTGTGTGAGGATTTGAGAGGATCCTTTGAGAAGCAGTGATTTGTGTAACTGAATTTGTGTAACTGATTTCTGCTTACAATGTTGGGCCTCCCATGCCCAAGTCTATACCCAATTCCTTTACCATTCCTGTGAGAAGCTGTCCAATAAAAGTCATCACATACCTGGTTAGATGATTACTTCTTATAGGAAAGACCAATGCAATCTTCCTACCAGCTACAGATAGCCCCAGTACACCTTAACTTTACTGATGCATCAGATGCTCCCCAAAACACACCATCTCCTTAATTTTTTTTCCATAAAAAACATACACAGATTACAGAGCAGCTCCACTTGCTGTAGCACATGGTGGAGGGTCAAATGGAATTTTAAAAACTATACATTTCACAAAGGCAAAAAAAAAAGAGAGAAAAGAATCAAAAAGATTTAAATAGGTAATGGTATCTAGTATCTTGGGTGGCATGGATAATGGGCTCCTGGATAATGGGTTATGAAATAGGAGATCCTATAATTGTACAGACTATCGTTACGCTGTCCGTGGTACTGAAGAGAAACTTTCCCATCAGCTGGCACTGGTCTCAAACAACAACAAGGAGCGAATTATTATTGTGGGTGTAGATTTTTCGGATACATTTACCAATCCTAATTCAGCTTCTCGGAAGAATTGTGTCCCCCAGTTTTCCTTTAATGCCAGTGGGGGCCCTCTTCTTAAACTGGCTTAGCAGGAGTCTTTAAACCAACACCACGCAACTAAGCTACAAGATGTGACTGCAACAAAACCCATATGTCAGAACCCTTTTACCTTACTGCAATCATTAGAATAATAGGTTACTGTTGTCACAGTGTGTGTGTTTCCTGACATGCAAGACTGGCACCCTGAGGACAAATGGGATTCATAATCTCTATTAGAATTTCAGCCAAATGAGCCTGAATCCCCTCAGCACGCAGATTCATGAACTAATTAGGCCCTCACTGTGCTTCCTCCCTCTTCAGTGCTGAACTGATTACATACTAGTCGGCACAATCCTAACAGAAAAAAATAAAACATACTTAAAGGAGAAGGAAAGTTAAAATTATTGGGGCTTCTAGTTTGCTTAAAATAAAATAAGGACACCACAAGGTTCTTGCAGCAAACTAACAGAACAAGTTTATTGTGCAAAACAATGTTCACAGGTTAATGCTCACAAGATCCACAGAGGCAATGCAGCACAAGATGTTGCATATCAGGACAGTTTTCCACAGAGTCTGCATGATGTGACAGCTAGGGAAGCTGAAGGATTCCAATGCCCTTCTGGTCCAGATCCTATACAGCAAAATGGATCAGGAATAAGACTATGCCTGAATTCCTCTTCAAACTTAAGCAAAGTAGAGCCTAGGGGAGAGCTACTCCCAGCTATCAATCTTAGTTGGAGCACAAGCTGCTCTTTATCTGTAGATCTGACTATCTCACTTTGATAGAAAGTGCTATTAAATGGAATAACCTGTCCCTGCCTCGGCCACTGGCTCCCTGCTCCCTGACTTTCACTAGAGGTAGGGTCCCTTTAGAGCCTGGTTGAGCCCAGGCTCCTTGGAGCACATCCAGGTGGGTCAGCAGCTGAAGGCCAAAGAGAAAGGGACACCCCTAACCAAACACTAGTTTAAAATGTGTCAGAAAGTGGTCATAGGCCTGTAGGTCAATGATATAAATGAATCAATGGATACATGAGCTTTTTCCCAGTAACTGGAATAATTAGGAGATGTAGGGATTTAAAGCCATAGGGAGGGTATGAAACCTTTGGGTGCCTACACAGCACTACGTATGTTTTTCAACACAGTATCCATATAGGGCAGGAGGGGTGAAACGTCCCCCAGCCCCTTCATTGAATGACCTCTAAGGGGGATCATATCAGTTCAATAAACTACAAGCTCCATCTGGTGCCTAGTGGTCAGTCGGACAGCTCAGGAGCAGTAAGACATGATCAGCATCAGCTGGTATGTTCAGTGTCAATTAAATACTTTAAAGCAGCTTTGCACATATAATACATAGGATGGCACCACCTCACATGTATCAGTAGAAGCCCATTGCATTCAGTCTGGATCTGAGCACTTAATGAATCCCAATATAAGAGAGAGATGTATATTAATAATATGTTCTTACCTGTATACAGATAAGCTCATCGAAAAGGTTAAAACAACTTTAGAAGAGAACTTTTAGGTTCCCTAAGAGACCTATTTCTAACAGAGATATCAGCGGAGCGAGGCAAATTGCTTCCTTGCTGTAGAGAATATTGCAAGGCCGTGGGCGCACTTACTGCTACGTAAAGCTTTGCTCAGCCTGGCAGACTGCAATTGAGCTTGTTTATTAAAGTTATAAATTACCCGATTTATTGAGGGTCTGTGACTCTCTACTTCCCAGGTAGCTGTTTCCTTAGCATGCGGCCAGCTGTCTCAGGTCTTTGATAAATGTTTCAGGCACTTTAAGATGCCACTAAATTTCCATTAAATAACCTTTTGCATACTAATATGAAATGCAAATCTATTTTACAAGAAGGTTGTGGCCTATGTGGGAAATTCTCCCGGAAGAATTGGTAGAATTTAAACAAAGCAGAAATGGAACAGAGGATGCATAACTAAGGAGGGGATCTCCCTGGAAATAAGAGTAAGAGTAATGTACAATGTGCAATGCAGTAGGATTCCAAGGACTTCTTAAAACAATAGAATAATGGATGACCTTTCCTCTAACATATCCAGCATTGAGGTTTGTTATTTTTGGGCCACGCAGGTAACTAAAGGCTATACCTATAATCCCTAGTGGCCATAGAGCAAAGAAGCACATACAGATAGTAGCTGTGTTTCCTGTTGTCCTTATGTGAATTACTGTATGTATTGCTCAAGTGAGCAAATAAGTTATGTGATTAGTCCGTGATCAGTGTTGCACTACTGTATGTACAGTATACCAGTGCAGAAGAGGCATTCAGCAATTGGACTGCCTAGATACATAATGTCTGTGTCCCAAAAGACAAGGGATGCACTGAATCCAGAATTTGGTTAGATGAATCCTTATGCTGACCAAACTGAATCCGAATCCTAATTTGCATATGTAAATTAGGGGCAGGAAGGGAAATCACATGACTTTTCATCACAAAACAAGGAAGTAAAAAAAATGTTCCCACTCAGATTCGGATTTGGTTCAGTATTCGGCCGAATCTTTCATGAAGGATTCAGTGATTCGTCCGAATCCCAAATAGTGGATTTGGTGCATCCTTACAAAAGACACTAGGGGTCATTTACCACAGTGCTCATTCAAAAACCACTTGTATTCTGTTGTGACTGCGATCTGAACCAATCGCCAGATTGGAGATCCAGGACTGGATGCAGAGGAATCAAGGTACAGGATTCCAATGTGACTGGTGCCCCAAAAAAGTTAGGAGATGGGTAGGAGGTCTACATGTCTTGCCCTGCCCACCTTTTCATGAATACAGTGCTACCAAATACAGCCAGCACTATATTGCTGTTGCATATGCATTAGACCTATAGCCAATCAAAAAAAGTGCAGGGTGAGCCACAAGTGTACAAAAGCATTGCGATTTCTGTCCATTAATTTTGCACTTTGCACCGCACTTTTATAACTTACCCCTCCTATCTTGTGTGCTTTGCCTCTGATTAACTTATTGACCTCATCTTGGTGAGTATCGTAATGTGCTTCATCACAAGTTGAAAACATCCAGCTGGTTATGAGTGCTAGGTGGGTTTTCTTTGGACTTGCCTGTATCACACTACTACTTCTACCGCTAAAATGGACCAAAAATAAAAAATCCATGTCTAAACTGCCAGTACTGCACAGGTTAATTACAGCTGAATGGAAGAGCCTCATCAGCTATTTAAAGCAAGCATTGTACCCATGTCCCCATCTCTACTCACTCCTTGGGCTTCCTGATATTTCTTCCTGATTTTTAAAAATTCTGAGGTTGGGTTTTCGTGTACCGATTAATAAATGTACATTTTGCGTAAAAACGCTCCAAGAATCCAGCTTATCTCTCCGCCATGCTCTGTAGTGACTCAGCAGTCGGCCAGCTTGGCCTTATCTCAGCCAGCATTCCTCATTTCTATTCCACAGCCTCAATAGGCTTAAACGCATGCCCCGCATCCTGCAACCCAAGAATCTATTATCTGAATCTATCTGTTATTCTCTGGTAACTACCCCAACAGAAACCACCCCATCCAGTGAATACAAGCAGAATTACATTGTGTTCTCACGGCGTCGGCCAAATGGAGTCCAAGGAAAAAATCATATTAAATGAATAAAGGCTGCCAGGTCTGATAAGTGAAAGATAATTACACTTCTGTGCAGCTGCAAAGCTCAGGACCTGAGTCTTATCTTCTGATTTCCATATATTGCGACGCTGGGCACTGCCAATCATCTGGTGCTTAATACCCTCTCTGAAAGCTGCTTTCTTTCCCTCAATCTGACTTCACAAAGTTGATGAAAAAGCCCACGCTGCTTCTGAACACAGACAGTTCATGGGATCTTCCAAAGTTTTACAGACTTTCCCTGTATGTGGGACCAGTTCATTGACTGCACTGTATGGTCTTGGTCTGCTCTCCAAATAACAATGTGTTTGTTGCTGAACTTCTAAAATCTTGTGTGGTCATACCACAAACAACACTTGATTTATATTTGAATTAACTTAATTTTCCTATGATAGACCAGAGCTTGTCAGACTTTTTCAGGTTTAAAGGTTCGCCCTTGGGTTGAGGCTCCCTTTAGCTCATAAAAAGTTCACAGTTACAGGAAAATATCAGTATATTAGCAAATAGTTGCAAGAATATGTGGCATGGCAAATGTAGTTTCACCCCAAATATCCCCTATTTAACCCTCAAGCTTTTTTTAGGCATTATTCTCTGATACGATGCAATGCGACACGACTGTTGTATGCAGACCCTGCGCGCTGCGTCTGCATCCGACACGATCCAACACTGGCATTACTTACCTTATTTCCGTCGCATCCGGCGTGACCCCAGTGATTTTGTGCAGCGCTTTGGATTGCGGCAGAATCGGCCGTGTAGTCCTGCCCTTACGATTAACCATACCTCCCAACTGTCCTGTTTTCTGAGAGACAGTCACAATTTTGACAGCTCAGCCAGCAGTCCAGGATTTCTTACTGAAATGCCCCAACTTTTTTTTTGATCTCCTGCACTGGCACCAGAAGAAAATACAAAGTTTCTGAAACTTAATTAAAATAAGAAACTTTTTGGCAGAGAGCCCAGAACATTCAGCAACTGCACTTAGATACTTTTGTAACGATTTAAGATAAGCAAAGATACAATTGGAACTATTTAAGATAATCAGGTCTCTTGGGAGAACTGAGATTCACAGCTTAAAGAGCAATTTCACTTTCGTTAGCAAAACTGTTATAACACATAAAACACTAAAACTCCCGAAAGTGTGTTCAAACTTTCATAGCCTGCCAAATTTTGGGAAAATGGACATGGTAAATAGGGGTAAAAATGTTGGGGTAAAAAAATGCCCAACTTTTTGTCCCTTTTTCCAGTGGTGTAACTACCGGGGGAGCAGGGGGTGCGATTGGGCCAGGGCCCGCAACCCCTCAGGGCCCCCCCCGGCAGCTCGCGCCACTGTTCTAATGCGGCCGTTTCTGGCCATATGGAGGGGGCTGGGCCCGGCTGCACGTCCCGCGCCAGGGCCCGCCCCCCTCTAGTTACGTCGCTGCCTTTTTCAAATGTTGGGAGGTATGATTAACTGATTTCTGCTAAAACAGATTAAAGTATGCGTGTGGAACGACTGTAAGATGCCACTGAGGCAGGGGCTCACATAAAATGTGCCAGATTCAATTCCTCGAGAAAATATTATTTTACAGTTTATCACATGAAAACATATGTGAGATTCAATTTAATGATAACGAACTTGTTCAAGTTCCACTCAAGTTTTCCCCATAGACTTCAAAAGAGTTTTCACCTGATAAACAGTGTGTTACATTTTTGAATAACATATGGGAAAAAAAACTTGGAACTGAATTAGGAGATAAAGTTTTCTCCTCAAACTGAATCATCATAATAATAAAGTAAACAAAACATACAGTAGGTGCAGGATAACCAATTCTGTCAGCACTTTACATGTCTAAAATGTTTCCTTGGGCCTGACTCTATTGTAGTCATGCAATAAACTGGGGATCCCTAACAAAATGTACTCTTTGTGTCAGTGTCCCCAAGTGAATAATGAAAATTAAGTTCTATTTGCAAAAACAGTGGCATAACTTTGCTTTCCTGGGCCCCCCCTTGTAAAATATTGCATCTCCCTCTATGTTGTTGCACCTACGTACATGGACAATGCAGGTGTAGACTGGAAGGAGGGTACCAGGGGGTGTGGGTTCTTACTGGGTCTTAAATCAAGTGGAACAAAAGGGGGCTATCCAGCATTCAAAGGAATCCACAGGGCCAAAAAATAAAGTAAAAACATTATTTATTTGTAGAATCTAAAATTTACACATCTCCATGGGCCCTACGCATTTCATGCCCTAAAGGCACCTTGCTAAAGGCATGAAATGCATAGGGCTCATGAAGATGTGTAAATTTTAGATTTTGCAAATAAATATTGTATTTACCTTGTTTTTTTGGCCCTGTCGATTCCTTTGAGTGCCGGAGAGCCCCCTTTTGTTCCATTTGATTTAATCCGAATTGCTGCTCTCTGAAGCTGAGGGTCTGGGGCTGGTGAACCTTGACCACTGGCCACATTTGGTAAATCATCTACATTGGTACTCTGTAGAACCATTTTCTTTGTCTTACTTTGTCTACCCAGTCCCCTGGTCCCATCTGTGATTGCAGGGCCTGCTATGTTATGTTAGCTCCTACCTAGAAATGTCTTCTGTCCTATGAAACAAACACAGTAGCTGACAACCCCCTGGCAATCAATAATTCATAGGATAGGTTCAAGCCCCCACAAGGTGTCCAGAACTGCTCTGTGTGTGTTATAGAGGGAGCATTCAAATCTAACACCTAACACCAAATTGGGAGGGGGGTAGAATGTAATCGAGACAGCATCACAACCATCTATACCATGTAAAGTTCTCACGTTGCTGCACCATATAGATTGTTGTGAGCTTAATCAAGGATTTCCAAGCAAGAAATAACTAGATTATACCTTAGATCCTCAATATAAAGGGGATATTATATTGAACCTATGTAACTATATAATAGAATTAATAAAGAAAGTCATTGTTATATGTCAATGCCCCATATTAATGCGTTATTAATGTCAGAGCCACAGGGGAGGAGGGAGTAAGCAAAGAATGAAATATTAAGCTGGAAAGTACGTGATAGCAGAGAGGAGCCTGGGCTGAATGATGCATTTAGGTTGGGAGAGGATGGAAAGCAGCAATCAGAGCAACAAAAGAGCAAAGTGTAGGAGGGAGACATTAGTAAAATGAGCTGAAGAGTTGATGGGAAATTGCAGGCAAGGCTCAGGAATACAGAGGGAAGCAGAATACACACAGGGAAAATAAAAGAACTGAAAAGCTTAAATTAAGTAATAAAAAAACAATAAAGATATATATATATATATATATATATATATATATATATATATATAAAAATCTCAGGACTTACTTGAAAATAGAAAATGTTTTATTAAAAGACTAACGTTTCGGCCTCTCAGAGGCCTTTCTCAAAGTAAAGAAAAACACATAATGAATGTCTTAAATACAAAAAAGATGGCGGGAAGTGTAAATTGGCTGACCAATCATAAACGTTATCAAGTCATTATATAGTTAAATACAACTATACATTTGTATTTATATAGCTGTTAAGACAATACAAATTAAGTTAAAACCCCCTTCGTTAAGTTCTTAGAAATATTAAAAGGATTAAAAACAATACTAAGTAACAGTCACTTCCTATTAGGTGTTAATCTCAAATTAAACTTTATTCTATGTTACATAGTATCAAAAACATTAGTAGGTGAAAGATCTGAAATAAGTGACCCTCATCTATGCAAATAATAATCGGATCTATATCAAGTCAAGTGGAATATCATAACCCCCACTTGTGTCAGGGAGCAATTGGTTAATATAAACCTGTGAATGCTGGAACATAGTGTTACCTAATGGTACTGCATGCTACGAGGCAAATCTACATATGTGTATTATAGCAAAACAACATGTGCTTTAACCCCTAATAACCATAACTCTACAAGTTATTAAACCCAGTGCTATTGGTTAACAACATAATGTGATAAACTCCTATTATCAGTGTATAGATATTCATCCAATATTATATGTATCAACCTAAAAAGTGTGTATTAACCCTGAATAATAATCAATTATTTAAAATATATAAACCCCGTTTTACTAAACTAAAAAAATCACAAAAGTACAAAGAAAATACAGTGTCAAAAAATATAAAACACGAGCAATAGAAAATTACAACCAAAATTAGAAGCACAAACAGTGCAGTGAGACTGTTCCCCGAGCTGCATATAGTTCATGGCGGATGTCCAGCAATTAGTATGATCAACCGAACCCTTTGTCGGGTAAACCCCAGGAAAACAGTTCAAGGACCGCTGACTCAGGAACTCCAGAAAACCAGCGGCTAAAGCCACCGATGTAGAGGGCAACAGAACACCGACCTCTCAAAGATCACCTACTGCGGGGCCAGCAGCATGCCGGCAAGCGGGTCCCCGATGGACTCCCCGTCAGAGGCCCACACAGCGCAGTGAACCGTGTTCAGTCCTGGAATATATATACCGCATCTTTATTGTTTTTCTATAACTTCATTTAAGCTTTTCAGTTCCTTTCTGATGCCCTTTACATTGTGAATGCTTCAGAGGCAAGTTGCAGAGGGGATTGGCAGGGCTGTATAGCACCCTGCATTGCACCCTGGAAGGCCACTCCAGTACTAGCTGCTGGGCTCCTGTTGACCAAACTGGTTTACAATTAAAGCCAATTCTAACAGTCAGAGCTAAATATCACCAGAGCTTTCAGTGTGGCCAAAGTACAATTTCCATCCTGCACAGAGAAAAATCTATTTGAAACCTCTCTCCGTTATACATTCTACTAATCATGATATCATTAATTGGCATTTAACAAGTGGCTTAATGTACACTTAATTAATTGGCAGTAGCTATTAAAACACATTTGTGCTAAATGTTGCCTATTTATGTTTTTTTAATGAACTTTGAGAGTGTAAGATATAATATAGACTGGTTTGGACTAATTTGGCAAGAAATGATTATTGCAGTTTGTAACATCCAGAATATTATCATGAGCAGGATAAAAAAAGTATTTTATACTAAAGAGGATGTTCTGTCTGACTTGTATGTGTGATACAGACAATGAAATGCAAAAGCAATTGCAGTGTGTCCTTATTTTTCATTCTTTATAGTTTTATAAAAGTCACTTTTATAGGCATTTCGGGTGCCTATAGAGAGAAAAAAATGATTTCCAAATTATAAATAACTTTCCCAGCCTGTTGCTAGACTCTTGACTCTAAATACAGCAATGAAACTGAGGGGGGGAGGGAGCACTTACTGTTTCCAAATCCTAATCAATGCATGTACAGTACACGTGTGTCAATCAGTGTTGGACTGGCCCACAGGGATACCAGGAAAACTCCCGGTGGGCCCAGGTATCAGTGAGCCCTCTTGCTTCTAAACATTTAATCTATTTCATGGTCAATCTCTATTTCTTTATGGAAAAAATGTGTAAAAATGGAAAAAATAGTAAGCAGAAAATATAGTAAGTAGATAAATAAAAGTCTAGGAGAATAAAGAGGTTGAGCGAGGAGAGGAGGAATAATAGTTTGGAAAGTGAGCCCATGTTCTTAGGTTTTCTGGTGGGCCCAAGGTCTAAGGTTATTTTTGGTGGGCCCCTGGCATCCCAGTCCAAAACTGGTGCCAATCGAGAAAGATAGGGGTGGCTAACTGGGGGTGCCAAGGGCAGCACTGTGCTAATACAGCCATGATGGCCAGCACTGTAATCTGTAAATAAAGAACCCAGTACCCACTGACTAAGTCAGCACTGCCCTCCTCAGTTCAGTCAATTAATGAATGCCCTACCCCAAGGTAACCTGGATATTGGACCTTAATGAGGTTGTTCACCTTCCAATTACAATACCGATTTGCAGCACTGGATTTCTAAACTTCTGAAATAGGAAATACATGTCCATGAATATCACAATAGCATTAGTGACAGCTCTGACCAGTGCTAAAATGCTCACAGTGGAGCCCTCACATTGGACGTTAATTTTTATAGACATCTATTAGTTTTCTGCAGAGTTGCCATACTGTGTACCTGATTCTTCAGGACAAACTACCTTTTTTTTTATCAAGGAGGGCTCCACAGGACAGCAGTTGTACGTACATCATATAGTCTTTGGAAAGGAACTATGGCTGTTGGTGTGTATAGATGGAAACAATGACCCCTAGATTGGGAATAAGCATCTCAATCTTGCTGTTCTAGTGTCTTAGTTTCCATTTGTAATGGAGTCTGACTCGGGATCCCAAGATGGCGTCCAAGATGGTGGCTCCCTGGTTCCTCACGGACGCAGCCGGATGACGCCCATCTCTTCCCGCACTCGGATTGGTCGCCGGCGACGGAATGGGCGTCGGCGTCAATAATCGGCGCCGGCGTCGGTTGCATACGTCACGTGTCGGTCGTTGACGTCAGCGCGTCCGCGCACACGTTATGACGCCGATGCGTCCAAAATTGGCGCCAAACCTGGGCCTATAAGAAGGAACTCTGGGAAGTCATCAGTGCCCGATTATAGGTCTTAGCTTGCTATTCCTGGGTGTGTTCTTGTATTATTCCTGCTTATTGTGTACCGACTTCTTGCCTGGATTCCTCGACTTTGAACCTCTTCTGTCTGGACTGATATCGTTGCCTGTTTGACCATTCTTTCGTCTCATCCCTATCTGTACTGCGAACTTGGACTTTTGCTACCTCCTCCCTTGGTTCTCACTACCCCTGAGGCCATTGGCCTTACATTATAATCGGGCCATGGACCCTTCGGAGGAGAACCCAGCGCCGCCTGATGTCGGTGGAGCGCTTCGTGGTCTGGCTTCCCGGATGCAGTCCTATGAGATACAGCAGTCCCATTTTGGTCAGGCTTTGGAAACAATACTTGCAAAGTTGTCGGCTCTAACACCCGCTGATCCTGTTCCTGCACCTGTACCTGTGGCCCCACTCCACGTCTCCGAGCTCCGCATTCCGGCTCCCCCACTCTACAGTGGTGACCCTGCAGCCTGCCGTGGGTTTATCAACCAGTGCGAGGTCCACTTTGCACTCTCACCCAGCCAATTCTTTTCCGAACGTGCCAAGGTGGGCTTCATATTTTCCCGCTTGCAAGGGAAGGCATTGGAGTGGGCTTCACCTCTATGGGAGAAGGAGGATCCCATTATTGACAATGCCAGATCCTTTGTTCGTGAACTGCGAGTGGTCTTTGATGCTCCGGGTCGTGCCACTGCTTCCTCCGCACGCCTGTTCCATCTTCAACAGGGAACTCGCCCTGTCTCAGAGTACGCCATTGAATTCCGCACCCTGGTTGCTGAGACTTCGTGGAATAATGACGGGTATCACGCTGCCTTTTACAACGGCCTGGCGATACGCATAAAGACTAATCTGGTGTCCAGGGAAATTCCATCCCGTTGGGAAGATCTAGTCGCCTTGGCTATAAAGGTAGATACTCGGCAGAGGGAGTTTCAAGCTGAACTCGACAGAGAGCGCTCCCCAACCAAGAGATTCCACAGGTTCCAACCTACTCTGGCTCCTCGTTTTCAAAGACCCTTCCTTCCCAATCCGGCTTCCACCTTGTCTTCTCCAAATCCTGCGGCTCCTGCTTCTTCTTCCCTGCCTTCGGAAGAACCCATGCAGATCAGACGGGCTCGTCTGACCGAACAGGAAAAGCTTCGGAGAAGGGCTGCTGGACTTTGCCTCTATTGTGGTGGAAAATCCCACTTCGCCTATGAGTGCCCAGTGAAGCCGGGAAACGCCAACACCTAGGTAAGACTGGGGAGACTTACCTGGGTGGAATTGGTCCTTCTCCCCATTCTTCTGCTCAACGCTTCCTCCTTCCTGTGCAGATTCGTTTTGGAACCCAGACGATTTCTTCTGAAGCTTTCCTTGACTCCGGCGCAGCTGGGAATTTCATGGATAAAGTCTTCGCTAAAAACCACTCCATTCCCCTGCGATCTCTGGCTGTTCCCCTTCGTGCATTGGCGATTGATGATCGTCCATTATCCTCTGCTACAATTTCCCACTCCACCGATGAACTTTCCGTTATTGTGGGAACCATGCATCTTGAAAGATTGTCCTTCCTTTTAATTGACTGTCCTTCTACTCCCATTGTGCTTGGTTTGCCCTGGTTGAATATTCATAACCCAGTAATAGACTGGGCTTCGTCTCAGATCTCCCGATGGAGTTCTTTTTGCCAACAAAATTGTTTACCCACCAAATCCATCATTAAAGTTTCATCTTTGTCTTCCAATTCTTCTTTGCCCTTTGCTTATCAAGCCTTCTCTGATGTCTTCAATAAAAAGTCCGCCGACGTCCTGCCTCCCCATCGTCCCTATGATTGCCCCATTGAACTTCTTCCTGGAACCATGCCTCCCAGGGGTCGCACCTATCCGCTTTCTCCTTCTGAAACCTGTGCCATGAAGGAGTACATTCAAGAGAATCTGCAAAGAGGCTTTATTCGTCCTTCCTCTTCCCCGGCTGGAGCCGGCTTCTTCTTTGTAGAGAAAAAAGATGGAGGGTTGCGGCCCTGTATTGATTATAGAGGTTTAAATAAAATCACAATCAAAAATCGCTATCCCCTTCCTCTCATCTCTGAACTGTTCGACCAACTCAAAGGGGCTTGTCTTTTCACCAAGTTGGATCTTCGTGGGGCTTATAATTTAATCCGGGTCAGAGAGGGAGATGAATGGAAGACCGCATTCAACACCCGTGACGGGCATTATGAATATCTAGTAATGCCATTCGGTCTCTGCAACGCCCCCGCGGTCTTCCAAGAATTTGTAAATGACATTTTAAGGGATTTACTGGGCCAATACGTGGTGGTGTACTTGGACGATATCCTTACTTTTTCCAGGAACCTTGCTGAGCACCGTCTTCAAGTCCAAGAAGTTCTTTCTCGTCTGCGGAGAAATAACTTGTTTGCCAAGCTGGAGAAGTGTTCTTTTGAAGTATCGTCCATCTCCTTCCTTGGTTATATCATTTCTCAACAGGGTTTCAGGATGGATCCTGCCAAGATCTCCGCTATCCAGGACTGGCCTCTCCCCACCAGTGTTAAAGCTATCCAAAGATTAATTGGTTTCGCTAACTATTATAGACAATTTATCAAGGGGTTTTCTTCCAAAATTGCTCCCATTCTTTCTCTTATCCGAAAAGGGGGTAAGCCTCAGCATTGGCCACCTTCAGCTTTGGAAGCATTCAAGGATCTTAAAACTTCTTTTTCTTCTGCCCCCATTCTCAGACACCCTGAACCATTCCAGCCATTCTACATTGAAGTTGATGCCTCAGATGTCGGAGCTGGAGCAATTTTGTCCCAAAGAGCGTCTACTGACGGAAAACTAGATCCTTGCGCTTTCTTTTCAAAGAAATTCACCTCTTCTGAACAAAATTATGATGTTGGAAATCGTGAGTTACTGGCCGTAAAACTTGCCTTAGAAGAGTGGAGACATTTGTTGGAAGGCTCTTCCGTCCCTGTTACCATCTATACAGACCATAAAAATCTTGAATATATCCAGACACTCAAACGCCTCAACCCTCGTCAGGCCAGGTGGGCACTATTCTTCTCCCGTTTTAATTTCATTCTAACTTTTCGGCCTGGTGCTAGAAACAAGAAGGCAGAAGCTCTTTCCAGAAGCTTTCTTCTTGAAGATCTCTCTTCCGTTGAACCAGAATCCATTGTACCTCCTACAAAGATCATCGCTGCTCTATTTCCATCCTTGGCCTCTCAGTTATTGTCAGTTCAATCTTCTGCTCCTGTAGGAACCCCTGCTGGTGTTGCCTTTGTCCCTCCTGAACTCCGTCATTCCATTCTGCTTCAGTCCCACAGCTCCAAGCAGGCCGGGCATCCTGGAATCAGAAAAACCACTGAACTCCTGTCTCGTCTTGTATGGTGGCCTTCCCTAAGAAAGGATGTCAAAGACTTTGTTTCTTCTTGCTCGGTGTGTGCCATATCCAAGTCTGGACGTTCCCCTCCCAAGGGGTTACTCTGACCACTGCCCATTCCTTCTCGCCATGGACTCATCTTTCTATGGACTTCATTGTGGATCTCCCTAACTCCTCTGGTTACACTGTTATTTGGGTGGTAATTGATAGATTCAGTAAGGTCGCACATTTTACTCCTCTTCGGAAACTCCCCTCTGCTCCTGAACTTTCTTCATTATTTATCAAACACATTTTTCGCCTCCATGGTTTCCCTGCCGAAATTGTCTCCGACCGTGGTTCTCAATTCGTTTCCAAGTTTTGGAGGTCCCTGTGTAAAGCCCTTGGTGTTTCTCTTCAATTTTCTTCTTCATACCATCCACAGTCTAATGGAGCAGCAGAGAGGGTTAACCAGGCCCTTGAACAGTTTCTTCGATGCCATGTGTCATTGTGCCAAGACGATTGGGCAGATCTGCTTCCATGGGCTGAATTCGCACATAACAATGCCTTACACGTTTCTTCTGAAAAATCTCCTTTCTTCTGTATGTATGGTCTTAACCCTTTGGCTTTTCCTCAGGACTTATTACTCACCAATGTCCCTGCCGCCAATGACCAAGCTGCCCACATGTCGGCCATCTGGCACGCCACGGTTGTCAATCTGGAGAAGAGTTCCTTGGTCCAGAAAAAATTCGCGGATCAAAGAAGAATCCCTTCCCCTTTGTATGCACCTGGTGACAAGGTTTGGCTATCCACCCGGAACATTCGTCTCAAAGTCCCCTCTCCGAAACTTGGTCCCAAGTTTATTGGTCCCTTCTCCATCTCTGAGATCATCAATCCGGTGGCTGTCCGTTTACAACTTCCCTCAGAAATGCGGATCCCAAACGCCTTCCATGTCTCCTTGCTCAAACCTGCAGGTACTTCTTCTTCTTCTTCTTCCTCCTCAGCTCCTGTCATGGTGGACGGTCATCAAGAATTCGAGGTAAAAAGAATCCTGGATTCCCGAATTTCAAGAGGCACCCTACAATACCTCATTGAGTGGAAGGGGTTCGGCCCTGAGGAGTGCTCCTGGGTAAGAAGTGCAGATGTCCATGCTCCTCTCCTGGTCCAAAAATTTCATCGGCAGTTTCCTTCTAACCCAGGTGGTCCTGAGGCCCCCCCTAGGGAGGGGGGTACTGTAATGGAGTCTGACTCGGGATCCCAAGATGGCGTCCAAGATGGTGGCTCCCTGGTTCCTCACGGACGCAGCCGGATGACGCCCATCTCTTCCCGCACTCGGATTGGTCGCCGGCGACGGAATGGGCGTCGGCGTCAATAATCGGCGCCGGCGTCGGTTGCATACGTCACGCGTCGGTCGCTGACGTCAGCGCGTCCGCGCACACGTTATGACGCCGATGCGTCCAAAATTGGCGCCAAACCTGGGCCTATAAGAAGGAACTCTGGGAAGTCATCAGTGCCCGATTATAGGTCTTAGCTTGCTATTCCTGGGTGTGTTCTTGTATTATTCCTGCTTATTGTGTACCGACCTCTTGCCTGGATTCCTCGACTTTGAACCTCTTCTGCCTGGACTGATATCGTTGCCTGTTTGACCATTCTTTCATCTCATCCCTATCTGTACTGCGAACTTGGACTTTTGCTACCTCCTCCTTTGGTCCTCACTACCCCTGAGGCCATTGGCCTTACACCATTCCTGTCTGAGCACCATCTACAGGAAGGTTCCATGTTCTTCCATGTCTGCTTGTGTTTCCTCTGGATACTTCTTCAGTATTCTTCAGCACTATATACATGATAATAACTTAAAGCACACTGTTTTTTAATTACAACTGCCAGAATCCCATGGCATCTGAAGGGCAGCCAGTTCTGGTTCATATATAAGGTCCTACATCAGCTTTTTCTACCAATAATCACAATGGACAGTCATGATCATGGTTATCAGTTCCCTCTTCAGAATCTAAAAGCAGACTTAGGAAGCAGCAACCATGAAACGCAGTCACATATCTGAAAGAAACAATTCACAGCCATTCTAGCATGGAGTTTGTACCTTTCTGTAGTTCTAAATGAGAGGCAAGGCCTCCATCACAGGGAGAAATAAAAGTCAAGTTTTCAGTGTGTAGGTGAAGAGAACAAGAGCTGTGAAGACAGACTACATGACTGACGTTCAAGCTCCAGGGCAGCAGAGGACATCACAAATGCTACGGAAGGAGACCTCACATAGTCTTTGACTTTTTTTTCAGTAAATGTCAGAATACCTGCAACAACCTGAAATGTCTCCCTGGGAATGTGTAGTTTCATTTTTCTATTGAAGGGAGCCATGAAGAGTCTTCTACATCGGGTTTAAAAATATATTACTATCTTACTAAGATTTAGCACTGGGTCAGTGTGCTAAACAATCTGTTTAAATGCCAAGCCAGTAGAGTTCATTTAATGCCCCTGGAGCAGGGTACAAAGTTTTTGCACCTTGCACCATGTTGTTCTGTGAGCATACACAGGAGCTGTAGTTACTGCTATTTAGTACTGGTGCTACCCTTGAACCTCCTGCTGGATTTTTGGGGTTCAAGATATTCTCTTAATGCAGAATAAGCACTAAGATTCTAAATTTTGTACCCCATCGTCCTCTTGGGGGAATTAATAAATGAACCCTAAAGAGTGCCTTTATCCATGGCGAAGTAATAAAACAACTGCTCCAGACAACTTAACCTCAATAAAAACATTGATAATAATAATTTTCCCGATACTCATCCGAGCAATCTGGAGCAAAAGTTGTAAAAGGGAACGACCTACAGTACATAAGGTATATCCAACAGATGGCCTTCGCTCAACATCAGGTGAAGACTGTTGGGATTCCCTGGAACTGAAACTCAACAAGAGATGGAGGTTATCCAAGTTTAAATATTCAATATATTGTAATTTAACCACTGAGATTTTGTCCAAGGCAAGAAGACCCTGCTCTGAGATTGGGAGGCCTGGGAAAATTGTCTCTAGAATTTCCCTATTGAGGAAAACTGGATCAGTGCAGGGCCCTGAAGCAATTCATTTGCAAGGTCTTTGAAAATGATTGGCTCTTGTATCATAAACATACACGCTCAAAAATATAAATGTCATTAAATGTAATAAAATGTTAAGTTAATTAAACATTACAAGACCAAAAAGATTAGCCAACCATCTTAAAGGGATTCAATCCGACTCCTAGAATAGCCATGGCATATATACTAAATACTGTATTGTATACTAAAATGACAAGGTGATGAGGTGGGGGAACAAACAAATCACAAGTCCTGAAAGTTGCCCATTGGCAGATCATCACCAAGTCCACTTGTGGCACTGCTCCAAAGCTGCAACATTTTTGAAAACTAGAAAAAATATAAATGCAAGTTTATATTTGTTTCAAGGGTTTAGAGGTTGTGCCAGACTGCATGCCGCTGCACAGGGAAGGTTTCCTATACAGTTTCATGTGGAAGAAAGGCCGTATTGATTCAGCTTTGATGTTTCCTGATTGCGGCTTCCCACAATTTTTCTGATCATTAAGTGAATGGGAAGCCATTAAACCAAATGGACAAGGAGGAAACAGCAAGCTCTCCCTTCATCCTCCCTTAGCAAAAGCCTCAGTGAATGGCAGAAAGAAAAGAATGTTCGATTAAATGCTAGAGCAAAGCTAAAGTGAGAATGGATTGTGAGTCCGTCAGGAGAAGCAGTGAACAATAACTCAGATACTGGGCTCTGGCTGTGAATAATGGGTTTTTTGTCATTTCTCAAATCTTTCAACTCACAACTGGGGCTTTAGGGACTAAAATCAATATAATAAATCTTTAGCTCATCTTCATTCTACAAGACAAGAAGATAAGTAATGGTCAATACTATGTGGAGTATTAGTCCTTCTGTTGTAATCTATACCACATGCCAGACCCATCTATTTGGCAAAATGGTCATTGAATCTTAGCCTATGAGATCTAGAGATTGTTTACATGGTAGGAAGAGTCAGAGAAATTTAAGTAACGACTTAACATATGCATTAACAAATTAAGATAGCAGGTAGAGTAGGGAGAGATTGTGGCTATAGTAGCAGTGGGTTAATAGTGTCTGGGAAGGGAGTGTGACTGTGGGATAGCAGGTATAGTAGGGAGAGATGGTGCCTATAGTAACAGTGGATAATAGTCTCTGGGAAGGGAGTGTGACTGTTGGATAGCAGGTATAGTAGGGAGAGATGGTGCCTATAGTAACAGTGGGATAATAGTCTCTGGGAAGGGAGTGTGACTGTGGGATAGCAGGTATAGTAGGGAGAGATGGTGTCTATAGTAACAGTGGGATAATAGTCTCTGGGAAGGGAGTGTGACTGTGGGATAGCAGGTATAGTAGGGAGAGATGGTGCCTATAGTAACAGTGGATAATAGTATCTGGGAAGGGAGTGTGACTGTGGGATAGCAGGTATAGTAGGGAGAGATGGTGCCTATAGTAACAGTGGATAATAGTCTCTGGGAAGGGAGTGTGACTGTGGGATAGCAGGTATAGTAATGAGAGATGGTGCCTATAGTAACAGTGGGATAATAGTCTCTGGGAAGGGAGTGTGACTGTGGGATAGCAGGTATAGTAGGGAGAGATGGTGCCTATAGTAACAGTGGATAATAGTATCTGGGAAGGGAGTGTGACTGTGGGATAGCAGGTATAGTAGGGAGAGATGGTGCCTATAGTAGCAGTGAGGATAATAGTCTCTGGAGAGGGACTATGGCTGTGGGTTACCAGGGATACAGTTTTAGGGGAAGAGAGTATTTAAAATAGCAGTGGAGATAACAGATTCTGGGTTATACATGTTTCACAGCAGGTACAGTATATTAAGGTGGGATGTGGACAAAGTCTTAGGCTGGACAGTGCCACTTTGTATAAAAGCTGTTACCTGCAAAATATTTTTTGTGTTGGGTCCTAAAAAAAATATGAAACCCAAACCATATCTGGCTGCAGGGGTTAATATGACTCAAAGTTTCTTCAGTACTGAAAAGCAAGAAAAAATATTATTTTTGTTGCCTACAGGAAGTTGGTGAATAATGGAAGTGACATCTTGGATACACCCAACATGACATTTTAATCTACCTGAAGGGCCTTGTGTTACTTGGGTTTGGCTTACTAGCTGAATTCCATGTTACTATGCCGTCAACTCATATAACAAGATGTTTCCAGGATGAACTTTGAAATGGAACAGGAGACTGGGTAGATGACGTTCCAGTGGGATATCGCTATTCTCTCCTTTTGGAGTCTAGAAGCCTAAGCTTTGGTTCTAGAAGATCAAAAAATAAAACAATTCCATACTACTGACTTTCTTGTAACTCTTTAAATTCCACTTGTCCAACTTTGGGCAGTAGTTTAAAAATAAAAAAGATTAATGACATATAAGGATGGAGAGGTTGATCCAGTCTGTCAATTTCCAAGATATTAATACGCTTGACCTTATTTAAAGGTTGGAATATTGTAATATATAATAGTGTCGTGTCCATACCAGCTGTTATTTAATCCCTTGCAGTTCTGGCTCAAAGCTAGAGGCTATTAAAATGAAGAAACATAATATGATTTCAAATAGTAATTTACGGCCTCATCTGCACTGCCCATTCCCTAACTGAATAAAGATAAGAATTTGCTGCTATATGCTTAGGTGAGGCCTGTGCCCTTTCATCTAGGAGCAGAAAAGGGAATCACTGACTGGACCATGATGTAGAGGACTTTGCATAAAAGAATTTTTATTTTATTTTTTTATTTTTATCCCTAGAAAGGCTGGCTAATCAGCAAAAAGCTAGTGCTACACTATCCACACTGCCCGCCTTACTCCTAGTTATATGGTCATAGATAGACCATCTTAATCCCGTTTAAATGCATATAGACCACCTTATTCCTAGTTGGATAAACCTAGGCTTCACCCTTATTCCCTTAGGGGGTGGGTGGTCCAAATGAGCCCATTAGGATACAAGAACTACAGGTAGGACAAGCCTTGAGTGGACTCTGTACTCTACTCAGCTAAGACAGTTGGTTAAATTCCTTTCTAGCACCAGGGATCTCCTTCCATATTTTAGGTCTGTCCAAGAACAGGATGATGTGCTTCTGAACACTGGCATGAATAGCACTCTATGGTCTATATAAACAGGGCATAATCCACCCAGTGATTTATCAGACAGTTCTAAATAAAGCTTCTTAGGAACCCATGAATAATGTCTTCTCTTATTCCTAGAACATCATTTTGAAGATAAGGACCAAAGTTTGAAAAGAACCAAGGAAGGCTGACAGATAACTGAGTAGAAAAAGGAATAGAAGTGAAAAGTGGGGGATTGGGAGAACATGGCTCCTACTGGCTCCATCCCAGGGTGGTGGCCTAGCCCTGGCAAGGGGCAATTTTTTTACAAAAAGCTACTGTTACCCCCAACTGGAGCCCTTCCTTAGCACCTATGCCTTGTGCCAGAGTTTTAATCCAGTGCAGAGCACAATGGCAGCTGCAAGGTGGAAGAGCGAGGAGTCGAGTCACCAGGTACCAGGACTCAGGACCATAATTAGAATTAAAGGGGACTTTAGGTGGATTATGGAGAGATCAGTGTTCCTTTAAAAATACAGGTGGACATGAGGAACTAAGACACACTGGGACTGGACAATGTGCCTATTCAGGGAAGGAAAATACAAGAGGAGCACAGCAAAGACAAGTTAGAAGCTAACAGATATTCATCTAATGATATGACTGAATGAGAAAAAGAAGAATGGTGGGTTGGGGCACGAAAGAACCTGAGAATGATTGCACAGATTGTAAAATGAAAGGGAATCGGTGGTAAAACTGAGTTAAAATAGTTATAATAAAATTAGAAATAAACTAAGAAAGAAACATGAGAGGATGGCATGTATGGGGTTAATGTGCCACTCTATTTATTCCAGGGCATAGCCACTACCTTCTGTATAATATAATCCATATTCTGACAGGGTAGGTCTCCATATTCTGACAGGGTAGGTCTGGGCCCTGCCCACCCAGATCTGCCTAGAACCATAGGAGCTAACGTCCTCTCCTGTTCGCAACACAGAACAAGTACACACAAAGGGGTGGGGTACAAAGGTGAAGGAGGCCCTGGGATTGGTGTAGGCGCTCCTGAAGTGTCAGCCCCAGTGGGCCCTGGACCCCCCAGTGCGACGTTGCATTCTGCTGCAACAACAGCCTCCTTTGGCTCACCTCTTCTACTGTGTATATCACAGGCAGAACAGCCTCACACAGCAAACATTCAGGCTTATATGAGTATGTGGGGGTCATTGGAATTAGGTCCCCTACTGGACTCAAGGTGTCCTAGTCTGACTCAACACATTCCTTCCACTAAGTTCCTGAAACCCACTACCTAAAATATAGTACAGGTAAAGGATCTATTATTCAGAATGCTGGGGACCTGAGGTTTTTTTTTTTTGGTAAGGGATCTTTCCATAATTCAAATCTCCATATCTTAAGTTTGCTAAAAATTATATAAACAAAAATTATCCCAATAGGATTGTTTTGCCACCCAACATTATTACAGAGAAAAAGAAATTATTTTTTAAAAAATAAAAATGATTTGGTTATAATGGCGTCTATGTGATATAATCAGAAATAGATACCAAACATACGATGGCTAGTGTAGCGGGGTTAACCACTGTGCGTTTATTTACATCAGTGACGTAACGTTTCGTGATGTAACATGATGTAACATGTCTGATGAAGACCCACGCCCCACAAACGTTACATCACTGGTGCAAATAAACGTGCAGGGGTTAACCCCGCTACACTAGCCATCATGTGTTTGGTATCTATTTCTGATTACAGAGTGGAAGAGGTGCTGACCTCTCTAACCAGCACCCGGCAGATGCAACAGGAGAGGAGGGGGAAAGTGGAACACTGTGGTTCGTAGTCTATGGGATATAGCCTTCCAGTAATTGGGGGCTTTCTGGATAATGGGTTTCTGGAAAACAGTTCCCATACCTGTAACATAAAAGAAGGATCCTTATTATAAAGCAGGTTCCAGAGACCAATTCCCAGTGCCCATATCCTGGGGGGTGCAAAGGGGCTCAAACCCCCTCGGGGCTGCGAAAAAGATATATAGCGGACAAGAGGGGGGCCCTGGGTGCAGGATTAGTTATACCACTGCTGATTCCTGTGTAGTTAACAGGGTCAGACTGGGCTGGTGTGAAAAAATCCAGTAAGACCAGCCAACGTTCCCTGCTATCCCGTAAAGACTTTGGCCGCTTCACCTTACCCCACCCACTGCTGCCACAAAAACTAACAAAAGGCATACCTCCCAACTGTCCTGTTTTTCGTGGGACCGTCCCGATTTTGACAGCTCAACCCGCAGTCCCGAGTTGTTACTGAAATGTCCCTACTTTCTCTTTGATCTCCTGCACTGAACAGCCAGAAAAAGATACAAAGTTTATAACTTAATTGGCTTTTGGCAGAGAGCCCAGAATAGATACTTAGATACGTTTGTTCCAGTAACAAACTGTAAAGCAGTTTAAAGGACAATTCACCTTCATTAGCAAAATTCTAATAACGCATAAAAACCACAGATATGTGTTCAAACTAGGGATGCACCGAATTCAGGATACGGGCAGGATTCGGCCTTTTTCAGCAGGATTCTGCCCGGCCGAACTGAATCTGAATCCTAATTTGCTAATGTAAATTAGGGGCGGGAGGGAAATCGCGTGACTGTGCATATGCAAATTAGGATTCGGTTCTGTATTCTTTTGTGAAAGATTCTGGGGTTTGGCCGAATCCAAAATAGTGGATTCGGTGCATCCCTAGTTCAAACTTTCATAACACAGCGCTACGAAATATGTTGGCACTATATAAATATATTTTAATAATAATAATCATAATCTGCCAAATTTTGTAAAATGTGCATGGTAATTAGGGGTGTGGCCATAAAAATGGGCATGGTCAAAAAATTCACAGCGCTGGCACCAGACATCCCAGTCTGACACTGGTGGTATAGAGCAAACAAGAACCTCTTCTAGTTCAGCTGCTGTAGATCAGTTGTAATTCCCAGCATTCTCTGCAGTGTCCTGGAAAGCAAAGCACTTTGGGAGTTCTAATTCCGCGACTGGATGAACATAATGGTTTAATAACGGAATTCCTCACTGTAATGTCCTTGAGCTTGGGGTGAAGGGGGTGCTGTAATAAATTATGGACGAAGCTGACCCATTTGGCTTCACCGAAAATTTCCAAATGACAAAAAAATTGCTAAATGCATTAAAGTCTATGGGCTAATTTTTTTCTCCTATTGGAGTGTATGAACGTCTTGGCAAATAATCTCTTCACTAGAATAATGTTTGTTTTACAGCTGCTGGATGGGGTGTGTGGTTACATTTCTGTACTAGGCGCATTCTCAGTAGATGAAGATCTAACATGAAGTGCACAGCGGCTGCTGGAAGGGACTTCTCTAGGCCGGGCAGGCAAGACATTCATGCACTGCTGCTGTACAGAACCTTGGCATTTCCATTACGTGACCCAGAAACTAAGAGACAATCAGTGAATCAGCAAGTCATTACCCCGCAGGAGCATCGCTAACACTGACAGTCAAATGAAGGTCTGTCTGACAGTCAACTAGCTCTGCATGACTTAGCCAGCCATTGCAGGCTTCAACAATCGCTCCCCCAATGACAGGTTGTCCCTATATGATTAGAGCAATCATCTTGCCATGCGGGAGAGCAGGAATTGCTGCAAAGGTGTATAATATTGTACAACTCATGTTCACAAATGGATCAGGGAAACCACATGGAAGAATATGTTGCATCCCCTACACATTATTATTATAATTATGACCTTGCCGCAGGGACTTCATTCTGAAGTGCAAAACTGTTTTATACTGTATACAGCAACTCATTACAAAGCCTCATGCGCCTTACATTGGATATAATGCAACATTTAATCATATGTGTACATTCTAACATCATATCCTAATCCAAAAAGAATATATTTACTCTTTGCAGGGGATCCAGCCAGAGAAAAATATTTTGAACACATTTTCTGCATAAATTCATTAACAATTAATATAAATGTAACTGCAGTTAGACGTTTGTTCATCCCATTCTGTTCTCTTGTCTCTTGACTCGTCAAACAATGTAACAAATTTCATTTTATCGCTACATGTTTTGAAGGGGTTGTTTACCTTTAAATAAACTTTAAGTTTGATGCAGAGAGCGATATTCTGAGACAATTTGCAATTGATTTTCGTTTTTTATTATTTGTGGTTTACGAGTTATTTAGCTTTTTATTCAGCAGCTCTCCAGTCTGCAATTTCAGCAATATGGTTGCTAGAGGCCAAATAATCCTAACAACATGCACTGATTTGATTTAGAGACCGGAATATGAATAGGAGAGGTCTGAATAGAAATATAAGTAATAAAAAGTAGCAATAACAATACATTTGTTGCTTTACAGAGCATTGGTTCAATGACCCCAATTTAAAAACTAGAAAGAGTCAGAAGGCTAATACTAAATTAAATTTAGTACATTCAAAAACTAAAAAAAATAAAGGTCAATTGAAAATTTGCAGAGAATTAGCCATTGTAAAACATACTCAAAGTTAAAGTGAACCACCACTTTAACCGCTTTCATTTGGTTGGCAACATTCTTTCAGTAGTGAGAGACAGGAGTGCAGAAAAACCATTGGAAATTTGTACTGAATGTAGACTTGACAGTTGCCTAGAATTATAGATATTTTTTTACTATTAGGGGTGATTGGCATTAACTGCAGGGCAGGTTGTAAAGTGGAAAAAAAACTGATACAGTCCTCTATGTGTTTGACCTTTGAGCTCTACCCTGCAGATAAAAAATGTCCATAGGCAGGGCCAGATTTAAATAGCAGGTGCCCCTAGACCCACTGCTGAAAACCCCTGTCCCCTCCCTTTTATTCACTCAAGTTTTCATCATCGGGACTGGAGCAATTGATATTGGCGCACAGGAAAATTTAAAAAAAAATATTTTATCTCCAGCGCATCACCTGTGTTTTCGAACCAATGTGGGTGTGCTTGGGCAGCATGCAGCCCCCTAAAATCCTGCTGCCTTCGGCCCAGGCCTTGGTGGCCTTTCCACAAATCTGGGCCTGTCCATAGGTCTCTGCACTTTCAAGTACAGGGCAGAGGCTTGAATTCACACCACGAATACAGCACTGAGGCTTCCCGCCTCTTGCCCCCTACCTGATCCCTAACTTGTGCAATAGAGCCTTGCACTTATCCCCTGAACTATGGCTGCCATGTGCCCCCAGCACCACTGGCATAACTATAGAAGAAGCAGACCTCGGCAGAGGGCCCTGGTGAACAGGGGGGCGCGGGGTCTACCTCCTCTATAGCTTAAAAAAATCCCCGCTCATAGCTGCACAAAGCTAGGGAAGCAAGAGGGGTGCAGGATGGACAGGAGGGAGAATGGGCAGCCAAATAGGAGGGAGGATCGGTGGAGGAGCAGCCAAGACGGCTGAGAGGGAGGATGAGTGGATGGGTGGCTGAGAGGGAGGATGGTTGGGTGAGAGGACGGCCGAGAGGGAGGGAGGCTGGGTGAGAGGGCAGCCAAGAGGAAGAGAGGGAGGGAAGCTGGGCGAGAGGGCAGTTAAGAGGAAGAGAGGGAGGGAGGCTGGGCGAGAGGGCAGTCAAGAGGAAGAGAGGGAGGGAGGATGGGCAGGTCCGGATTTGTGGTGAGGCAAATAGGTTCCAGGACTAGGGTGGCACAAATTAAGGGACGGTATGCCCCCAGTGCACAGATTGGTTTGATTCCAGAGCACTAGCGACTAGGCTCTAGTGATCTGGTAAGAAGATTAAGAAGAAGACTCTCGATCCTTTGGGAGGGAGGGGCTGACAGAGGACGCTAGCCTCCGAGGAAACCCTCATCTAGAAATTATGGAAAGGCCACCTCCATTAGTTGTCATTAGTGATGGCCGAATTTATTCGCTAGGCGCGAATTTGCGGCGAATTTGCGCGATTCACCGCCATCCAATAAATTTGGCAAAAATGGGCGCCGGCGTCAAAAGCAGGCGTCGGCGTCAAAAATGAGACGCCGGCGCCATTTCGCGATTTTTTTGCCGTTTCGCAAATTTCGTGCGAAATTCACGAATTTTCGGCGAAACGGAGCAAATTCGCCCATCACTAGATGTCATATTCAGTAAAAAATTCAATTTCTTTTAACTATATTTTTTTCCTCTATAATGATAAAGCAGTATCTTGTACTTGATTCCAACTAAGATATTATTAATCAATATTGGTGGAGAAAACAAAGCTTTATTTAATATCAATTAACCTGCCTGTACGTTTTGTAGCCTGGGAGGAATCTGGAGTACCTGGAGTTGTCCCATACAAACACAGGGAGAATATACATGAACGTTCAGCTTTTATACGTCCCATAAACATTCTGTAAAGTCTATAGACAGGGAATGTACATGGGCAGCTGTTCAGTATATGTTTCAATTCTGCACAATGTTCCAGCAACAGAGCACAATTTGTATACAGCAGCAAGAAAGCACTCCACAAAACCACAAAAAAACCTTTCAGCAC
Source organism: Xenopus petersii (assembly GCA_038501925.1). Classification (NCBI taxonomy): domain Eukaryota; kingdom Metazoa; phylum Chordata; class Amphibia; order Anura; family Pipidae; genus Xenopus; species Xenopus petersii. The sequence goes on along the minus strand of CM076679.1, from coordinate 116,699,866 downwards.
CAAAATTGTTCTGAATATTCAAACCTTGTTTTTTCCAGCACTTTCCATGCTTCATCATTTGCAAAACAATGATGTTTTTCCAGTCATACAATACACTGGCTCTTGGGGCTCATAGAAGAGATGCAGAACCATGACACCTATCACTTTATTCTAGGCATTGAAGCCAGACAGATGCAAAGGAAAGCTAATGTGGAATATATTGAATTGTTAAAGGGGACCTGTCAACCAAAAAAAATATTCAAAATCCTATTTTATCACATTAGTCAAGCCAAATTAACTTTAATTACACTATATAAATTAATTTCAATTTTTTTTCTTCAGTCTGGGAATTTATAATTATAGCAAGCAGACAGGAGACATTTTGTGGACACTGTTATTAAGACAAGCCTTGTATCATCTCAGAATCTTGTTTGTGCACCAGAATGGGAGACCTGATGTCCATCCCCATGCCCTGGCTAAACAATTAAATGGTGAAGAGAACGGGGGAATGTGGGGAGAGCAGTGACATCTAGGAAGTGCTGAATGGAAAGTGAAAGTAATTGTCTGCCTAAGGCATAGAGGAGGGGCAGGCAATATTTGATTGACAGCTGAGATTTTTAAATGCATTTACAACAGCTATGAATGCTTTAATAAAAAATAGAAATTGTATTTCAGGCTCAATTTAAAAAGGACTTTTATTATACAGCTTTTTGTGTCTGGGTGAATTGTGCATGTTCTGTATGTATGACCTTATCTTGCCTGATCCTATTCTGTCCTTTTCAACGTTAAACATGTGCTGAAAAAATTACATTTGTTTTTAACCACTTTATCCTATGTTTGTACTGAGCAAAAGCCGGAAGACTGTAGCTTTAACAAAATACCGTAGTCTTGGCATTTAATCAGGAGCCCTCCCACAACCCCCACCTGCTCGCATCCTACTTCCAGGTTCCTTTAATAGACTTGCGCCGCCCTGCTGATGACATCACAAAAGGTGCGGGCGAGCAGCTATAAAGCCGGAAGTCGGCATTTGAAGGTGGTGGGCGGGGAGAGCAGGAGAAGAGCTCAACCCGCCCACCAACCCCGAAGAGGAGTACGAGGTCAGCCCGAACCCGCCAGACCCGGGGGTAAACCCGCGGGTATCGGGCCGGCCTGCCGATTACTATTGCTGTCATTTGGTCGGTTGTTTTATTTTTTGTTATCCTTTAAAAGGATGCTTCACCTTTAGCATACCTCCCAACATCTGAAAAATGTAAAGAAGGACAAAAAAAGGTCTGTTGCACGTAGTGTGGCAAGTTTTTTTGAACAATCCCATTTTATGACCACACCCCCTAATTTTACAAAGTTTGGCAGGTTATGAAAATTTTAACTCATTTCTGGGAGTTTGAGGATCATGTTTTATGTGTTATAACTGTTTTGCTAAGGAAGATGAAATTGCCCTTTAAATTGTGATTTACAGTTCTTCCACGAGACCTGCTTATCTTAAATAGTTACAATTGTATCTTTGCTTATCTTAAATTGTTACAAATGTATCTGAATGCAGGTTTATTCTGGGTTCTCCAGAAAAAAAGTCATTAATTACCTTTTTAATTTTAACCCTTTAAGTGCCACAGAACGTAGAATCTACGTTCTGTGGATCAAAGGACCAAAGTGCCACAGATCGTAGATTCTACGTTCTGCAGCACTTCCGGGTTTGCGAGCGGAGGAGCGGCTGTTAGAGCCGCTCGCTCCGTTCCTTCACGATCCCCTGCCCCTAGACAACGAGCAGAGCAGGGGATCGTGTGGCCCCTGGGGCGCGATCGCCCAGGGGCCCCAAAGCAGCAGCAGGGACGCGTTTCCTATGCGTCCTGCTGCTGCCTGCGCTGCACTTCCGCCCAGCTCAGCCCCCCCATGCCTGCTGACCGTTGGAGCTGGAGATCTGCTGCGTGGGACCCATTATCAACGATCTGAAGCATCTACCCCAGGTAAGTGTAACATTTACACACACAAAAACACACAAACACACCAACACACACTTATTACAGTAATATACACTTACATTCACACTTACACACACTCACACATAGATTTTTTGGGATTGGGGGGGTCACACACACTCACAGCACCCATGTACACTTGCACACGCACACACGCGCAAATAACATGCAATTTACCCGTTGTGCACACGCATATGTACATATATGGCTTTGTGGCTTTTTTTTTTTTTTTCTTATCGCATCGTCTCTCTTTTTTGGCTAAAAAAAATGTTTTATTGCCGTTCCGAATAGCGTATTCGCTAACCGTACTGTGCAATAGCTTTTGTATGTTATTTTGGTGGTTATATTGCATTTTTAGCCATTTTATTGAATTTTTAGCCATTTTATTGCATTTTCAGCTCTGCATTTGTGTTGTTCACTTGTTTCTGTCCGTATAATCGATTTGGCCTAGCTAAAATATTCAAACGGTAATTCTGGTGGCCGATTACACTAGTGTGAAAAAAAAAGCATTGATTTTTGTGGTTTTATTAGTTTTTGGTGATTTATTTGCATTTCACACTGTTTTGTGTTATTTTGTTTTGCCTATGTAAATTTTATCTACTATATATCCATTTGTGGGTCTCTGTGCGCCACATAGTTTGGTATATCTATGCATATTGGGCATCAAAGTGTTTAGTAGACCCCTGTCGTTCATATTTAGGATGTTTTATGCTTATAAGCTACGAAATGTGGGGCATATAATGGGGTAAAATTCAAGCTTTGTGACGATTTTCAGAAATTTGATAAAAACCGTTATGTTCAGCATTGATTTGCAGTTTGGCAGTTTGCAGTAGAAACACTTATTTACCCATATTGGATTCGTCAGAATGTGTACTTTCTGAAAATATATGGTTTTCTGGGGTCTCTGTACTGTTAGGGGTGTCTAATGTCGCATAATACACACACCAGGTGCTTATATTGCAGCAGCCAGCGCGTCAGCCTTGAAAATGTATATACACTATTGTCATTTGGGGGTCTCTGTGCGCCACATAGTTTGGTATATCTATGCATATTGGGCATCAAAGTGTTCAGTAGACCCCTGGCATTCATATTTAGGATGTTTTATGCTGATACGTTACAAAATGTGTGGCATATAATGGGGTAAAATTCAAGCTTTGTGACGATTTTCAGAAATTTGATAAAAACCGTTATGTTCAGCATTGCTTTGCAGTTTGGCAATTTGCAGTATAAACACTTATTTACCCATATTGGATTCGTCAGAATGTGTGCTTTCTGAAAATATATGGTTTTCTGGGGTTTCAGTATAAACACTTATTTACCCATATTGGATTCGTCAGAATGTGTACTTTCTGAAAATATATGGTTTTCTGGGGTTTCTGTACTGTTAGGGGGGTCTAATGTCGCATAATACACACACCAGGTGCTTATATTGCAGCAGCCAGCGCGTCAGCCGTGAAAATTTATATATACTATTGTCATTTGGGGGTCTCTGTGCGCCACATAGTTTGGTATATCTATGCATATTGGGCATCAAAGTGTTCAGTAGACCCCTGGCGTTCATATTTAGGATGTTTTATGCTGATAAGTTACGAAATGTGGGGCATATAATGGGGTAAAATTCAAGCTTTGTGACGATTTTCAGAAATTTGATAAAAACCGTTACGTTCAGCATTGCTTTGCAGTTTGGCAGTTTCCAGTAGGAACACATATTTACCCATATTGGATTCGTCAGAATGTGTACTTTCTGAAAATATATGGTTTTCTGGGGTCTCTGTACTGTTAGGGGGGTCTAATGTCGCATATTACACACACCAGGTGCTTATATTGCAGCAGCCAGCGCGCGTCAGCCGTGAAAATGTATATACACTATTGTCATTTGGGGGTCTCTGTGCGCCACATAGTTTGGTATATCTTTGCATATTGGGCATCAAAGTGTTCAGTAGACCCCTGGCGTTCATATTTAGGATGTTTTATGCTGATAAGTTACGAAATGTGGGGCATATAATGGGGTAAAATTCAAGCTTTGTGACGATTTTCAGAAATTTGATAAAAACCGTTACGTTCAGCATTGATTTGCAGTTTGGCAGTTTGCAGTAGAAACACTTATTTACCCATATTGGATTCGTCAGAATGTGTACTTTCTGAAAATATATGGTTTTCTGGGGTCTCTGTACTGTTAGGGGTGTCTAATGTCGCATAATACACACACCGGGTGCTCATATTGCAGCAGCCAGCGCGTCAGCCTTGAAAATGTATATACACTATTGTCATTTGGGGGTCTCTGTGAGCCACATAGTTTGGTATATCTATGCATATTGGGCATCAAAGTGTTCAGTAGACCCCTGGCATTCATATTTAGGATGTTTTATGCTGATACGTTACAAAATGTGTGGCATATAATGGGGTAAAATTCAAGCTTTGTGACGATTTTCAGAAATTTGATAAAAACCGTTATGTTCAGCATTGCTTTGCAGTTTGGCAATTTGCAGTATAAACACTTATTTACCCATATTGGATTCGTCAGAATGTGTACTTTCTGAAAATATATGGTTTTCTGGGGTCTCTGTACTGTTAGGAGGGTCTAATGTTGCATAATACACACACCAGGTGCTTATATTGCAGCAGCCAGCGCGTCAGCCGTGAAAATTTATATACACTATTGTCATTTGGGGGTCTCTGTGCGCCACATAGTTTGGTATATCTATGCATATTGGGCATCAAAGTGTTCAGTAGACCCCTGGCGTTCATATTTAGGATGTTTTATGCTCATAAGTTACGAAATGTGGGGCACATAATGGGGTAAAATTCAAGCTTTGTGACGATTTTCAGAAATTTGATAAAAACCGTTACGTTCAGCATTGCTTTGCAGTTTGGCAGTTTCCAGTAGGAACACATATTTACCCATATTGGATTCGTCAGAATGTGTACTTTCTGAAAATATATGGTTTTCTGGGGTCTCTGTACTGTTAGGGGGGTCTAATGTCGCATATTACACACACCAGGTGCTTATATTGCAGCAGCCAGCACGCGTCAGCCGTGAAAATGTATATACACTATTGTCATTTGGGGGTCTCTGTGCACCACATTGTTTGGTATATCTATGCATACTGGGCATCAAAGTGTTCAGTAGACCCCTGGCGTTCATATTTAGGATGTTTTATGCTGATAAGTTACGAAATGTGGGGCATATAATGGGGTAAAATTCAAGCTTTGTGACAATTTTCAGAAATTTGATAAAAACCGTTATGTTCAGCATTGCTTTGCAGTTTGGCAGTTTGCAGTAGAAACACTTATTTACCCATATTGGATTCGTCAGAATGTGTACTTTCTGAAAATATATGGTTTTCTGGGGTCTCTGTACTGTTAGGTGGTCTAATGTCGCATAATACACACACCGGGTGGTTATATTGCAGCAGCCAGTGCGTCAGCGGTGAATATGTCTATACATATTGTCATTTGGGGGTCTCTGTGCGCCACATAGTTTGGTATATCTATGCACATTGGGCATCAAACTGTTTAGTAGACCCCTATGTTTATTTTTAGGATGCTTTATGCTGGTAATGATACATGGACAATACGATGCTGGAAAGTTGAAGCTTTGAGGCAATTTCCAGATATTTCACCCAAACCGCCAAATTTGGCAAAGCCTTGCGACTCAGTAGTTTGGAGCAGAAAGGCATGGGTACCCATTTTAGATTCTGTACAAAAATGCAGTCAATGTGTTGATTTTTCATTAGCTGAAGTTACCCACGGGACTGTTTGTATGCGCTAACTTCAATTTGGGGCCTCTAAATGCCAGATACTTTGGTAAACTTATGAACAATGGCCACCAAAATGTTCAGAGGAACCCTGGCAATCATATTTAGGGGGCTTTTTCTTAGTACGTAATGACACATGGGTGATATGGTGCTGGGAAGTTGAAGCTTTGAGGCAATTTTCAGATATTTCACCAAAACCGACAATTGTGGGAAAGCCTTGCGACTCAGTAGTTTGGAGCAGAAAGGCATGGGTACCCATTTTAGATTCGGTAGAATGTGTACTTTCCAAAAATATATGGGTTTTGGGGGGTAAACATATATTTCTGTGTTTTTACCCCACAAAAATGCAGTCAATGTGTTGCTTTTTCATTAGCTGAAGTTACCCACAGGACTGTTTGTATGCGCTAACTTCATTTTGGGGCCTCTAAATGCCAGATACTTTGGTAAACTTATGAACAATGGCCACCAAAATGTTCAGAGGAACCCTGGCAATCATATTTAGGGTGCTTTTTCTTAGTACGTAATGACACATGGGTGATATGGTGCTGGGAAGGTGAAGCTTTGAGGCAATTTTCAGATATTTCACCAAAACCGACAAATTTGGGAAAGCCTTGCGACTCAGTAGTTTGGAGCAGAAAGGCATGGGTACCCATTTTAGATTCGGTAGAATGTGTACTTTCCAAAAATATATGGGTTTTGGGGGGTAAACATATATTTCTGTGTTTTTACCCCACAAAAATGCAGTCAATGTGTTGCTTTTTCATTAGCTGAAGTTACCCACAGGACTGTTTGTATGCGCTAACTTCATTTTGGGGCCTCTAAATGCCAGATACTTTGGTAAACTTATGAACAATGGCCACCAAAATGTTCAGAGGAACCCTGGCAATCATATTTAGGGTGCTTTTTCTTAGTACGTAATGACACATGGGTGATATGGTGCTGGGAAGGTGAAGCTTTGAGGCAATTTTCAGATATTTCACCAAAACCGACAAATTTGGGAAAGCCTTGCGACTCAGTAGTTTGGAGCAATAAGGCATGGGTACCCATTTTAGATTATGTAGAATGTGTACTTTCCAAAAATGTATGGGTTTGGGGGGTAAACATATATTTCTGTGTTTTTACCCCACAAAAATGCAGTCAATGTGTTGCTCTTTCATTAGCTGAAGTTACCCACGGGACTGTTTGTATGCGCTAACTTCATTTTGGGGCCCCTAAATGCCAGTTACTTTGGTAAACCTATGAACAATGGCCACCAAACTGTTTGGAGGAACCCTGGCAATCATATTTAGGGTGCTTTTTCTTGGTGCATAACGATACATGGGTGATATGGTGCTGAGAAGTTGAAGCTTTGAGGCAATTTTCAGATATTTCACCAAAACCGACAATTGTGGGAAAGCCTTGCGACTCAGTAGTTTGGAGCAGAAAGGCATGGGTACCCATTTTAGATTCGGTAGAATGTGTACTTTCCAAAAATATATGGGTTTTGGGGGGTAAACATATATTTCTGTGTTTTTACCCCACATAAAATGCAGTCAATGTGTTGATTTCTCAGTAGCTGAAGTAAAGTCCTGAACAATTTGGATGTGCTAACTTCATATTGGTGTCTCTAAATGCCAGATACTTTGGTAAACCTATGCATAATGGGTATCAAACTGTTCAGTGGACCCCTGGCAATCATATTTCAGGTGCTTTTTCTTGGTACCTAATATAGTTTGGGATATGCGGAGCAGCAAAATAAAACCTTTGAAATGATTTTTCAGAATTTTGAATTTTTTTATGAAAAACCGCTATGTTCAGACAAGCTTCTATGTTTGGTAGTTGGGAGTAGAGAGACATAGTTACCCATTTTGTAATCGGCAGAATGTGTACTTTTCAAAAATGTATGGTTTTCTGGGGTAAACCTACGGTTTCAGGATTTTTTGCCTTGGAATTTAAAGCATGCCGTTTTCTGCCTTAGTGCTTTCAAAATTCGGTAATATACTGCCGGGAGTTTTTGAGGTACAGAAGTCCTAAATCTCCCTAAAACTATACATATCTGGTATTGGCACGTTCGAGAGACATAAGGCTTTCCAAATCAGTTGGATTTTCCTCCGTAAAATGAAATATTTTTCTGGTATAAATTGATATACGATGAAAAATGGTAATTTTTCATTTTTTTTTGGTATTTAGCACTATAAATTTTTTTGCACAGGTGGAAATACATGAAAACTCAGGCAGATTTAGAAAGCTCAGTTTCTACCGAAAAAAACAATGTATAGTTTTCCTAGGTAAACTATAGGTTTCCCCTCAGAAAATGCCCCTAAAGTGAGAGAGCACAAAATGTTTCAAAAACTGCTGGCATTTCGCGTAACCAAAATGTGAAATTCTGCTGGCACTTAAAGGGTTAATTAAGTTTCAGAAAGTTTGCATCTTTTTTGGAGTTAGTGCAGGAGATCAAAGAGAATCTCAGAACTTTTAAATTAAAATCTGGGACTGTGGACTGAGCTGTCAAAATGGGACTGTACTGCAGAAAAAAGGACATTTGAGAGGTACAGTGTATGTTTTAAGTTAACTTTTAGTATGTTATACAATGGCTAATTCTAAGCTTTTCAATTACTTTCTTTTTTTTTATCGTTTTTTAAGTATTTGCCTTGTTTTGACACTTTCAAGCTTTCAAATCGGGGCCACTGATCCTATCTGAAAAACAAATGGTTTGTAAGGCGACAAATGTATTGTTACTGCTACTTTTTATTACTCATCTTTCTATTCAGGCCTCTCCAATTCATATTCCAGTCTACAAATTAATGCATGGTTGCTAGGGTAATTTGTACCATAGCAACCAGATTGCTAAAATTGCAAATTAGAGATCCTTTGAAACAAAATAACTTAAAAAACACAAAAATAATAATAAGTGGAGGCAGGGTGACCCTGAGGGTGGTGAAGGCCCCTTTGTTAGAAGCCCCGGTGGGCCTCTGACCCACCAATAAGACACTGGAACTTTGTTCATTAATTGGCTCATGTTTGTGTGCACCGTGAATTGTAAAATCCCAGGAAGCCGCCCTAAGTTCTTAAAGTGGCAATTTTCAATTTAGGATTACCTAATGGCACATACTACTAAAGAAGTATTGTGGAAATGGTTTATTTGGATGAAGCAGGGATTTACATATGAGCTGTTTTATGCAATATCTTTTTAGAGACCTAAATTTTTTGAGGGTATAGTTTTCCTTTAAATCATAACATTTTGCTCGGGAAACAGGTACCTTTGTGTATACAACTGGCTGCAGGTTTAACATAGCTATAAATATGTATAGGTATGGGAGCTGTTATCCAGAATGCTCGGAACTTGGGTTTTCCAGATAATGGATCTTCCCATTAACTCTACCAAGAAATCATTAAATCCAATGGGATTGTTTTGCTTACAATAAGAATTAATACTATCTTATGTAGGAACAAGTACAAGGTACGGTTTTATAATTACAGAGAAAAGGGAAATCATGTTTGAAAAATTTAATTATTTGGATAAAATGTAGTCTATGGGAGATTGCTTTCCTATAATTTGGATTTTTCTAGATAATGGGTTTCCAACAAATTCCATTCCTGTATTTGTTTTCATTTTCATATACAGCATATGGGCCCTAGCCCAGACCAGGCAGAGGTCTAAACTGAGATCTATGACATTCAGAATGGGTTAGCTAAGATATATGTGCAAGTACTTGACATGTCAGCACAGAGCCCTGCACTCAAATCAACGGAACACCTGTGGGATAAATTAAAATCACAACTGCGAGCCAGGCCTGAACCCCAACATCAGTGGCCAACTTCACTAACACTCTTGTGGCTGAATGGAATCAAATTCCAACAACAATCTCCCAACATAAAATGGAAAGCCTTCCCAGAATAGAGCGGGCTGTTATAGCAGCAAAGAACTTCATATTAAGGGCTCTTACAGACGAGCGTTTTTACCTGCGCTCCCCTCCGTTTTTCTGCTTTCAGCCGCAGGGGAGCGCAGGAATAGACGCATTTAGCTTTTTCCAATGGGGCTGTACTCACACAGACGCGTGTAGGCGCCGAACGCAGGTTGAGACGCAACATGCTGCATTTTTCCTGCGTTCGGCGCCTACACGCGCCTGTGTGAGTACAGCCCCATTGGAAAAAGCTAAATGCGTCTATTCCTATGCTCCCCTGCGGCTGAACGCAGAAAAACGGAACGCAGGGGAGCGCAGGTAAAAACGCTCGTCTGTAAGAGCCCTAAAGGGGTTGTTCACCTTCAATTACTTTTTTCAGTTCAGCTGGTTTTAGACTTTACTCTCTAATTTCTATGGGTGATCATTTTTCTAATAAAGTTAAATTTCAACTTCTAAAACAGCTCTGAGTGGGGAGTGTAACTTCTAAATTGATTTATTTAGTTGATAAATGAAAAATCCCAGAGGCTGCTGTTAGAATTAAATGAAAGTAAATTAAATACATTTTAAATTAATTTAAATTAAATTAAAGGCAGCATCCTCCAAACTGCACAATTCCCTGCACATGTGATTTCAATAAGGAGCAGAACATCACAATGCATTGTGGGTTATGTAGTTCCTGCATGCTGCCTGTAAAATGTGGAGAAGTTGTTACAATTTGTAACATCAGTGTTTTAGTCCCTCGTTCCCTGCCAGGATTTCAAATGATGCAGAAAGAGAAGAACTGTTAAACAGCTGGATTTCAGCATAGAAAACGGCATTTATTCATACTGTAACTAATAGATATATTAGGGGTTTCTGTGTTATGTGGGCCTGTGTTATGTTGGTTTGGAAACCGCAGTTCCCCTTTAGGGTTCTTACACATGAGCGTTCCGACCTGCGCTCCCCTGCGTTCCGTTTTTTGGCGTCAGCCGCAGGGGAGCGCAGGAATAGACGCAAGTCATTATTTGAAATGGGGCTGTACTCACTCAGGCGCGTGTAGGCGCCGAACGCAGGTTCAGACGCAACATGCTGCATTTTTCCTGCGTTCGGCGCCTACACGCCGGGAGCGCAGGTCGGAACGCTCATGTGTAAGAGCCCTTAAACTTCAATTTTGAAAAAATGATTAAAATTAAAAGATGGAAAGCAACTGAAAAAGTCTTTATTTCTGGAGAACAATCTGAAAACAACTGAACTGAAAAAAAGTGTTTGGAAGGAGAACATCCCCTTTAAGACTAATGGTTGAACTGACAGCTGTGCAGATAATTTTGGCCACATAACAGTCCCTGTGAACAAAATATCATCTTTGTTCAGCTATTGAGAATGATATATTACTGTGGGCCCCAGTAATTACACCACTGATAAAGCGGAAGTGTACTAAGCATATGGTGAAAGAGAATAAATATGACACATTGTACAATGAAACTGGAAGGACACTGTTTATTATTATTTATATTGTCCAACTGGCACTGAAACAGCAGAGTGTATTAATAATGGTTAATAAAGAATCTACTGCTTTTCTATACAAAGTTGAATTTACAGCCACTTGCTAACAACACATACCCTGGGGGCTAACAGCTACGTTAGTATAAAACTAATTTAATGAAACAGTTTGAACACTGTTTTGTACTCATTTTATTTTGCTGAGGATGGAGAAGGAGGAAGCACTGGGCTGATGTTGGAGGGTCGGTGAGGAAGAGTAGGGAAGAAGAGAGGAAGGAAGAAGGGGAAACAAAGAGCAGGTAAAAAAGAAAGAGAAGATGGAACAATAATGGAGTGATTGAATAAAGTATAGAAGGAAGGCACTACATGTCAATTATGCAATTATTTATCCTAAATTTGTTTGACCTTACATGGTCTAATTAGGCAATATTGTCCAACTGCTGGCTTTTGAGTTGAATTTGTCGCCCCCACATGAAAGTCTTCCTGCTTACTCGATTTGTAAAGAAATGAGGAGAGCACTCTGCAAGCAATTAATGCTGTGGTTATCTTTTTATTACTTGACTACTTGTACACTACTTGCACACCCTTAACACCCCCGGACGCTATAACAAAATTGGATATGATCCAACCGCTAAGATTAAAAAACAAATAGACTTAATGGTAGAAGAAGCATGGCTAAACTCTATAATAAACGATACTGAGAAAAAATTCCTAATAACTGATAATCCAAGGGTTCACATAAGACTTTAGTCAACCCCCCTGGGGGACCCATTGTCTCGGGTATAGGCTCAGTGCTAGAACCCCTGTCAGTGTTCGTAGACTATTTCCTACAGAGTGAAGTATTAAAAATTAATGTATGTTTGAGGGACACTACAGATCTCTTATGCAGGCTGAATGAATTGAATGCATTACCTACAGAAGTTATCTTATGTGGAATAGATATTCAGAGCCTATATACATCTATCCCACAAAATGAAGGTATGTTGTGTATAGAGGAAGAGCTATTAGAAACCAATCTACCAAATCAAAAAATGTTTTTCATTCTCGACTGCTTGAATATGGTTCTAACTAAAAACTACTTCACCATTGCTAACGAATTCTACTGGCAAACACAGGGCACGTCGATGGGAGCCACGGTCGCACCCTCATTCGCTAACCTGTTCGTACATAGCTTGGCAAACAGGTTATTTTTGAAAAATGAACTGTATTGTAAATACATACTTAAATATTTTAGATTTGTGGATGACATCCTCCTACTATGGAATGGCCCTATGGGAGAACTAGAGAATATGATGAAGGATGCTAATTTGAACCACAAAACTATAACATTTACATATGAAAGTTCACAGCTTGACATTAACTTTTTAGATGTAAAAATTAGCCTAAACAATGGTAAATAATGCACTAGCCTATACAGAAAAACAGTGGACAGGAATAACTTGCTTCATGCTAAAAGCTTCCACAACTCTAAGGTAAAACAAGCCATACCCAAGGGGCAACATGTGAGAGCTAAACGGATTTCCTCTAGTCCAGAGTGTTATATGGAGGCAAAAAAGAGCCTTACTAAACGGTTTATTGAGAAGGGCTATACACACACTGTGATTAATAAAGCTGTAAAGGAAGTTGAAACCATTCCAAGAGAAAGTTTACTGACTACAAAACCTAAAATTGAAGCTAAACAGAAAATGCCATTTGTTTCCACGTTTAATCAGTATAGCGACATAGTGGAAAAAGTTGTTAAGAAATACTGGCCCCTTATTCAATCTGACAAAAAGTTTGGGCATCTGTTTACACAATTACCTCTGTTTTGCTATAAGCGAGGTCGTACTTTAAAAGATAGGCTATGCCCTTCTGATACAAGATGTAAAAAGAGAAAATTTAAAGGGAAGCCTAAATATGGAACATACCCATGTTTAGAATGCAACTGCTGCTCCTCAATAATAAAAGGTAACAAGTTTAACCATCCTACTACAGGACATAACATTAACATTAAAAGTCATGCTACATGTAATTCAATATATGCGGTATATTTGCTGAAGTGCCCATGTGACATGGGCTACGTAGGACAAACAAAGAGAGAAGTCAAAAAAAAGGATACAAGAACATAAGGGGTACATCAGAAACTTTAAGGAAAATACACAGAATGACACACAAGTTTCTAGACATTTTTATGAACATAAACATAACCCCATGCAATTGAGATGGTGTGTGTTAGAAACAATCGAAGAGGATAGAAGAGGTGGTGACAGACACAAGAAATTGTTACAAACAGAAGGGAAATGGATAAAAAAATTGAACACACAAACCCCAGAAGGGTTAAATGATTTTTGGAGTTTAAAACCATTCCTGTAACCATCCCTATAACTACATTTTTCTTTAATTTTGCAGGTCTTGAATTTGATTATAGACTACATCAGCGGCATAAAGTAGAAAGTAATGGTAAGATATTTATAAGCTGGTGCTAAACATATGACTAATAGTCTGTATAATATGTATATTTCGGTCCTTAGTAGGCACAGAGATGTGCAGTACTGGTGCTACCTTATATCAGGTGGTAACTTTTGTAAATAATTTTCTTCTTTTTTTAACAGTGTGAATATAACAATGTATCAAAATGATTTCGAACACTGATGCTATTATAAATGTTGTTACCACAGCATTAATTGCTTGCAGAGTGCTCTCCTCATTTCTTTACAAATCGAGTTACAGATATCAGGATAACGGGGACCTGATCAGGAAAGTTGCACCCTTTTCCTGAACCAAGCTCCCGGTGTGTGCCATACTCTGTCTGCCCTATGCTCCCTGTGTGTTAGTAAAACGCGACCCAGACCCAACCCGAACCCGCCCTCCACCCACGCACACTTGAGCCAGACTTCCGGGTTCCTTTTAAAGACCCGTGCCCACCGATGACATAAAAAAAGGGGCAGGGTGAGCAGACGCGCAGGTAGAAAACTGGAAGCCAGAAGTTGGAAGCCGGCAGTGTAAGGTGGCAAATGGGGTGCAACGTAAACCCGCAGCTCCCGAGGATATTGGGCCGGTCCGCACATCACTACTGTGTGTGCAAATTGAATTCTTAATGTTTTCATTAGATAGGGGAAAATATAAATGAAGTTACAAAAGCCTTACAAGGCCTTGCCTAAGGTGGATCCAGCTGTTGTTTATTGCTGAGATGAAACTGTGAAACTGTCCAGGTTTTCTGGCGTGCCTATATTCCTGTTGTATTACATTCTGCTCCATGTTTGGCATTGGCTGTTGATTTATATATTTGTGCTGCTTAATCTCTCCTGCACATATCTTTCTATGAGCACTAAAAATCTGTTACTGTTTCACCTCCAGCATTGGACTGCCCCAGTCATTTTAATTTCTTGTCTCACCCATATACTCCTATTGCAACGAGCCTTCCTGTTTCTGCCTGACACCCAGTAAGCAATCAATCCAGACAGTCAGGCACATCACAGATGCTTTTCTCCTCCCTGTGACGAATGGACTCTGCAGCCAAAACACGTTCAGCTCGGCTCAGATAAATGGATCAGGGACCCCTGTGCTGAGTGCCAAAGCAAATTATTTCTTCCTTTATAGCCTTGATTAAATATCGGGTTCAACTTCTGTTTGTGAGTCGCATGATTTTCTCCTGGGGACTCCATCTGCAGCAAATCCCCTTCACTGAGTTATAACCGAATGCACATACGACTATGGAAAAATATTTATGATTCAGAAGGAATTTATCTGGTCCCTGAACTTCCACTAAAACCTGGATACATTATAGTCACTTGCACAGGTATACACCCATGTCATGCTTGCCCCAAAGAGCTTACAATCTATTAATCAGAAAATTATAGTCAAATTGCAGTTGTGTAATGTTTGAGAGGTGAGCCCCCCAGCAAAAAAGAGTCTGGGTGCCCAGCACATGGGGGAGGCAGTTGCAGCATTTTGCACTCTTAGCTGGCCTGTCCCCCTCCAAGGCTAATTGTGGCACTGGAGAGCTGGGGTCTGCTAGATCAGGGATCCCCAACCTTTTTTACCCACGAGCCACATTCAAATGTAAAAAGATTTGGGGAGCATATACTTATTTTTTATGCAATTAAAACTTACTTCCAAGCCTGGAATTCAAAAATAATCGCCTACTTTGAGGACACTGGGAGCAACATCCAAGGGGTTGGAGAGCAACATGTTGCTCACGAGCTACTGGTTGGGGATCACTGTGCTAGATGTTATTATGCCATTGTCTGGGAGATAGAAAGAACTACCAAGAAACTAATGGAGAAAGCAAATCTGGTTTCTGACAGCTAAAGCCTGGAAATCTCCAAAATCCAGGTCATCAAATGCAAATGGAGCTCTGCAGTACCTGCACTCCATAGCACAGCCCAATCAAGGTACCAAGGCACATGCACTCAGCTCTGTGTATCAGTTGGACCCATTGCATGCTAAAGA
Organism: Xenopus petersii; assembly: GCA_038501925.1. Taxonomy (NCBI): domain Eukaryota; kingdom Metazoa; phylum Chordata; class Amphibia; order Anura; family Pipidae; genus Xenopus; species Xenopus petersii. The sequence continues at coordinate 116,684,362 of CM076679.1, read as the reverse complement.
GGCAGAGCTGAGCACTCGTTGCAGAGAAGTACTCATATTTGTTAATATTTTTAGGGCTCCCACATCCCCATAACCAAGCAGAAAGATTATCTATGGTATAATAAAATAAAGAGCCTCCACTAGGGCCTCCATATGCTATTCCTGCACTGCCCTAGTAGCAGCTGGGTCTGATCTCTTTATTGCTGGGACAGGCCCATGGGTACAGTTGAAAACATACAACATACACCCCTCTGTACAACTGAAATCATACCCCAGCTCCGGCTTATACTTAAATTAAAGGCCAGAGTTACAGCATAGCCCACAATACAAAGTGAAAAGTCTTGCTTTAGAGATCCCTATAATTGTTACAAATAGTACTGCTACAACTGAGTACTGTACAAGCTGGAACATACTGTAAGTGTAATAACAAAACTGTGGCCTTCGGCTGAGTCTTGAGTTTATATGAATCCTCTACAGTCAACAATCAGAAATTGAAGACTCTGGCACATATAAGATGCCCAAACTGATGGAAAGTGATTCACATTTCATTGTGTAACTGTAGCACATAGATTGTCATCATAATTACAGGCAGCCCAACAGGTAGAAATAACAGTACAGTAAAGTCAGGTAAAATGCTGTGCAGGCCCGGATTTATGGACAGGGCCCAGGACAAGGGGTGGCAGGATTTTAGGGGGGTGGCATGCTACCCAACCACACCCACATTGGTTCAAAAAACACTGGTGATGCGCTGGAGATACAATCATGTTTTAAATGTCCCATGCGCAATTCCCTTGCTCCGGTCCAGATGATGAAAATTTGCACGAATAAAGGGGAGGGAACAGGGTCGACGAATGGCAGTGGGCCTAGGGGTGCCTACTATGTAAATCCGGCCCTGATGCTGTGGTTTGGACTGAAGCAGAAGGCTCTACGCCAGGCATTTGTTTAAACTTACTAACCCACCACATTATTCCTGGGCATCTGCAAGGAGTTTGTATGTTCTCATTGTCTCTGCATGGGTTTCCTCTAGGTTGATAAAATTTCTCAAAGTGAATGTGATAGAGACCTAGGGTCAGTCCACACGGGCAGATTTGGGGAGATTAGTTGCCCCAACGTCAAATCGCCTCTTCTTCGGGGCCTCTTCTTCGGAACACACAAACGCGGTGCTTCGTTTTCTGAAGTCGCCCAAAGTTTCCTTGTGAGGCAATTTCGGAAAACGAAGTGCCGCAGGCGATTTTCATTTTAGCTGGTGGAGGGCAGTGGGAAGGCAGTTCGGGGAGATTGTCGATCCCGAAGAAGAGGCGATTTGTCGCTGGGCAACTAATCTCCCCGAATCTGCTTGTGTGGACTGACCCTTAGATTGCAAGCTCCATTGGTGCAACAATTAAGGTACACCCCCTATACATCCAGGCCATGCCCAGTTTCATACAGTCGCAGCCTTTATCAGGCATGACTGATGCACTGATTTGAACAAGAGACTGGAATATGAATAAGAGAGGGTCTGAATAGAAAGACGAATAATAAAAAGTAGCAATAACAATATATTTGTAGTCTTGCAGAGCATTTAATTTAGATGGGGTCAGTGACCCCTATTAAAAGCTGGAAAGAGTACGAAGAAGAAGAAGGCAAATAATTCAAAAACTATAAAAAAAAATTAGGCCAATTGGAAAGTTGCATAAAATTAGCCATTCTGTAATATACTAACAGTTAACCTAAAGGTGATCCACACCTTTAATCATGATCACTTGGAGGAATAAAACCCAGAGTCTACAAAATATCAGAGCATAATATACAGCATTCCTTCCCCTATGCATAATTATTGAACGTGGAGAATCTCAATGAAGAAGATGCTGATATTGAGTACTGTGTGTTATTTATAGGCCCAGTAAGAATAGAACATGGTGTAACAGCTTTAGCTGTGAAGTTGTACTCATGCCTAGCGTGCCAATGTACTGCCTTTAATGCCATTCACACTGCTGCACAACACTTAGTCTGCATACCTCCCATTGATCCACTTTACTTAGAGGAATTAGCACTAGTTTTCTGATCTGCCTTTGACTTGGCCTTAAAGGAACAGTAACACCAAAAAGTGAAAATATAATGTAATGTTGCCCTGCACTGGTAAAACTGATCTGTTTGCATCAGAAATACTACTATAGTTCATACAAACAAGCTGCTGTATAGCAATGGTGGAAATTGAAAAACGGTTATATGGCACAGGTTAAATAGTAGATAACAGATAACACCATTATGTTCTACAGAGCTTATCTGCTATCTACTGTATAACCTGTGCCTTTCCTTCTTTGAATGGCTGTCCCATGGCTACACAGCAGTTTATTTACGGTATATAAACAAAAGTAGTGATTCTGAAGCAAACACAGCAGATTTACCAGTGCAGGGCAACACTGAATTATATTTGTATTACTTTAAAACACTCTAATTTTTTGATGTGGAATATGTATTTTTTTACTGCAGTATACTCCAAAACTCTAAGTTGCTCATCTGATTTTTTTTTTTAGGAAAGGGAAGTAGATTTATACTTTCTCCCTTGGGAATCAAAGCTCATAACAGCAATCAAGCCATGGTAGACGCATTAAGTATGTCGGGACACCAGGAGGTTAAGTGACTTGCCCAGGGTCATAAGAAGTTAATGTGTACCAGGGTCTCTTGTATGAGATCCCACATTAATGGCTGATAACATAAAGTAACACTAATGCCAAATGAAAGTTTTTTAAAAGAATTACAATATAATCTATTGTTGCCCTGCACTGGTAAAACGGGTGTGTTTGTTTCAGGAACACTACTATAGTTTATATAAATAAGCTGCTGTGTAGCCATTCAAGCACAGGAGACACAGTAGATCAGAGATTAGCTCTAAAGAATCGTATATAACAGAGCTTATCAGTTATCTGCTGTGTATCCTATGCCTTTTCTCCTTTTTCAGCTTTCAATGGCTGCCCCCATGGCTACACAGCAGCTTGTTTATATAAACTATTGTAGAGTTTCTGCAGCAAACACACCAGATGCACGAGTACATAATATTTCCATAATGTTTTGGTGTTACTGTTCCTTTAACCTCTACCTATTCCTCGAACAAAAACAATGGGATGTCTGACTCATCTCTGATATCCCTGAATTTACATAGGAGATTTAGTTCAGTTTACAAAATCTTGCCCAAATATGATATGGAGCACCCCCAGGATCAGGGATAATTCTATGAGCCTATGCTGATTTTAATCTGCCTTGTTCTTTCATATTAAAGCAACATTCTTGTGAGAATTGCGGATCCTGGTAACTTAAAGAGACAAAATTCCAATATTTAAATTTTTAGTGCACAGAGCACATTTACACTCTCTCCAATAGTGATCCAATGAATTGGCTGCCTCAGAGCAGCATAGGGGTCTCCGCGCAGCTCATGTTCCTTAGGTAGAGGGGATGTGTTAATGGTTTAAGAGGTGGGCACTAATCGTCAGTGCTCCTAGTGCATGTGTGTCCATGTATGTGCAAGGAGGGGGAAGGATCATAGGCTAGTCTTGGGGTGCATAGATTTAATATACAGCGCTGGACATTTGATAACAAGTGAATAAATTTGCGAATTTGAAGTGAAAAGTTTTTTCGATGCAACCGACGGTTCCGACGCCAGAGCTAATTTTGTCATTTCGCAAATTTTTCACCAGTTTCGCAGATTTTGCGCGAAATTCGTGCTGAATCGAAACGGGACAAATTCGCCCATCACTATTGATAACATATTGCAGGCTATAATAATGCTGCCCAATGTATAGCACAATTCAATCTCCTTCACCTGCCACCATTAAAAGGTCGGTGTTATATTCTTTTCAACAGAACTGAAACCTGACTTAATAAAGTGTGATGAAATTCCCAGTGATGAAATGCCATTTGGTTGAAGGGGTCACTGACCCCAGCAACTAGTAAGCAACTGACCATAGCTCATACACCATCCAGGTTCTATAGCAGCAAAACCCATACAGCAGTGATCCCCCAACCAGTAGCCTGTGAGCAACAACCCCTTGGATGTTGCTCCCAGTGGCCTCAAAGCAGGTGCTTATTTTTGAATCCCTGGGTTGAAAGCAAGTTTTTGTTGTATAAAAAACAAGTGCACTGCCAAACAGAGGCTCACTGTAGGTTGAGAATCCAAATAGGGGCTACTAAATGGCCAATCACAGCACTTATTTGGCAGCCCAAGAAGATTTTTCACGCTTGTGTTGCTCTCCAACTCCTTCTACTTCTGAATGTTGCTCAGGGGTTCAAAAGATTGGGGATCCCTGTGATACAGTATACTCTGAGAATGTTCTGAAACATACATGCTATGGCAGTATACCATCTTGTTCAACATGAGCGGGGCTTGTGTTGAAACTCTCTTTGGGGACATGTAATATTGGTCACTAATGCAAAAATCATTCAAAATGTAAGGAAATGTGAATAATTTTGCCTTTGCAAACCCTTTGGTCCTCAGACGACAGTAGGATAGTGATTGCAAATGTTTTCGTTTGCGCTAGTGAATTTTAATACATGTAGCCCTTTGTTCCTTAAATAAATAATGTAAATATAATAATGTAATGGGGTTATTCATCTTTAAATTAACCAGGAGAAAATTCACTCAGACAAAGCTAATTTACTAAAATGTGAAGTTGCTCTAAACACATATCACAGCTGTTTGTTGTGTCACAAATATGTAACTGCAGAAAGCATAAAAAAGGGGGTTGTGTTTACTGCAATGTATCACATCAGTGTGTGCCGGAGAGATTTCCGCCCTCTACTGAACAGTCTCATTATTCAAAGTTTATCACTTCCTTTAGGGGACCAAAACTTCAAATCAAAATGGAAATAATATGCCCGCCACTGGCAATGTTTCTCAGCCACAGAAAAGCAAACTATGCAAAAAAACATATTAATTTCCCAAGTAAAATAACTCTGGTAAGGATTCACTGACAAACAAAATACTAATAAGATGCAATGCAAAGCTGAACTATATGATAATCAACTCACTGGAAATTAATTTTATGTTAACTAAGCCTCATGTAGGTCATATCTAAATAGTCTGTCTGCCTGGACTGGAAGCAGACCCTATTTATATGCTCGGATGTTGTTCATTTCCCTTTAATAGGAGGGGGGGGGCAGCAAGGCCAATATTTCAATTCTTGTTAACCTCTTCCTTTATAACAGAAATGTATTCCAATGTAGCAGCATATACAATGTGACCAACTACCGTCATATAAAAAGGTAACAGTGGTACGTCGTTCATTTCCCAGGAACATCCGAGTACTGGGGTGTTTTCTGAACAAAGATTTTTAGTGAAGCAGTATTCATGAAATTCAATCAAATGTGAAAAACTGAGGGTACCCTTGTAATTTTGCTAATTTGAATGCATGTAACTGTCAATACTAATTACTGGCAACACCAAATTGGTTGGATTAGCTCATTAAGACTTTTGGAACAAAGTGCTTTGGACTGATGAGACAAAAATTGAGTTACTTGGTCATAAACAAAATCGCTTTGCATGGCGGAAGAAAAACACCGCATTCCAAGAAAAACACCAGCTACCTACTGTCACATTTGGTGGAGGTTCCATCATGCTGTGGGGCTGTGTGACTAGTTCAGGGACTGGGATCCTTGTTAAAATTGAGGGTCGATGAATTCAACCCAATATCAACAAATTCTTCAGGATAATGTTCAAGCATCAGTCATAAAGTTGAAGTTACGCAGGGGTTGGATATTCCAACAAGACAATCGCCCTAAACACACTTGGAAACCTATAAAGGCATTTATGCAGAGGGAGAAGTACAAGTCCCCTGACTTGAATATCATGGAAAATCTATGAGATGATTTGAAGCAGACTGTCCCTGCTCGGCACCCATCAAATTTAACTGAACTGGAGAGATTTTGTATGGACGAATGGTCAAAAATACCAACATCCAGAATCCAGACACTCATCAAAGGCTATAGGAGGCGTCTAGAGGCTGTTACATTTCAAAAAGTCTCAACTAAGTATTGATGTAATATCTCTGTTGGGGTGCCCAAATTTATGCACCTGGTTATGATGCATATTGCTTATTTCTAGTGATGGTCGAATTTCTCCCATCTTGCTTCGCCGAAAAATTCACAAAACAGCAAAAATTAGCAAAAAATTGGAAATTGACGCCGGCGAATTCTCACCGGCAAATTTTCGCGGGAGATTCTTGAATTTAACCGCCGGCTGCGAAACGCGGGAATTCGCCACACATTCATGCTAGCCGAATTTAATCACCCATCACTACTTATTTTCTGTTAATCCAATACACTTTATGTCACTGCTGAAATACTAACTGTTTCCATAAGGCATGTTATATATTAAAAGGAAGTTGCTACTTTGAAAGCTCAGCCAAAGATAAACATCAGGGCAGAGAATAATGGAATATTGGAAAGTTGCTTAGAATTACAAAAACCTTATAGTTTGGGGTTTACATATCCTTTAAGCTCAAAGGAGTGATAGTAGTGTTATAATATGTATAATTTAGTAGTAGTGTTATATTATGCATTTTCACCAAGAGCCTGTCCAACTGAGAACTCGTACTGGCACCAAGTAATTAGACTATTTAGGGGCAGATTTATTTAGATTTATTTAAAATTGTAAATTGGAATTCAAATTCATATTTTCTAATTGGATTTTTGGTCAAATGAGTTGGGAAAAATCCAAACTTGAATTCAAGATTTATCATACTTGGACCCTGGAAACGACTCGAATTCTACTATTCGCCACCAAAAACCCGCCGAGTTCATGTAGTTCAAGTCAATGGCAGAGGTCCAGTGACTCATTTGAAGATGTTAATAGCCTTCCTGACATTCAAGTATTTTTTCAAAGAAAAAACTCGATTAGTTTAGTCGAATTTGATTCGAGTTTTTGGATCGGTAATATTCGTTTGAGTTTTAGATATTTTTTAGATAATATTCGTTCCAGTTTCAGACATTCAAGTTTTTTCTTAAATAAGATATTACTCGGATTTCAAGGTCATTCAAGTTCATTCGAATTAAAAAAACTTGTTCGACCTTTGACATAATTGTCCCTTAGAGTGTTATGATTCACTGCCTTCGCCATTTTTGTTATAAAATATTCTTGTTAGTAGTGATGTGCGAATTTATTTGCCGGCGTCAAAAAAAAACGGATGCCTGTGCCGCTTCGCAAATTTTTCAGCGCAAATTCGCCCATCACTACTGTTTAGTATTACATTTTTCTATTGCTTCCACATTTGGCAAATATGTTGCAACATGTGAAAAGTATGAATATAAAACCTTTCCCAGGGTTCTAGTGAAAAGTCAGTTTGTAAATATTGGTGCAGGGAAATTTGGTTAAAATTTGGTCCATGTTCCTATGAATGCTGGGGGTAATTTCAGGAAAGAGCAGCGAGAGTATCTGCCTTGGGCACCTGGCATCGTAGGGGTTACCTGTTGTTGATAAACGCACATAATATTCTGTATTATAATTAGTTATGGCCGATGAATTCGCTGTGAATTTCTGCGTTTCCCCGCAGTCAAAAAAATTCTGGACGCGCGTCTGAAAAGTCACTCGTATCAAAATCACCAACACTATTTAGATGTCCATTGACCTTAACGCCAGAATCAAAATTTACGTGATTGACTTTTTCATCAATTTCCGATTTTCACGAGTTCTTCGCAAAAATTTCCGTTTTTCACGATTTGTTTGTGAAATCACTAATTCCAATTGTTACATATGTTTAGTGCCACAAAAACACATTACAGGTATGGGACCTGCTATGCAGAACAATGTTTTCTGAACAATGGATCTTTTCATAATTTGGATCTTCGTGCTAGAAAATCGTGTAAACATGAAATAAACCCAATAGGCTGGTTTTGCATCAAATAAGGATTAATTATATCTGAGTTGGGATCAAGTACAAGGTACTGTTTTATTATTACAGGGAAAAAGGAAATAATTTATATAAATTTGGATAGAGTCTATGCGAGACTTCCTGTAATTCAGAGCTTTCTGTATAATGGGTTTCGGGATAACAGATACTTCCAGTAAAGATACACTGGCACACGAGGCAAATTGCAGTGCAGGGTGACCCCTTGCTGTTTATTTGTGCGGACGTGCGACGTTTCGGGGCGAGCCCCTTTCTCGGGATAACAGATCCAGGCCCGGATTTGTGGTGAGGCCATAAAAGGCCTGGGCGGCAAGATTTTAGCCGCAATCCAAGGAGCACTAGGTACGCGTACTCCTGTACGCATATTCCCCATCGATCCAACGCATGTACGGGGGATGGGGGTGGTGCGAGCCATGAAGCCAGGCACTAGGACCCAGCGGCCTAGGGGTGCCCAAAATCCAGGCCTGAACAGATCCCATACCTGTATCACCCCCACTTATGTCCATAGGCAAGTGGGTTGGGAGCTGGAAGAGATATAAGATCCCAGATGAGTTTATTAAAATGTATCTGACATTTTTCCTCAGATGAGGCCCAAGAGTTTTTAATGCCAGGGGCCCCTTGATCTCTAATTGTAGCGCATGAAAAGCACAAATAAATTTTACTTCTGCCTAAGGCTGTATGGGATAGGGTGGCATTTACAGTACCAAAGGAATTCTGCCTATACAGCACTATGTAATAAAATGCACATGAACTAGCTATTATTAATAAGTATTATTGGAACAGAGAGGAGCGGCAGAATATAAATAAATCCTCTAGTGATTAGCAAGCTTTACTATATTCCGAAGGTGATTTATCAGTGTCTGCCATCTGCAAAATTGGTTACAATCATCGGCACCAGATGCGAAAAGATAGATTCCCAAATGGCACTGATAAAATAGCGTGTGGTGTGATTGCAGCGGCATTATAGCTGGCAGGCTGTGATACTACATTTTACTAGAATCTTCATATTACCCTTACGACAACCCCGGGGACTCGGCTCACTGAAATAACTTTCCTACAATCCAGTCTAGGGCCGAGGAGGCGTCCATAGCAGCACTGCCGAAACTTGAAAGATCCTGTTTACAAGTGCAAAGCAAATACCAGATCGGCTCATGATCGTACCACTAACCATCCTAATTATCTCCTCCATCCAAAGACTTTTATCTCCTTCACACGTTGGCAGAGTTAATGGCACAAGTACTATTGATGCTCTCTCGATTGAGACTCTTCTGCTAACATGGATTTCAATCTTTTATAGCGCCATAAATCTCCTTCTCATTATTTTTTTCGCACTGCCTAAGGCACATGAAGGGCATCAAACACTGTTTGTTCCTTCCATTAAGTTGAGAGATTGACATATAAAACTCTGAAAAGCACTAGTCTGGGGAATCTGAATGATAGAAAAGATAATGACTGAATAGAACTCATTATTACTAGTTACTTTAATTTTGCATAGTTTTAAGTTAACCATATATAGGCTTCTAAAGAAACGCTAGACTAGTGTTGTCCAACTTCTGTGGTACCAAGGGCCAGTAAAACCACACCCACTTTAAACCACACCCACATCACAAAAAATGTTAAGACCTTACCCCCATTAATGGTGGCAGCACACCAACAAAAACTAAATGGTTGGTGCTCACTGCAAGGGTATCACTCATCACATCTTTATTATCAAGTTATACTAAGACATACTATTAAATACCACATGTTTCCTCCCCCCGTGGATAACACAGCAACCCCCAAACTATGATTAAACACCTTTGGGACCCACAACAAGTATTTCCAAATGCTAACAAACCCCCACCAGGTACACCTCCCACAGGCAGAGTATGGCACACAAAGGGAGCATAGTGAAGGCAGAGTGTAGCATACACAAACAGCATAGGGCAGACAGAGTATGGCACACACAGGGAGCATAGGGAAGGCAGAGTATGGCACACACAGGGAGCATAGGGCAGGCAGAATATGGCACACACAGGGAGCATAGGACAGGCAGAGTATGGCACACACAGGGAGCATAGGACAGGCAGAGTATGGCACACACAGGGAGCATAGGGCAGGCAGAGTATGGCACATACAATGAACATATGGCAGGCAGAGTATGGCACATACAAGGAAGATTAGGGCAGGCAGAGTAAGGCACACACAGGAAGCATAGGGCAGGCAGAGTAAGGCACACACAGGAAGCATAGGGCAGGCAGAGTAAGGCACACACAGAAAGCATAGGGCAGGCAGAGTATGGCACAAATGCAGAGTAGGCGGACAGTGTATGGCACACACAGGCCGAGTAGGGCACACAGGCAGAGTAGGGCAGGCAAAGTATGGCACTAACACGGGCAGATTTGGGCAGGCAGAATATGGCATACACAAGCAGCATAGGACAGGCAGAGGATGGCACAGACAGGCAAAGTATGGCACACACAGGCAGAGTAAGGCACACAGGCAAAGTATGGCTCACACAGGCAGAGTAGAGCAGGTCGAGGATGACACACATAGAGGTATGGTAGAGCAGGCACAGGCAAAGCATGGTAGGAGACCTATCAGGACCACTCTAAGATGCACAGTAAATACTGTACAATGTACAGTGACATGTTACAGGCAGGGCCACCATCAGGGGGGGGGCAGTCGTCCCAGTACAATTTAAGGGGGGCCCCTGTTGTGCCGCATTTCCTGATTAGCCGGCTGAAGAGTCACAGACCCAAAGCCGGGAACTGAGCCAAAAATGGAAGAAGATGTACCACTGAACACCAATGTTTTTTTTTTTTTATAAATTAAACCCCTGGCCACCAATGTTTTCATTTAAAGGAAAACTATACCCCCCAAACAATGTAGGTCTCTATTAAAAGATACTGAGTAAAACAGCTCATGTGTAAAACCCTGCTTCATGTAAATGAACCATTATCATAATAATATACTTTTCTAGTAGTATGTGCCATTGCGTAATCATAAATAGAAAATTGCCATTTTAAAAAATAAGGGCCGTCCCCTGAGATCGTAAGATTCACTGTGCACACATACAAACCACATGTAAGGTCACATGAGCCAATTAACAGACAGAGTTCTGCCTTTTGCTTCAACACTTCCAATTAAGCTTTATGGGGGGCCTGACTATGAAATGTTTTTTCTAACTTGTAGGGGGGCCTGGCCACCTATTATTTGTTTTTTTTTCATTTGTAGGGGGAGGGACTTTGCCACCAATGTTTATTTTTAACTTGAAGTTTTTAACTTGACACACACAAGTTAGTTTTTAAACCAAGGGTCTGTGACTATTCAGCTGGTTTGGATCTTCGACAGTATCGGATCTTTGGCTCTTCGCAACATCCCACAATCTCTTAGGAGAGCAGCAGGGCCCCCTTTAAATTGTAATGGGACAACTGCCCCCCCCAATGATGGCCCTGCCTTTAATACCCTTAGACTGTCATTGCCTGAAATAGTAAAAAAAAAATTTAAACTGCAAAAGCTTATAAAAAGCCCCATAAGCATATGCTTTAAGCAAGGATATCTCCGTAGTTACTGCTTTATTTAAGAATTTAGTTTATTACCTTCCTAAACTGCAGTCTCAGAGAAGAGCAGCTGGGTCCCCTGAAATATTAATGATTCAAAATTATTATACTGAATAAGGGCTAAGTAGTAAGTGCTATCTACAATATACTTAATTTCTTTGACAAAGCATTGCTTAACAAAGGGGCGTGCTCTGAAATATTGCACTTCCACATTAATAATTTTGCAAGGGTGTACCCTGCAATTGCAGTCTTGTGCAGCGTCGGACTGGGCCGCCGGGAAGCCAGGAAAAAACCCGGTGTGCCCTGGCTCAGCCGCCCTCCTTTGATGTCCTGGCTCCCTCCCTCGATGTCCGTGCCCCAAAATAAAAATTAATTGTTGCGCTGGTATCACATGCGTCTGGCGTGCGACCAGACATTCGCGCATGCTTGCGGGGGGGCCCGGAGAATAGTTAGCCGGTGGGTCCCCCAATGTCCAGTCTGACCCTGGTCTTGTGTGCCAGTGTGCTTCTTTTCTACGTATATTGGGAGGTTGCCTTAGCCTCTATCACTAATGGGCGCCAAGCTTATTCAGTTAAAGAAGATTTTACGGGTGTGCAAGAGCTCTCCAACTACATGGATTCATGTTCTAGTTTACTCGAACAACAGTGATTTTTCTAACCATTATTAAGAAGAGGTTCAACTTAAAATTGACTTTAAATATGTGGTAGATTGAGGTAGTCTAAGACAAAATTACAGTTGGTCTCCTTTTATTTATTTCGGGTGGTGTTTCAATATCTGAAAGGATGCAAATTAAAGTTTCATACAACTATTTCCCAGGTTGGAATGATTCTGGGACTCCAAAAATGGGACCTATTATCCAGAATGTGCAGGATAGCAGATCTTTCTGTAATTTGGATCTCCATAACTAAAAGGGCGCCAACCAAAGGTGCGTGATGATAGAGCCAATAAAATGCCCCCCGTCCCGTCAGCATTAGGCCACCCACAGTAGGAGGGAGCTCCCGGTGCGAGCAACCATGTTGGGGCATACACATACTGAGCGAATGCCGCAACTAGCTCATTATGTGCATGCACGTAACGTCAGAAGAGTGCTATGCACATGCACATGCTCTCTGATCAACATGGCTGCTCACACCAGGAGCTCCCTCCCAGTGGCATTATTTTAAAAAAGACTACTGTTAACCCCAACCGGAATGCGGATTATTATCCCACACCTTTGGTTGGAGATAATATATTTTGCCAACAGCTGCCCTTTACGTTTTTTGGATAACAGGTTTCCGGATAACCGATGCCATCCCACATATTTCTTACTTTTGTTTGTTTGCTCTACTGTAAAGGAGAATTGTTCCCTGCACCTGTAAAGCAGACAAGCAACCCTTTTCAGATACCTCCTACAACCTTGCAATCAAAATGGCATTAACATAACTCTACATGTGATTAAATATGAGCCATATAAACCTGGAGCTAGGTAAGGAATATACCTAGCACATTCTTAGTAGTAATATATTTATGTTTACGCTAGGAAAAGCAAGACATATTTTATTATATTAGACAATATATTGTCTTCATTTTCAAGGAATCTTTGTATCCACAAATAACAAGGCTGCTGTGGGTCCTAATGACAATAAAACTGCACAGTGACATACACAGGCCTATGGCATCACACAGCTAATGTTATAATATTGTAAATGGCACAAACAACCTTAGTAACAAATAGTGTAAGCTCTTTTTAAACATATTATATCTTGTGTTAAAATATATTTTTGTACTGAATATCAGGATTAAAGAAACCAAAATACTTTCAGTTTCAACAAACAGCATTCAAAAATATTGACAATAATAGGAATCAGAGAATGGAAGGGCTATTCTTGTAACACTTATGCAGCACATGGTAAAGATGTACTATTCATATCCTAGAGACAGAATAGCGCCCATTAAAAGTATAATGCATTAACAGAAGCACTCCCAGTCTAAAATAAGTATCTTTGTAAAGCAAATGTTCCACCACCATTAAAGAATGCACTCAGCTCCGCAAAAACATCCTTCAGTGAACTTTCATGCATGTCAATACAGTTACTGGATGACAGAAAGTTGCATGAATGTACGGACTTTGTTTGCAAAGAATACACCAAGCGTAGGGGTCCCTTGTGTGCCCCACTAGTTGCCTCACTCACTACATCCAAGATCCACATTCCAATAGGATAGGATGTCAAAGCTACTCAACAATTCACAATTCCAGTCATTTACATTGAAAGATTAAATCATGGTATCATTGTGACTGGATCACACTTTCACACATCTGTGAGTTTTAGCCAACACCTTACTGAAGTTCATCTGAACCATTGTGATTAGATGTCTGTGACTTTACTATACCGGGGAATTCCATACCATAATCTGCCTGCCCTAAGCTCCCTGTGTGTGCCATACTCTGCCTGTCCTATGCTCCCTGTGTGTGCCATACTCTGCCTGTCCTATGCTCCCTGTGTGTGCCATACTCTGCCTGTCCTATGCTCCCTGTGTGTGCCATACTCTGCCTGCCCTATGCTCTCTGTGTGTGCCATACTCTGCCTGTCCTATGCTCCCTGTGTGTGCCATACTCTGCCTGTCCTATGCTCCCTGTGTGTGCCATACTCTGCCTGTCCTATGCTCCCTGTGTGTGCCATACTCTGCCTGTCCTATGCTCCCTGTGTGTGCCATACTCTGCCTGTCCTATGCTCCCTGTGTGTGCCATACTCTGCCTGCCCTATGCTCCCTGTGTGTGCCATACTCTGCCTGCCCTATTCTCCCTGTGTGTGCCATACTCTGCCTGCCCTATGCTGCCTGTGTGTGTCATATTCTGCCTTTCCTATGCTCTCAGTGTATGCCATTCTCTGCCTGCCCTATGCTCCCAGACCACTTTTTTAAATGCTTGAAATGTTTTGCTTAGACCAGATGAGCAGGTAGGGTAAAATTTGAGCACAGAAAGGAAATGCTCCATATCAGATCTTTCCAAAGTATAAACAATGTTTTCTACAGATCACTGAGAATGGGGCCTGACAACTTGAGTAAGGCTGAGAGCACAAAGAGATGGTCACATAGAGGCCAAATAAAAGGTTACCATAATCGTCATTATACTGTATAAGTGGTGTATTTTGAGCTGTTTCTAGTGGATTTAGCAGGCAGCTGTTTAACATTGCATTGGGAAGACTCAACTGGGTATACTGGTCCTTTGAATTCAATAAATATATTGTGACATTATGCCTATAAACTAAGAGTAATAAAGACTCATTGACAACCACAAGTCCTGTGTTCAAAGTGCAATTTTAGACCCAGTTCAACATGTTTTTATCCACAATGCAACCATTTTTAACACAATGACATGGGCATTGCAGCCGAGCACACTGGGGGTCATTTATCAACACTGGGCAAATTTGTCCATGGGCAGTAACCCAACCAATCAAATTGGGTTACTGGCAACCAATCAAATTGCTGCATTCATTGTTCTACTTGCAGCTGGCTTTAAATAGCTAATCACTGATTGGTTGCTATAGGTAACTGCCCTTGGGCAAATTTGCCCAGTGTTGATAAATGAGCCCCACTGTGTTGCATTCACTGTAATTGCGTCCAGTTGAATGTGGTAGTACAGATGAAGCCACTTTGGGTTGTCTGTTTGACACAGAATAACTAAACACAGATATCCCATTTATCTCATTTAACACAGAAAACTGCGTCACAACATCCCACCTAATTAAAGCATTCACCATTGTGAACAATGGAGCTTTGGTATGCTAATGAAAAGGTTAAATGCATTAAATGAGTTAAGATGACTTAAGATAACACAGTTTCTTCAATTACCCCTGAGTCATGACGCATTTAACTCACAAATCCAAGTGGCTTCATCTGTAGCTCCTTCTTCCAATAAGTGCACTTAGGTGACGGAGTAGAGGCGTCAGTGTACAGTGTGTCTTTGGGCTCAAGTACCTTTAATGAATGCCATCAATGATGCACAGGCATTGTTGTGCATCTGCAGTTGTGACTTTTATCATAAATGAGCCCTATAATTTAGCTTGAA
The DNA here is from genome assembly GCA_038501925.1 of Xenopus petersii. NCBI lineage: Eukaryota > Metazoa > Chordata > Amphibia > Anura > Pipidae > Xenopus > Xenopus petersii. Next base: position 116,668,916 of record CM076679.1, on the reverse strand, counting down.
TATCATATCATGGTTCATGGACAATGCCGAACAACTAATTGTCACTTTTACTAAACAGATGTAAGATGCTGAAGTACAGGTACACCATGCCATGAACACACAGTCCATATTCTTGGATATCCAACAGGTAATCCAACATGAATAGAAGTCATATAACAGTTTAAATGACAGTCTTGGTGTGATGGATTTTGTGAGACAGTCAAATGGGAGTGTAGTGCATGAGAAGGTGAAGACCATAAGGTGGTGTCAAGTCATGTCAACTACTGTGGTCACTGAACAACCAGTTTGTTTAGTGAGAATCCATTCTGAGCTACTGCAGTTCTTCTTGGAGCTCCACAAGTGACAGGAGCCATCAAAAGGTTAAGGTCACACAGCCCAATGTAACTCCCCAGAAATCTGCGATAAGAGTGTGAATACATAACCTGGAGATAAATGGATTTAATTCACCATTTAATACCATGCAGGTGGGGGAAGACATGTTGGAGCCTAGGTGATGGGGTTATCTTCCTCTGATGGCTCTGCCTATTGTTCTTTTGGTGGTATGCAAAGTGTTGGAGCCACTAGGGCAGTGATCCCTAACCAGAAGCTCGTGAGCAACATGTTGCTCCCCAACCCCTTGGATGTTGCTCCCAGTGGTCTCAAAGCGGGTGCTTATTTTTGAATTCCAGGCTTGGAGGCAAGTTTTATTTGTATAAAAACCAGATGTACTGCCAAACAGAGAGTCCTGTAGGCTGCCAGTTCACATAGGGGCTACCAATAGCCAATCACAACCCTTATTTGGCACCACCCAGAAAAATTCTTGCTTGTATTGCTCCCCAACTCTTTTTACATCTGAATGTTGCTCATGGGTGAAAAAGGTCTCATTCCTTAGAAACTCAAGTATTTTAGAAAGAGATTAGGTCATTGTTCACATATCCATCATAAACACAATATAAAAAACAAGTCACAATGGCATCTTTTGTTTAAGGGCCAATTGCCCATAACAAAACCATCATAATAGTAAATATAAAACACTTGCCAAAATAGAGGACATTTAGCTCATGATCAGTGAATGAATGGCCATAAGCATGATAAGCAAGTCAGTCACATACATTAGACTTAAGTCACCCCAGATTCTACAACTCACCATCCAGACAGTTTAGTAGAGTTTACCCATGACATACAATTTACAGGATTCATGTAGTTGGTTTCTTTCTCAACAATGAATTACCCAGAATGACATGATTTTTGATGGGTCCACACCATCACCAAGCACATTCTCCTGATTCAGTCTTTAAGGTGTCACATGAGTTTAAGGAGCCGATTCACTAACTTCGAGTGAAGGATTCGAAGTAAAAAAACGTTGAATTTCGAATTGTTTTTTGGTCTACTTCGACCATGGAATGGGCTACTACGAACATCGACTACGACTTCGACTTCGAATCGAAGGAGTCGTACTAAAAATCGTTTGACTATTCGGCCATTCGATAGTTGAAGTACTGTACCTTTAGGCAAAAACTTCGACCCCCTAGTTCGCCATCTAAAAGCTACCAAACTCAATGTTAGCCTATGGGGAAGGTCCCCATAGGCTTTCCTAAGTTTTTTTGATCGAAGGATATTCCTTTGATCGTTGGATTTAAATCCTTCAAATCGTTCGATTCGAAGGATTTTATCGATTCGATCGAATGAATAATCCTTCGATCGTTCGATCGCACTATTTGCGTTTAAATCCTTCGACTTCGATATTTTAATTCCCAGTCGAATATCGAGGGTTAATTAACCCTCGATATTCGACCCTTTGTGAATCGGCCCCTAAATGTGAGAAGATCCATCTACAACCAGAAGTAATGGCTGATTTACACAGCCAAAACACAGGAGTTTCCTTTTGTTTAAAATACCAGCATACTGAGAGGGGGGCAAGTCAGTGCTGTCATGGGGCAGGTCAGAGACATCACAAGGGTGGGAAAAGGGTCGATCAGGGGCAGGGAATGAATCAGGGGGGCAGTATGTGGAAGGCTTAAATGGCAGAGTTGGGTGGCATAACAATTCAGGCAGGGGAGGAATAGATAGGTAATTACAAGTTAAAAGGCAAGAATGATGCAGTAAATTTATAATTCTGGCCTGGTCCTAGCTGGTGATTTCAAATGGATTCTGTTGTTAGAATAGAAGTTTTCAGTTACACCTGACAACAGTGCTTCCAACCGTAGTACTTATACATTTGTGCCTGGGGCAATGGTAAATGAGGCGCTTGACGTTAAAGTGCAAAAAGGTTTTATCCCTGTTGCACCAGCACCAACAGATGTAACAGATACAGTACGTCTGGTGCTGTCCTAGTGCATTGCTTTGAAAGCTTCACCTGTCACCTGTATGTGGCTCCGGCAATGCAAACAATACAATCTGCCATAATTGGAGTACATAATGCACCAGCCAGCTATTCCTTTATAATAAAGTTCTGGAAGCTGTGTGCCATGGGCCGAATGCATGCATCTGAGTGATGAAAAGCTCTGCATTTATATATAGGAGTGGAGGAGTCCTCTCAGATGAGTTTATATCTGCACAAGTAGAAGCTGAAATAAGCAAAATGCATTTAATAAAGAGAAAGCATTCGGGCATGCAACATTTTCTGTGTCAAATTTGAGGCAAGCTAAATAGTTTTCCACAAGGAAACTGGAAGCTATAAAGCGCATCAGTAAGTTGTAGAGATCAAACATTGAAGGGGAATGCTAGAGATTAGTAAGCACTCTAATATGTGCCATTGTGCAGAAGTCAAGGCAAGTTTAAAAAAAGGTAAAAGGCAGTGCAGTTTGTGACAAGCTGTGGGAGAGTGGCAATCCATTGTGACACTGAAGGAAGCAAAACTACCAATTGTGACAAGGCAAAGACAATACATCAGACACAATGAACTTCAGATTATAAAGCAAATGAGCGTGGGCGTTCCATGTTTGCCAGTGCACTCATCACACATTTATTTGTCTTTGAAAAGGGAAGATATTCTTTATGGGAGAAGAATAAACATTTGTCATTGGCTGTTATGGTACTAGGCAGGGAGATGTCAAGGAATGAGATGAGTTAATGGAAGACTTAAGGCGCTGTTGGGAAGAAAGTTTACATGATTCCAATCATAAAATGATTGTCCAAACAGCAACCCTCTAGTTATACTTTAACATCCGTATTAAAAGGAAAAACCTGCTGAGTCTATCAGCCACAATGAGGCATATAGGCTTCTATCATTATATTCCATGGATCTACTATCTGAAAGGTCAGTTGGTCAAAGAATGTACAAGTTGGTGATGCCAGTGGAAGTCAAATTGCTTTAATCTGTTTGATCAGATGGACAGTTGGCTATATCGCTGTGCAGATGTGCAAGTTGGCCAGTGATATTTGACAGGGGGTTTATAGTCATTCCCAGTTTCAATTTAGCTTGAAGAATGGTAGAGCAATGGTAATGGAGTTTGATCAACCATATGGGTTCTTTAGAGAACCACATGAATCAATAATCATTGAGTTTGGTTGAAATTAGTCAAATTGAAATGCTGTGTTTTATTATAATGCATTTTTTATTTCATATTTTGATGTACCTGATTCACTCAACATATAATCCCAATTCCATTCCCAGTTCGCTAGAGCTCCTAGCCTTAAATCCCAATTGAAGTATCTACACCCTTCAGATTTTCCCCTTTTCACAATGCATTTGCAAGATTCTACGTCATTGGTCCATGGGGCAATTGCTGTCACTTGTAGTGTGATTGCCTTTTCCTGGAGGCTTCATGCCCCAATTGGCATTAATGCCTGAAATTTTGTAATAGATCCTGAGTCTTGATGAGGCGATCAACCAGGTTGTGCTTATCTGTTAGCCATCTCGGCAGATTAGTCTCTTGTGAATTCACGTCTGTCATCAATCCCTGCCGCCGCCTCTTCCTCCTAGCTGCCAGATAAGGGTGTTGATTTCTTCTTTACAGGCCATTGCCTGTAAAGAAGGATGCAGGATCTTCGGCACATTACTTTCCAGCTACTTATATCAATATCAAGTCTTATATGCAATAAACATCCTGCACAGCTCTGATATACAGCTCATGCTTAAAGCTCATCACCATATGTCACTGCTCTGCAAACATCGCAATCCATCACATTGTGCTCCGTATAGTTGGCCATATCATCCCCATTCCTCAGCTGTCTCAGGAGACAGAAAGCAACACCAATATCTCATTGGGATTGGGGTGGGCAGAATTTGTCCTTCTTTCTAAATAGAGAAAACTTGCATTACGGATAGATGTTCCTTTTAATGCCAGAATTTGATCTAGTACTAAATGTCAGCACCTACTTATTTGAGTGCACACACATATAAATATAAACAAGGCCTTGTGTATTTGTTAAGTTATGTTTTACCGAACATATACAGAAGAATAAAAAAAGATATCTATATAAACTGTAGATGATATATTTACATGGACAAGGTTGAACTTCATGAACATATGTCACCTTTATTTACTATGTAACTAGTAAATTGCCTAAACTTCTCCAACATGTCTATAAATAATTTCAGAAAATGGACACCAGCAGATGTCTAACTATTTCAGTTCTGTACATGTACAGGTATGGTACCTTTTATCCAGAATGCTTGGGATCTTTCCGTTATTTGGGTCTTCAAACCTTTAGTCTACTAGAAAACTAATTACACTTTAAATACACATTAAGGGGCAGCTTTACATAGGGTCGAATATCGAGGGTTAATTAACCCTCGATATTCGACCATCGAAGTTAAATCCTTCGACTTCGAATATCGAAGTCAAAGGATTTACAGTAGCGCTATTCGTTCGATCGAATGAAAAATCTTCGATCGAACGATTAAATCCTTCGAATCGTTCGATTTGAAGGATTTTAATCCATCGATCAAACGATTTTTGCTAGGTGGCGAACTAGGGGGTCTAAGTTTTTTCTTAAAGAGACAGTACTTCGACTATCGAATGGTCTAATAGTCAAACGATTTTTAGTTTGAATCGTTCGATTCAAAGCCGTAGTCGAAGTTCGAAGTAGCCCATTCGATGATCGAAGTAGCCAAAAAAAAACATTCGAAATTCAAAGTTTTTTTCCTCTATTCCTACACTCGAGCTAAGTAAATGGGCCCCTTAAACCCAATAGGCTGGTTTTTCCTCCTATCAGTCCCGGATTTGTGGTGAGGCCGCAAGGCCCGGGTCGGCAAAATTTAGGGCGGCATGCTGCCCAGCCGCTTCCCTAAGGAGCACTGGGGACTCAAATCTCCCCAGCACTCGGATGCTTGAGAGCACGCTTGCTCATGTGGGGAGGGTCCTGGGGTGCCAGCGCTAGGACCATGCGCCGGCGGGCCTTGGGGCGCCAGCTCCCAAAATCCAGCCCTGCCTCCTATAAGGATAAATTATATCTTAGTTTGGATCAAGTACAAGGTTATGTTTTATCATTACAGAGAAATAATTTAAAAAAAAAAAGGAAATTATAAAAATTTCGATTATTTGGATGAAATGGAGTCTATGGGAGATGGGCATCCTTTGATTCGGGGGTTTCGGATAACAGATAATGGATCCCATACTTATGTCTTGTTCTATCCCCTCAATGTGTCTCCTCCTTGGCATACCCATAACCCCCAAGCAATAACTGTATCTACACTTAGAGTATGAACAATGGGGAGATTAATTTGAAATATACGACATGTTTTGGCCAGCAATGGTCTTTATCAATATCAAGTGCCATGTTGTGGCAATAAAGTGGATATTCCGGTATAACCTGGCCATTGTTCATGCTCCCACTTTAGATCATATTATGGGGCACATTTACTAAGCTCGAGTGAAGGATTCGAATGAAAAAAACTTCGACCATCGAAATTGGCTACTTCGACCTTCGACTACGACTTCGACTCGAACGATTCAAACTAAAAATTGCTCAACTATTCGATAGTTGAAGTACTGTCTCTTTAAAAAAAAACTTTGACTACCTACTTTGCCACCTAAAACCTACCTAGCACCAATGTTAGCCTATGGGGAAGGTCCCCATAAGCTTTCTAAGCTTTTTCCTAAGCTTTTTTTGATAGATTAAAATCCTTCGAATCGTTCGATTTTTCCTTTGATCGTGCTAAATGCTGTAAATCCTTTGACTTCGATATTTGAAGTCGAAGGATTTTACTTTGAGGGTCAAATATCGAGGGTTAATTAACCCTCAATATTCGACCAATAGTAAATGTGCCCCTAAGTGTCAGATTCTAAGAGAAAAGTGCTATCTCATACATTTTCACGAGATAAACCACAAAATAAATGTTTTCTTATTAAATTCAATTTAGCCCAATATGTCTATGAATTATTTCTATTCTAGAAGGAAAAATGGCAGATTGTGTATGTCTTAGCAATAAACTGTTTCCACCTTTCTTGGATTTTGCTTGTATTCTTCATGAGCACTGTCTCATTACTGCTGTATATACAGATATATTCTATTAGCCTCACACACTGCAGGATGCTTCTTGATGTCGCACTCGTTATCCATCATATATTGCTAGTCAATGTCATTTTTGGATATGAATCTGTGGTCCTCAGCTCTTTTCAGACAAACCCATCCAACAATGTAATCCATGCTGCACATGATAGCTCATTTTATTCAATATTTCACTTCTCTCTATATTTTACCTCCATTCCAAGGGAAAGACCAAAATTAAAAGAGAAAAAAAAACAGACGTGAAAAGATTGATAGTGCAGGAATCGTCTGATCTGCTGCTGTTCCAAAACATCCCCCCGCCAACATCATTAGACTCCTGCCGCAGTGTGACCTTGGCTGTTCAGGCAAACTCCACTTCACTGTATCAAACGCGTGTTCTTCTTCTTTCATATAAAAGCGTGTAAGGTCTGCTGAATGCAATGCTGTGCAAGTCACAATTATTTTATATGGGGGGTCATTTTTTTTAAATGACTGCGGCTCGCCAGATCTAAATTGAGATTAAACTATGGCTTCATTTTTTGTTCCCACCAAGCCACAGACCATGTGTCCAAATTGTGGTGTCTATGCCGGAGCACTGTATGAGGGTACCATGTTTTCCATGTGTTGATCAGGTTGTGTCTTAAGGATAATTAACCTCATACGACAGCAGTTCTCAGAGCCAGTTGTGCCATTATTATACAGAACATTTAATGTGTTAAAAGGAATAAAATACCTCCTCTTCATTCATTCAGTTGGGACTATATAAAAGGTGCATGCACACTATCTGAACTGCTGAGAATAAAGATAACCTCCATTTTAAACAGAAATACTGTACATCATCTCTTCAGAGAGGAAACAATGACCATCAATAACCCCTCCTTTTTTGGCAGAGACAGTCAACCATTACTGCATATTCATCCATGTTAAAGTGATTGGTTCTGGACTTCAAGTGCCTCTGTTTTTTATGGTGGGTGGTGTGCTGATTTTCTAGGGAGGTTTTAAGATCCATGCTAAAGAGGGAAAATGTATGGGGTGTCAGAGACCTCAGGGGCCCCCACCACAGTTGCCTCCACGTTCCTCCACTCACTGCTAGCCTACACCTAGCTTCCATCTCTCCATCTAGACTACTGTAACTCTCTTTTAATTGACCTCCCCCTCCAGAGACTGTCCCCTCTCCAGTCCATAATGAACACTGCCAGGAGGTTCATAATCCTCAGGAACCGCTCCTCCTCTGCCTCGCCACTCTGCCAATCCCTGCACTGGCTTCAGCTACCTTTCAGAATAAAATTCAAATTAATGACCCTGACATTCAAAGCAATTCATAACTGTGCCCTTCCCTACATCTCTGAACTCATCTCTATATACTCACCCAACTGCTTACTATGCTCCTCTACTGACCTGCTACTCAACTCTTCTCTCATTACCTCCTCACATGCTCACATTGAAGACTTTGCAAGGGCTGCAACCCTTCTCTGGAATTCTACCCCACAGTCTGTCCAACTTTCTCCTAACCTTTCTGCTTTCAAAAGATCTCTTAAAATTATTACTTATTTTTAGATGCCTACCCTCCCTTTGCTTAACTACCAAATGCAATACCACATACAATACTACATCTCTCGCCCACTTAATACGGATTTTGCCAACTCCCACGCCTTGTGTCTCATTCCCTTCCCTTTAGATTGTAAGCTCTTTTGCACAGGGTTTTTTCACCTTTTGTACTGGTATTGGTTGTGATGTATGTAACTCCATATGTTCTATGTATTTAATTCATGTGATGTAGTTGTATAAACACATTTACTTTACATGGCTGCGAAATATATTAGCGCTCCTTAAATACATGTTAATAATAATATACCACATAAGCCATTGATTCCTCAGGCTTCCTTTTTAAAGGCTAATGGGAAGCTTCTTCAACTTTTCTCTTGTTGTCATGAAATAAAGCCAGAACTGTGTGGGTTATGTGGATACATGAAGCAATGGAAAATAAAATGCACTAATCCCAACTGAAGTGACAATGAAGTAATCAATGTTCTCACAAGTGCCCTGACCTTTGTGTTTCCTCAGCCCTTATCATTATCATTATTATTGAGTGAAGGGGACTGGAACGAGCGTGCAGAACAAAGTGCTTGAGGTCAGGTATGCAATGCACAGCCAGGCGAGAAATGTGTAATTCCACTGCCAATAAGTCTAATGCACACAGACAAGCCAATAACAACATAAATAAAAGGACAATGTTCCAACATGAAAGCAATAAACTTGACGTCAGAATGTTGTTCGTTTCCCCCTCCTTCCCCCCTTTCTTTCTCAGCGCAGTTGACTTTCCATAAGACATAGTCATTATCCTCAAGTGCAGAAAAGTCATGGGCTCAGCATTCTTCTCATTCTATAGGCCGTCACTCTGTATCAGTGTATTGCCTTGTACCTAGTGCTGCTCCAGAAGACACAATGACACAGTTTGCTCTTAGGGTCCCCTGAAAGGTAAAAGGTGACTCTTTGAATTACTCATCTGCTCAGGAATCTCTGAAACTGTTAAGATTGTCCCAGGGGCTGCAGTAAGATTCTACCAGGAAAGAAGAGCTTGTCTGGGATACTCTGCATATATTGTGCAGCAGGCAGAATGAATTCAGTGTGTATCTACTTCTCTTCTTCAGCACAGGTTGGGATGGGTCATCTAAACAGTCCTGTTTGATTTCTTCTTCATGTTTGTTAAAACCAGTATAATATCTGCTTAAAGGCCTTACAATGTGGCCCACATAATATACATTGTGGTAGAGTGATGAAAACAATGTGGGAAAAGATGTGTTTTCCCTTTAAGTTCACCATAGTAGGAGAGGTAGGCACCACGAAGGGTGTTACTAAACAGTGAATAGGTTCTCTGTTTAAAAGCTTTGGTGGCCAGGTCCTGGAAGCTGGAGTATTCTGGAAAGAACAGGCAAGCCAGGTACTCCGATCCAGAAGTCCAGCTCATGGATTAGAGCTCACCTTTCACAGGAAGGCTGTCCTGTGGAAAGGTTTTTAGGTCTAGTGAGGCAGTTAGGAAAGTCTCTCAGAGCAGGAAGGACACCTGCCTGTGTCAGGAACTCCCAGAGGGGCTGGGGTGCCATTTGCTACTGCAGGGTGCAGAGAGAGGAGACCAAGTGACAGAGGGTCTGTCTGTCTGACTGAGGAAAGCCAGGAGGCTGAGCAATCCCCCAGGAGATTTGTGAGTACAGGGGTGACCCTACTTATGTGTTTGCTTACTGGTAGTCCACAAGGGGCCCAGTTTAGTAAGGGAACTCTTCATGTGTAAAGGTAGTGCCCAATGGGCTAGGTTTTTATTTTATTATTTGTTTTGTATCCTGAAATGGTCACCCCTGTGTATAAATAAACTGCCTTAAAGAGAAGAGAAGTGTCTGTCGTGGATCCCACAGCTTACTACATATATATGTATTATAATATTTAAGTAACACTTTGTTACCTTGAGATTTGAAGCACTTTATAGTTTATCAAGACACACAGATATTCCTTGGAGTTTATAAAGTAACGTTAATAGCAGGAAAAGGCTTAGATGAACTGGTGGGCCTAAAAGAAGACATGTTGTGTAAAAAATAAGAACGTACCAGTGCGTTATACTTATTTAGATATAGAAGAATTGTACTTAAAAAGTAGTGTTTTAGGCTGATTTATTGAATATTTCTGCAAAAACCCAAATAATCCCTCCCTTCTCTCCCACTTCCTGCTCCCTGAATTCCCAGGCTGTGCAGGGGAGCCGGTAGCTCTCAGCTCACTGCACTGTAGGACAGGAACCAATCAGCAGCTAGCAGGACCTTATAGGGAACTGAAGCCTGTCTTTGCTTGTGTGACTGCAGGAATGTGATTGGCTGTCCCCCTCCTACTGTGCTTCTGGCAGGGACCATTAGGACATGCCCACCCCTCATTTGAAACACAGACAGGGACCAGAGAACATCTATAGGAAGCTCCACTAAAGGTATTAAAAATAATATTACATTTTAGCACCATGTAAAAGCAACACCATATATTACGTATAATTGCCTACAAATTTAGGGTTTTTGCATTTATCTTATGTCTCCTTTAAGGCTAGATTCAGAGTAGAAATTTCACAAACTGTAAAGGGTAGGGTTTTTTTAAGGGATAGTGACACTTCTCAGGTTTTAGCATAATTGATTTTTTCATCAAAATATGCCTATATGTCCTTTAAACCATTTCCTCAATGTCCTCTTTCTATGTAAATTGGACATTGGTCACTTCAACTGTCGGACTCAGAGACATTCTTATGGTCCTGTGGGGCTTGTCAATCAGAGCTGCAAATTAAATGCTTGACTAAGGGGTAGAATCTGGCAGCACAGTTAAATGGTGTTATGGCTTATGCTACTTTGCCACACAGGGTCAGGGTTTACAGCCTCCTTCTCACAGGGGTATATAACTATACAATAATAATCCTCTGCTCCTCCATCGCACTGCAAAACTCCAGTGTATTCTGCACTGCTCTGTGCTGCTCATTTTTTTACTTATTCTGCCTTAAAGGAAAACTATACCCCCCAAACAATGTAGGTCTCTATAAAAAGATATTGCATAAAACAGCTCATATGTAAAATCCTGCTTCATGTAAATAAACCATTTTCATAATAATATACTTTTCTAGTAGTATGTGCCATTGGGTAATCATAAATAGAAAATTGTCATTTTAAAAAATAAGGGCCGCCCCCTGGGATCGTAGGATTCACTGTACTCACAAACAAACTATACATGTTAGGTCACATGAGCCAATTAACAGACAGAGTTGTGTCTTTTGCTTCCACACTTCTTCCTGTTACAGTTAGAGTTGAAGTATTTCTGGTCAGGTGATCTCTGAGGCAGCACACAGACCATCACGAAATGGTGGCTCAAGGCAAGAGATGTAAAAGGGCAATATTTACTTAAATATATATACCAGTTTGGTAAGATTCTTTAATATGCCACTTAATAGGATATGAACTGTCTGTTGCTTAAGTGTTCATTTTGGGGGTATAGTTTTCCTTTAAGGTGGCCATACACTGAGAGATCCGCTCGTTTGGCAATGTCGCCAAACGAGCGGATCTCCCTCCGATATGCCCACCTTGAGGTGGGCAATATCGGGCAAATCCGATCTTGGGCCCTAGGGCCCAACGATCGGATCCTAACGAGGCCTTAACGGGTGGTCGGATCGCGGGACCGCATCAACGAATAGATGCGGCTGCGATCCGACGGGATTTTCTATCCCATCCGATCGAGATCTGGCCGACTTTCGGCCAGATCTCGATCGGTGAAGCCCGTCGGGGGGGCCCCATACGCGGGCCAATAAGCTGCCGACACGGTCTGTCGGCAGCTTTTATCGGCCCGTGTATGGCCACCTTTACTTGATTATGTGTGGCCCTTGCCTGCCTGCCTGCCCTGTACAAACAGAACGATCTGTGCCAGGACAGCTTGCTAGATAAACCTTTTAACTCCCAGAGCTGGAGTAGATTGTTAGTGCAGGTGAAGCAGGGACTCGCATATATAACCTTGGGGACTCGCATATATAACCTTATAAGAAGGAATGAGTTAAAAGCACCATCTGAAAAAAAACAAAAAACTGAGCAGTGCGGGGGAGGACAATTTCAGAAAGAGGAGGCTTTAATTATTTGCAGGAGTGAGTGTGAGATAAGAGAGGCTGAAGGCAGTAGTACTCACCGGTGGAGGGGGCGGGCCGTGAAATGGAGGGGCAGGTCATGATGTGGTAGTACTCGCCGGTGGAGGGGGCGGTGCCGTGATATGGAGGGATGGGTCGTGATGTAGAGGGGCGGACTATGACGCGACGATCTGCGATTGGGCGAATTATGTGTCACTCATGTGAATCCTGACCAGTTTTCCTTATTTGAAAAACCAAGCAGGAAGTTTTGACCCAGCAGCCCTTCAAAATACCGGGCTGTCCGGGTCAAAACCGGACAGGTGGCAACCCCAATCCTTCTCCATATGAGGAAGTGGATCTTTTACTGATTTGTGGGTTTACATGAGTAATTTTGTGATTAATAGTTATTATTGCCATCAAAGTAGAGATCTAATCACAAAACTAGAAGTCTCACTATAACTTTAAGTGTGGGAGCAGCATAGAAAATCCTACAGAGCCAAAAGGTTTTGGATATAGTGTGTGTGAGTATAGGGGCCAACAGTTCTCTAAGATCACTGAAGCTTCCATTATTTTAAACTTAAAAGAAGAAGGAAACCCTTTTGCAAAAAACACTGTACCTCCCCACCTCACACAGACCTCCCTCCCTCCTCCCCCAGGCTAACTCCCCCCCTCCACGTGAAAATTCCCCATACTCCATAATTACCCTTTGGCGCAGATTCTTCCAGCGGAGTTCCACGCATCCATCTTCTGTGTCCTCTGTAAGCTGACTGGGAGAACGGTATTTCTGAGCATGCGCAGTTGTAGCAGTTTGTGACAACTGCGCATGCGCGGAGATACAAGGAAATTGCCTCAGTCAGCTTACAGAGGACGCGGAAGATTGATGTGCGGAACTCCGCTAGAAGAATCTGCGCTGAGGGGTAAGTATGGGGCATTTCCCCGGGGGGTAGTTAGCCTGGGGGGAGGAGGGTCTACATGGGGTGGGGGGTACGGGTTTTTTTACAAAAGGGTTTCCTTCTCCTTTAAGGGTCTGGCCACACAAGCAGATTCAGGGATATTAGTCGCTCCAGCGACAAATCTCCTCTTTTTCGGGGCGACAATCTCCCCGAATTGCCTTCCCTCTGCCGGCTAAAATGAGAATCAACTGCGGCAATGCACACGCGGCGCTTCGAGATTGTTGCCCTGAAGAAGTGGAAATCTCCCCGAATCTGTTCGTGAGGCCAGACCCTTAATGACAGCAAGTCAGTCTTAAAACATAGCCTTAATTTTACATGAAGCTGGTATGAAGAGCTAAGTAATGGTATCATATGGCTTGGTTGGTTGGTTGGTTGGGAAGAAAGATCCAATGGCACACAGGTCTGCTGGAACACTTCAAGTGTTTATTGTGGAGTGCAATAAATACTTAAAGTGTCTGTGTGCCATTGGATCTTTCTTCCTGACTATTTCTAGGAGGTGGCCGAAACTTCTCCTGTGTACATCAGGCATCTCTGAACCGCCTTTTGGGCAGGGTGTGAGAGGTCCTTCACCATTTGTTTTGGTCGGTTGGTTAACAGCCTAGTTGCTGCATTCTGTATAATCCTCTCCAGATACCCACTGCAACACTTAAGCCATGAGGGCCCAAATATATACTCTCAGTGATATACATGGGAAGTTATACTGGGGAAGATACCGAAGACATCAAATCAACAGAGCTTCCCGAAACCACAAACACAAATCAGTGGTGGGAGCTGTAATTGAAGTTCTTGCCATAGTTGTAAAAGGAAATTTCCAAACACAACTACATCTTACAGAATGTCAAGATTAGTTTCACCTTATACACACAATTGTTTTTTATTGTAGGCATTGCCTGCAGGAAAATATAATATTCCAGAGCAAGCAGTAAGCAGGGATTGTATATATTTTAGAGTAGGGGTGTTGGCTGTGATCCATGTTGGAGTAAATACATTACAGTTAATCTTGCTGGGCATATAAGAGACCTGGCATGCAGAGTCCAGGGACAAGGAGGTCAGATTTGGAGGAGCATAGCAATTAACTTCCATTGTGAGCAGCATCTGCTACCCGCTCCCTGGCCAGATGCATATGAAAGTTGATGCAGACATTTCATTTGTCATATTACAGACAAGGCGCTAGCACAGTCTGCAGCCCACTGCCCCCAACATCTGTTAAAATAGGGAATCATTTTGCTTAGTTCACTATTTTGGAATAAATTGCTTATTTACTGAGGTCTCTTTGTCTGGAATGTCACTGCCATTGTAGCACACTGAAACCAAAGCAAAGTCATTTCCACATCTTATACTTATTTCTTGGCTTATACTTATACTCAGGTTTTCCTTTGTGTTACAATCATTGGCCACGATGTACAGCCTTCTGCTGCAAAATTCATTGTTCGTTTATATACTAATAAAAGCTATAATAAAAGCTTATACGCAAAAAAGGCTTTGAAAAGAAATTCAAAAGTGAACAGAAGACACAAACATACAGTATTCTTGGCAAAAGCTGAAACATATACATAATCTTCATTTGCGTGCCCTTAAAATTTAGCTTATCTACTGCCCATATGGTCCCCAACAGAAGACTCTTTGACAACGTTTGGGCCATTTGTGCAACATCAGAAAATTCTGCCAGCAGACTAAGATGTCTATACCATCCTCTGTCACTCTGTGAGCTAAACTCATCAGCGTAATGAACCTCCACTTAATCAACAGCCTAAAGTTCAGAGAGTGATGATGATCAATACCTAAATGTTCAGAAGGTACCTAAACATGCATCCCTGCAAATATACAGAGCAATTTCCCTGAAACTGTAGGCATTTCTTAGGTGTCTTTTTTGCAGCAGTGTTGACAACCAGAAACATAACTCATTGGCTGGTTTTTAAACACTTTTTATCTTAACTGGCATCTGCCCTTTCTTCAATAGACATCAATAGACTTTGCTCACTTTCCTGAGATTGCAAATGGAACAGTATCACTCATGAGAAGTAACTGCACTGTTGAACCTTTGACCCGCAAGCTGCCAGCAGGATATACACAAGGCCTAAACAGCATTTTACTATAACTGACAGTCAAGGAACTGTCCAATCATGTTGCCCTTTAAATGCTGCAGAAAAGTTCAAGGTACTGGAGGAGGAATACTGAGAAATGTTAAAGCAGCTATTCAGTAAAGCATTTTAAGCATTATGGTGCATTTGAATGGCATTGCAGTTGTAAAGCTGCTCCATAAGAACTAAACATGCATCCCTATAAATATTATCACACCTAAGGAGAGCTGACAAAGTCAAATAGTCAATGCTCCAAAATAAATTGGTTCTACAAACAGATCCGCACCATGTAACATGTGTATTTTATCCAGTTCATGGTCTGGAGCCTGTAGTCATTATAGGAGCTCATTTCGAATATTTCCTTTTGCCATTCGCTGCATTCAGCCATTTTACACTGACTGTCCCATAGGGATTGACAAACAATGTCAGAAAGGTGAGTGACTTGGGCTCGTCAGCCTGACATGTTGACAGAATGGGAGCAGAGAAAAATCAAAAGATCAGTTTTGGCTTTTAAAAGAACAATAGGATTTGCCTTTCATCGTTATTCAGGAAACACTTGTCTTTGATGGTGGCACTAGATTAGGCTTCTAGATTCTTCTAAATAAAGAAAAATTGGTGCAAAATGCCAGCACAAGCAAACACCTCTGTAAAGTATGGTCCAATAGCAGAGGTAGTGTAAAAAAGGAGAGAGAATATACTCACAGTTCACCCCAGTCCATGGGTGCATATACAGTATGCATAGCAACAGCCGAAATTGTGAAAAATTTTGAGTTTTTCTCAAAAAAGTAGAAACCAAAAAGTAATTAAAAGTTCATACCGTTTATTAGGACATACAGATGAAAGCCTGATGCATTTCGTGCCTATTGAGGCACTTACTCATAGGCTAGATTCTAGATTCTTCTGCCAAAAAGAAAATAAAGGCTGCACTCTTTTGATGCAATCTTTTGATGCATGGCATCAATAACAGCATTAGCATCCAATTAGCACAAGTCAGATGAGTCTTTGCGCACCAAGTCTAGGCTAGCTGTAGTAACAGGGTTCTATAGCATACATGCATGCAGTTGGATACAAGTCATAAGAGCTTGCTGAAGGGGTGCATTGGCCAGGTACTATGAGCATGTATACGTGGAAATACAGTTTTGTGTCTATTCCTGATTGACCTCTTGTGCTATTTACATGGTGCAAGAAGGTTGTACTCTGAGCCCCAGAAATGCTGCTCGCACAGTGACAACCCTTTTTGCCAGAGCATATGGATTTCAAAACCTTCTGCTGACCAAAAAAAAAAAACAAAGCCGTAGTTGAACAAAGTTCTTAATATCCAACACAAATGGAAGGCAAGCAGGGTCTGTTTGCATAAATGGAGGACTATTGCTTTATTGATTGACAAATGTACTTGAATTGCAATTGGCTACAATAAAAGCCAGAGAATTCATTGTAACCCCTGCCTGCGGTCATAAGGGAATACTGCCTATTGATCCCCTCCCGCAGCAGGGTTCTTTATTACAATGCTCTTATTCCTTTTTATTCACACCGCTGGACTCTTGTTTTCAGTTGCTGATAGAAAGGCCTAGTAGGTAGTGATTCATTCGGGAGATGCTGAGATGGATACTGTACTGGAAATAATTGCACCTTTGAACCTTTAGACAGTTTATTTAAGTGGACAGCTTTTGCTCTCCTCTCTCTGCTTTCCACTGTGCTGTATATCCCAAGTCTGCTCACACCTGAATGCCGGCTTTTATCTTCCCGCTGACTTGGTAATATTGGCTGTTGTCTAACAGTTGTGGGTCTGGCTTCTCCGGAGCTGGATGTCAGCAGTTAATGTATTTGCTCCTCTGTCCTCTCTTACCTGATGTGAACTACCGTATATACTCGAGTATAAGCCGTCCCGAGTATAAGCCGAGGTACCTAATTTTACCTCGAACAACTGGGAAAGCTTATTGACTCGAGTATAAGCCGAGGGTGAGAAATGCAGCAGCTTCTGGTAAGTTTCAATCACGTTTTTGGATGACTATACTACTATTCTAAGGCGCCGGCGAATATTCTTAGGCGCCGGCTACTATTCTAAGGCGCCGGCGAATATTCTTAGGCGCCGGCTACTATTCTAAGGCGCCGGCGAATATTCTTAGGCGCCGGCGACCGTTTTTGCGCTTGACCGCGCCGGCGACCGTTTTTGCGCTTGACCCGAGTATAAGCCGAGGTAGAGTTTTTCAGCATATTTTGGGGGCTGAAAAACTTGGCTTATACTCGAGTATATACGGTATGTGCTGAGGGCCTGCGTTTCAGGACGGAATCACTGAGGCTGTAGCATAAATGGGAACGACAGTTCACAATGTCCCAGTCTCTTGTAAATTGATTCAGGATAATAACAATCTGACACGGACAACTGACTTTATTTTCTGTTTGTGTAATGAATATGACATTTACATTTTTAAATCATACAAGCGCTATAATACACAAGGGACCCCATTATGTCTGATGTTGATTTACCAATCAGGCAGTCCTTGACAGTCCCAGCATGCAATGGTGGACAAATATGGAATAGGGCCACTTTGCTAGAATAATGTTGGGGCCCATTGCCATTCAGGTGGATATCCAGTGATACTCTGATAATCCCAGGAAAACTGGAAATATCTTCTAAAACAGAATCTAAAAAAAAGTATAAAGCAGGTAAAGTAGACTATACAGGTGTAATGTCCCCTTTAATCATAATTACATATGCACAAGGATCCACCAATGAAAGTTCTGCTCTTACCTAGCAGATTACTGTACATTTTCTGCTAGCTGATAGTCTTTAAGCAAGCTACAGAAGGGTTATAGCAAGTGCTGTATTTGTTTTTTAGCTAGAACAATAATGTGATTCTTTATGTCAATGGTTTTTCAATGGTTTATACAAATATTAATACTCGGAGAGCAGATGCATTGACAGCATACAGTTACATTATACAATTCTAGATTACACAATTTTATACAAGCGGAAATTCTATCCCAGGGTAAAATCCTTGAAAATACCATGTTTGCCACTGCAGAATACACAAGCATTCCGTTATTTATAACACTGAGGCACAGCGAGACCCTGATAGAGCTAGAGAGCAGAGTGGGCGAAATACAAGAAGGCAACCCCACAGTACTTAGAGACAGTCTGACAGCCATACACATTTAGCATTATCCGGTCCGGTGCTCCTATCAGCAGAAAACTGAACAGGACCGAGGCAGGGGTGCTTTGCCAATGAGGCGAGTTGAGGCTTTCGCCTCAGACGGCAGCGCCCCACTAGGTACCAGGGGCGGCAAAAATGCTGCTCCTGGTACTTTAAGAGTGAATTTCCGGGGGGGGGGGGCGGCAGCAAGTGCTGCTGCCTCAGGCAGTGGAGAGGCCAGGATCGCCCCTGGACCAAGGTTCTTCCAGCGAGCATCACAAAGCGATCCTCTTCCTCCTTCTTCTTTAAACTTGCACCTGTACATGTGCAGTAGAGTGAAAGGCCAAACTTTAACGAAAAAGCTGCCTATTTCGTTCTACTGCGCATGCTCCTGCCCTGGGTAGTTTGAAGAGCAAAAAAGCAAGAAGAGGATCACTCCATGGTGCTCACTGGAAGAACCCCGGGGCGGTGCAGTTTTCTGCTGATAGGAACACAGGCCCGGAGTGTCAGGTAAGTAAATACAATTACTTGGGGGTAGTAAAAACGACTTTCCTTCTCCTTTGAGATCAAAAACTCTCTTGGGAGAACTGTGACTCACAGCTTAAGGGCAGGGGCACACGGGCAGATTTGGGGAGATTTAGTCGCCTGGAAATCGAATTGCTGCGACTGCCATTGCACTGGCGTTTTCTCATTATAGCAAGGGGAAGGCAGGGGGAAGTCAGTTCGGGGAGATTGTCGCCCCGGAGAAGAGGCGATTAGTCGCCTGGTGAATTAATCTCCCTGAATCTGCCCATGTGCCCCTGCCCTTAAGGACAATTTCACCTTCATTAGCATCACTATTATAACATAAACCATGGCCCTAAAACTCCCAGAAATGTGTTTAAAAGTCATAAACTGCCAAATTTTGTAAAATGGACATGGTAATTTGGTGTGTAGCCATAACATCGGCATTGTCAAACTATTTTCTTTGCACTGAGCATGCCAGATCCTTTTGTCCCTCTTTCAGTTTTTCAAATGTTGGGAGGTATGAGCAATAATGTATAATATATGGTGATGGTTTTACTTTGGACTAAAAATGATTATCTTTATAAATCTCCCCTTTATTTGAACTCCCTATAGATCTGCTACAATCCAGGTCCATGTTTTAATGAGGGGTGTGTGTCTTAACAGTCCCTGCCAGAGGCACAGTAGGAGGGGATAGCCAATCACAGCCCTCCAGTCACATCAGGTGAGCCCCGCAGGTCAACCTAGTTGGTTGGTTCCTATCCTTCAGTGCAGTGTACCCTACAGAGCCTGGGAAAGGAGGCATCAGTTAATCACCCAAAACACAACTTTGTAAAGCATATTCCATCTATATTTAAAAGAGTATAATGTACTGGCACATTCTTGTTTGTCTTACAATATTTTGTAATGTTGAGTCATTTGGTCAGTTTGTACCAGTGGAGTAAATATAACCACATCATTTATGTCAGTGGAAAGAAGGATGCAGCAATGTCTTTCAGTGCTTCCATATACGGTAGCTATTCTTCCAGTAAGATATGGTTCAACAGGAATATACCCTGGGGGTAGTGAGTAAGGATCAGCTGTTATCAATAGCTGACTTTTGGGTTGGCAACTTATACAGTAAGAACTAGAAAACCCTAGACCCAGGGCCCAGTTGCCAAACTATTTTTCTTTCACTTTTCACTCACCTCCCTCATTGTTCTAGTCTTGTCTTTTTTTTATAATACTGCCTATTGTACTGCATTGTATTTTAATTATCTATATAGTGCCAAAAATATACACAGTGCTTTACAAAGCACACACACAAACAGGCGCATGGTAGGGCTGCCAGATTACTTAATAATTCAGGGACCTTTTAATAAATGTACTGTATGTTGCAGGGCTGCACTAATTGTATTTAAATTAGATTGCAATCAATGCATTCATTCTAGCTGGATTTTCTTAAACATGTCCCTGAACTGTCAAGTGATCTGTTAACCTTAGATATGGTATTGTTATTAGAAATACTTACGAGTAAATACTTAAGTGCTAGGAGTTTTAATGTATGTTGTATAGACATAAAAGGCCATGTACTTGAGTGATCAGAAGTGCTCATGGACAACAGATTTTATCTGGTAGCCTTTTGGGCTGACCCTAGACTAAACCCCACCACCTCAACCCACTAGATCTACACTGGGCAAAAAGAATAATTTTAAAGTGGGGTGTAGCTTTAATTGATGCACAGATTAAAAGGTCTTGATTGATAACTGATTTTTAAACCCAATTTACTGAAATGAATGTGCAGAATTTGAATCAATAAAATATGCACCATCTGTACTTTATCTTTATGAACATATTTCATGTAATAAAATAATGATTGGCAGCTTCGCTTCCCCATATGGCAGGCTTTACTTAATGAATAATTCACCTTGTCAGACCTTGCGTTTAGCTACGTATTCTAAAATTCTGCCCTGCTTGAGGACAGTCTATCATCAAAAAAATATGGATCTGGTTTCCCCTATGATACAATACAATACTCCAACGCATATCTCAGGCTTCGCTGGCACTGAAAGGTTTATCCAAATGAAAGCCGAGACTTCGCTGGCAGCTGAAAGCAAAGCAACAAAACAATCTGCATATTTTGTGATATGTGATTGAGAAACAAAGCTAGTAACATATGCCAACCGTCTCCAAATGTGCTGATTGCATCGCCAAAATGAACCACGTAATACAATGTATCAGCATCAGATCTGCTAATTGACAACAAGAAAAAGCTGATTGCTAGTGATCACTAAATTGATCTGGGGCTTTCATTTAATGGGTATATCCAAATAAAGAAAACAGTAGACTAATATAATAATAATATAGGTATTCAACAGATATATGCTTTCATTTTCTAATTTATAATAGATTGATCAAAGTTGTTGATTGATAACTTCACTGTTGCAATTTGGCAGCATTGTCATTCATTTAATCCTAAACTTATTTACTAAACTCCAAATGCAAAAATCCAGAAACATAACTGATTTTTTTTTTTATAAAATCTGACTTTTTTTTCAGAATTTATTTAACCCAGAAGATGAAAAAGTCAAAATCGGAAAATCCGGCATCTCAGACCTTCTCCCATATAAGTCAATGGGAGAAGTGCCAATGATTTTTTGATGTGCGCTGGGTTTCATGCAAAACCCAGATGTTTTCGGAGTTTTCGGGCAAAAAAGCATAAGAAATCTGAGTTTTCAGGTGAAAAATCTTGAAAATCCAATTTTTTCCCGCAAAGCAAATTTTCTGGGAAGGGACTGTAGCTGTGGGATAGCAGGTATAGTAGGGAGAGATGGTGCCTATAATAACAGTGAGATAATAGTCTCTGGGAAGGGAGTGTGACTGTGGGATAGCAGGTATAGTAGGGAGAGATGGTGCCTATAGTAACAGTGGGATAATAGTCTCTGGGAAGGGAGTGTGACTGTGGGATACCAGGTATAGTAGGGAGAGATGGTGCCTATAGTAACAGTAGTAACAGTGGGATAATAGTCTCTGGGAAGGGACTGTGACTGTGGGATAGCAGGTATAGTAGGGAGAGATGGTGCCTATAGTAACAGTGGGATAATAGTCTCTGGGAAGGGAGTGTGACTGTGGGATAGCAGGTATAGTAGGGAGAGATGGTGCCTATAGTAACAGTGGGATAATAGTCTCTGGGAAGGGAGTGTGACTGTGGGATAGCAGGTATAGTAGGGAGAGATGGTGCCTATAGTAACAGTGGGATAATAGTCTCTGGGAAGGGAGTGTGACTGTGGGATAGCAGGTATAGTAGGGAGAGATGGTGCCTATAGTAACAGTGGGATAATAGTCTCTGGGAAGGGAGTGTGACTGTGGGATAGCAGGTATAGTAGGGAGAGATGGTGCCTATAGTAACAGTGGGATAATAGTCTCTGGGAAGGGAGTGTGACTGTGGGATAGCAGGTATAGTAGGGAGAGATGGTGCCTATAGTAACAGTAGTAACAGTGGGATAATAGTCTCTGGGAAGGGACTGTGACTGTGGGATAGCAGGTATTGTAGGGAGAGATGGTGCCTATAGTAACAGTAGTAACAGTGGGATAATAGTCTCTGGGAAGGGAGTGTGACTGTGGGATAGCAGGTATAGTAGGGAGAGATGGTGCCTATAGTAACAGCGGGATAATAGTCTCTGGGAAGGGAGTGTGACTGTGGGATAGCAGGTATAGTAGGGAGAGATGGTGCCTATAGTAACAGTGGGATAATAGTCTCTGGGAAGGGAGTGTAACTGTGGGATAGCAGGTATAGTATGGAGAGATGGTGCCTATAGTAACAGTGGGATAATAGTCTCTGGGAAGGGAGTGTGACTGTGGGATAGCAGGTATAGTAGGGAGAGATGGTGCCTATAGTAACAGTGGGATAATAGTCTCTGGGAAGGGAGTGTGGCTGTGGGATAGCAGGTATAGTAGGGAGAGATGGAGCCTATAGTAACAGTGGGATAATAGTCTCTGGGAAGGGAGTGTGACTGTGGGATAGCAGGTATAGTAGGGAGAGATGGTGCCTATAGTAACAGTGGGATAATAGTCTCTGGGAAGGGAGTGTGACTGTGGGATAGCAGGTATAGTAGGGAGAGATGGTGGCTATAGTAACAGTGGGATAATAGTCTCTGGGAAGGGAATGTGACTGTGGGATAGAAGGTATAGTAGGAAGAAATGGTGCCTATAGTAACAGTGGGATAATAGTCTCTGGGAAGGGAGTGTGGCTGTGGGATAGCAGGTATAGTAGGGAGAGATTATGCCTATAGTAGCAGTGGGATAATAGTCTCTGGGAAGGGACTGTAGCTGTGGGATAGCAGGTATAGTAGGGAGAGGTGGTGCCTATAGTAACAGTGGGATAATAGTCTCTGGGAAGGGAGTGTGGCTGTGGGATAGCAGGTATAGTAGGGAGAGATTATGCCTATAGTAGCAGTGGGATAATAGTCTCTGGGAAGGGACTGTAGCTGTGGGATAGCAGGTATAGTAGGGAGAGATGGTGCCTATAGAAGCAGTGGGATAATAGTCTCTGGGAAGGACTGTAGGATGGCAGGTATAGTAGGGAGAGATGGTGCCTATGGTAATAGTGGGATAATAGTCTCTGGGAAGGGAGTGTGACTGTGGGATAGCAGGTATAGTAGGGAGAGATTGTGCCTATAGCAACAGTGGGATAATAGTCTCTGGGAAGGACTGTGGGATGGCAGGTATAGTAGGGAGAGATGGTGCCTAGAGTAGCAGTGGGATAATAGTCTCTGAGAAGGGAGTGTGGCTGTGGGATAGCAGGTATAGTAGGGAGAGATGGTGCCTATAGTAACAGTGGGATGATAGTCTCTGGGAAGGGAGTGTGACTGTGGGATAGCAGGTATAGTAAGGAGAGATGGTGCCTATAGTAGCAGTGAGATAATAGTCTCTGGGGAGGACTGTGGGATGGCAGTTATAGTAGGGAGAGATGGTGCCTATAGTAACAGTGGATAATAGTCTCTGGGAAGGGAGTGTGACTGTGGGATAGCAGGTATAGTAGGGAGAGATGGTGCCTATAGTAACAGTGGGATAATAGTCTCTGGGAAGGGAGTGTGACTGTGGGATAGCAGGTATAGTAGGGAGAGATGGTGCCTATAGTAACAGTGGGATAATAGTCTCTGGGAAGGGAGTGTGACTGTGGGATAGCAGGTATAGTAGGGAGAGATGGTGGCTATAGTAACAGTGGGATAATAGTCTCTGGGAAGGGAATGTGACTGTGGGATAGAAGGTATAGTAGGAAGAAATGGTGCCTATAGTAACAGTGGGATAATAGTCTCTGGGAAGGGAGTGTGGCTGTGGGATAGCAGGTATAGTAGGGAGAGATTATGCCTATAGTAGCAGTGGGATAATAGTCTCTGGGAAGGGACTGTAGCTGTGGGATAGCAGGTATAGTAGGGAGAGGTGGTGCCTATAGTAACAGTGGGATAATAGTCTCTGGGAAGGGAGTGTGGCTGTGGGATAGCAGGTATAGTAGGGAGAGATTATGCCTATAGTAGCAGTGGGATAATAGTCTCTGGGAAGGGACTGTAGCTGTGGGATAGCAGGTATAGTAGGGAGAGATGGTGCCTATAGAAGCAGTGGGATAATAGTCTCTGGGAAGGACTGTAGGATGGCAGGTATAGTAGGGAGAGATGGTGCCTATGGTAATAGTGGGATAATAGTCTCTGGGAAGGGAGTGTGACTGTGGGATAGCAGGTATAGTAGGGAGAGATTGTGCCTATAGCAACAGTGGGATAATAGTCTCTGGGAAGGACTGTGGGATGGCAGGTATAGTAGGGAGAGATGGTGCCTAGAGTAGCAGTGGGATAATAGTCTCTGAGAAGGGAGTGTGGCTGTGGGATAGCAGGTATAGTAGGGAGAGATGGTGCCTATAGTAACAGTGGGATGATAGTCTCTGGGAAGGGAGTGTGACTGTGGGATAGCAGGTATAGTAAGGAGAGATGGTGCCTATAGTAGCAGTGAGATAATAGTCTCTGGGGAGGACTGTGGGATGGCAGTTATAGTAGGGAGAGATGGTGCCTATAGTAACAGTGGATAATAGTCTCTGGGAAGGGAGTGTGACTGTGGGATAGCAGGTATAGTAGGGAGAGATGGTGCCTATAGTAACAGTGGGATAATAGTCTCTGGGAAGGGAGTGTGACTGTGGGATAGCAGGTATAGTAGGGAGAGATGGTGCCTATAGTAACAGTGGGATAATAGTCTCTGGGAAGGGAGTGTGACTGTGGGATAGCAGGTATAGTAGGGAGAGATGGTGCCTATAGTAACAGTGGGATAATAGTCTCTGGGAAGGGAGTGTGACTGTGGGATAGCAGGTATAGTAGGGAGAGATGGTGCCTATAGTAACAGTAGTAACAGTGGGATAATAGTCTCTGGGAAGGGACTGTGACTGTGGGATAGCAGGTATTGTAGGGAGAGATGGTGCCTATAGTAACAGTAGTAACAGTGGGATAATAGTCTCTGGGAAGGGAGTGTGACTGTGGGATAGCAGGTATAGTAGGGAGAGATGGTGCCTATAGTAACAGTGGGATAATAGTCTCTGGGAAGGGAGTGTGACTGTGGGATAGCAGGTATAGTAGGGAGAGATGGTGCCTATAGTAACAGTGGGATAATAGTCTCTGGGAAGGGAGTGTGACTGTGGGATAGCAGGTATAGTAGGGAGAGATGGTGCCTATAGTAACAGTGGGATAATAGTCTCTGGGAAGGGAGTGTGACTGTGGGATAGCAGGTATAGTAGGGAGAGATGGTGCCTATAGTAACAGTAGTAACAGTGGGATAATAGTCTCTGGGAAGGGACTGTGACTGTGGGATAGCAGGTATTGTAGGGAGAGATGGTGCCTATAGTAACAGTAGTAACAGTGGGATAATAGTCTCTGGGAAGGGAGTGTGACTGTGGGATAGCAGGTATAGTAGGGAGAGATGGTGCCTATAGTAACAGTGGGATAATAGTCTCTGGGAAGGGAGTGTGACTGTGGGATAGCAGGTATAGTAGGGAGAGATGGTGCCTATAGTAACAGTGGGATAATAGTCTCTGGGAAGGGAGTGTGACTGTGGGATAGCAGGTATAGTAAGGAGAGATGGTGCCTATAGTAACAGTGGGATAATAGTCTCTGGGAAGGGACTGTGGCTGTGGGATAACAGGTATAGTAAACAGGTATAGAAGGGAGAGATGGCGCCTACAATAGCAGTTGGGATAGTAGCCCATGGAAAAGGTCTGTGGGATTATTGACTTTATTTAACATATTGCATTACAGAGATTATACATCATTCCCATCAGTCTCTAACCTAGTGGAGTTTAAAATGTCTCTATTAAATACACACACATTGGTCAGTTTTGTCGTGCCTGTATGTTTTGTGAGTGGGGGAGGAAACAGTGGTATTCAGAGGAAACCCACACAGACATGGAGAGAATATACTAATAAATGCTGAAACCTGCCTGGAATTGAACCTAGAAGCCCAGCACTTTAAACCACTAGAGCCACTAACTACAATTATTAACTGTATAAAGCATCAGCTGTGTCTTCTGAGACTGTTCTTCTTGGATACATATGGACAGAGAAGCTTGCTCAGTGAATGCAAATAAACTTTGTGCTGGCAGATTGTTTTGTTTTTCCTCTGAGAGCTGCCTACTAAATGAATGCTGCTATTTTCAAATCAGGATGCTAATTTAATTGATAAATGTATATCAAAGCAAACCACCTAAATAATTTGTACATTAATACAATGCATTGTTGGGCATGACTGAGCGGTAATATGTAACGGAGAACAAAAGGTAATGTTTCCTTTATGGGATCATCTTCATATAAATGAGTATAAAGCAGCACAATTTATCTTGTATTTTATCTGCCGATTAGGAACAACCCTATCATTTTATTCCATTTAGTGATGATATCATTCCTTCTGTGGCGCTTACCTTATCTGTAAATATATTTTCTTGATCTTTCCCAGCTGTTAAATAAAAGTATTCCGTTATGGAGCCAAATATATATATATATATATATATATATATATATATAAATAAGTATATACATCTTGTCCAATGTATATTTATACACCTGTCTGGCACACTATGCTGTAATTTAGATAAAACCATTATGAATATATAACTCTGTAATGCTGCTACCTGCAGAGCCTCTAATCATCCCTGTATCACCTGTATAAGTTATGGTACAGCACAGTATGAAACATGCTTTACAGGCAGCAGGACCCAATAATATATGTAACATAAGATTGTTGGGAAGCGTTCACATAAAGGGGCACATTTACTAAGGGTCGAATATCGAGGGTTAATTAACCCTCGATATTCGACCATCTAACTAAAATCCTTCGACTTTGAATATCGAAGTCGAAGGATTTACCGCAAATACTTCAATCGAACGGTCGAAGGAAAAAACGATTAAATCCTTTGAATCAAACGGATTTTAATCCATCGATCTAAGGATTTTCCTTATGGGGAAGGTCCCCATAGGCTAACATTGATGCTTGGTAGGTTTAAAGTGGCGAAGTAGGTAGTCAAAGTTTTTTTTTTATAGAGACAGTACTTCCACTATCGAATGGTCGAATAGTCGAACAATTTTTAGTTCGAATCGTTTGATTCGACGTCTTAGTCGAAGGTCGAAGTAGCCTATTCGATGGTCGAAGTACCCAAAAAAAACCTTCAAAATTCAACGTTTTTTTACTTCGAATCTTTCACTCGAGCCCCAAAGTGTTGCTTTCTTTTTTTATTTAGCTATCCACTATGTCTTCTAAGTGGTGCAAGTAGCACTTCATCTTGCTTTACCTGATGAAGCACAATCTGTTGCCAGAAACTATTATTCATGGCTTTTGCACTGCTACTATAGACGCCATCTCTCCCTACTATAACGGCTATCCTACATCCACAGCCCCTTCCCAGAGACTATTATCCCACTGTTACTATAGGCACCATCTCTCCCTACTATACCTGCTATCCCACAGTCACACTCCCTTCCCAGAGACTATTATCCACTGTTACTATAGGCACCATCTCTCCCTACTATACCTGCTTTCCCACAGTCACAGTCACTTCCCAGAGACTATTATCCCACTGTTACTATAGACACCATCTCTCCCTACTATACCTGCTATCCCACAGTCACACTCCCTTCCCAGAGACTATTATCCACTGTTACTATAGGCACCATCTCTCCCTACTATACCTGCTATCCCACAGTCACACTCCCTTCCCAGAGACTATTATCCCACTGTTACTATAGACACCATCTCTCCCTACTATACCTACTATCTCACAATATTACCTTTCCAATGGCTCTTATCTCACATGAAAAGCAGGAGGGACTAGAAAGTTAACCTAAATCACTGTCTTTGGTCTTAGTAGGCCTTATAAATTGTTTTTGTGTGGCACAGCATGGCAGCCTCCTGACATCACTCCCTGATTTCTAGTGTAGTGCTGATGGTCTGCTGTTGATGCTCTAATGTCACAGAGAAGAGAGGCAGAGAGTGCAATGCAATGTCATAAGAGGAACACTACCAGGTCGCCAAAAAGTCAAACTTAAAAAATTTAAACTAAAAAATGACAATTTTAAAAGGGCACACATTTAATAGGTCCTTATCATACAATAGTAGAGGTAGAAAACAGATCAGTGTATATATATCTGTGTATTGCTATGGTCGGTTTCCAGCAATCTGAATGAAAAATGAAATTACAAGTGTTAAATCCAAGGGAATTAAAAGATCTCTGGTTTTGTACTTGCGGCTCCATTAGCTGAGATTTTTAATCAGTCATTGTTGACAGGAGTTGTTCTGGATGAGCGCAAACCTGGGCAGATTGTGCCAAAGTATGAAATAGGTTGGAGGAAAGAGCATTTTAATTACACACTTCCATGTTTGACATCTACACCGGAGTAATTAATGACGGAGATATAAATATAGAAGGGTATTTTTTTTGTATCCCGCTATTTACAACATATGAGTCATCAGTATTTTTATATGTATACCTAGTTTGTTACATATACACCTAGTTTGTTTTTGTTGCAGGTAGCTAGTTGCTATTATCCCTATTGCTATTATTACAATAATAGTAATAATAGCAATAGGGATCATTTACTTTGACCCCAGACACAAGTGCAAGATCATTAAAGGGGGGGGGGAGCAAAAGGGTGGGGACCGGGATGATCGATACAGTGCTGCTAAATGCAGGAAGTCCTATATTCATATGAAAGGTACAATTATTTGAGCTCTAACCTACACTCAGCACTGGCAAGAATGCAAAGTGTTAAAACACAATGGGGTTTATTTATCAACACTGGGCAAATTTGCCCATGGGCAGTTACCCATAGCAACCAATCAGTGAATAGCTTTTTATTCACTGATATATAGGTTGCCATGGGTTACTGCCCATGGGCAAATTTGCCCAGTGTTGATAAATGACCCCCAATGACTTGAGTCTGTCTTTGCAAGGTACCCTGCCATATGTAAATGAGCACTAATACATATCTCATAAAAATACAGAGATACTACCTTGAATTTTAGGTGACAATATATGCATTATTCCCATATCCTCCTATTTGGCAGCCAAGTACTTATGATTATAACCTATAGCCTACCTTCTAAACATGTATCTCACTGCACTTGCACATATTGCCCCTTATGACCTTTTCTTAGCATTGTGGGTAACAAAAAAGATGGCATAGCGTGCAAATATTTTGTACATAGAGAGTGTAAGCTCTTTTGGACAGAGCCCACTTGCATTGGTTATTGGTTGCGTTGCATGTAATTCTGTATGTTCGATGTATAAACCCTTTTACTGTACAGGGTTGCAGAATATAATAATAATAATAATAATAATAATACTATAATACTACTTTGCACATAACAATGAGCCCCATTGTATTTTGTGATCTGCAAATTCATTTCATGAATTTCTGACCACAAAAATAATTTTGTCAATACAAAAATCCAGTCTGTGCATAAAAAAAATGGATTCTTTCTAACATAGTTTTGCCAGACATATCATTTACATGACTACAATTTTTGTCTTTGCAAAATGAACTTCACTTTTCATTTTGTGCTTACATATTGCCTTTTATAGTGATGAAATACATTTTTTCATGGTAAAATGTATTTTGTGGCCACACAATAATACAAAAACTAATATTTTACTGTTACAAAATGTACTAGTGATGGGCGAATTTGTCCCGTTTTGCTTTGCCGAAAAGTTCGCGCTAAAGTCAATTGGCGTTTGAACAATGTTGACATGTGACGGTTTTGACGTGAGCGACTTTTCCGATGTGCATCCAAAACTTTTTGACACCGGTGAATTTTAGCGGCAGTTTCGCAAATGTATTTGCCTGCAGCAAAACGCAGAATTTCGCCGCAAATTCACCCCGGCGAATTTATTCGCCCATCACTACTGAGTACAAATGGCATCCCATAGAAAGAGTTTTTGATTAGTGCTCAATTTTTATTCTATGTGTGCCCCATAACATACATACTGTGCATAACAAATCCATCAATACCAAACAGTATACGGGATTAACTGTAGCAACTCCTGCACAGCCAGGGTTCCAAATAGGCAGATAATCAGCAATGCACCAATCCCCAAACTACATTGAGGTAAGCTCTCCTTTCCAGGACAATGTATGCTGCATAATACATCTAGCCTACTAATATCATTAGAAACCCTGT
The DNA here is from genome assembly GCA_038501925.1 of Xenopus petersii. NCBI lineage: Eukaryota > Metazoa > Chordata > Amphibia > Anura > Pipidae > Xenopus > Xenopus petersii. The sequence continues at coordinate 116,638,522 of CM076679.1, read as the reverse complement.
ATGTCTGTGCCATCCCCACCTTCAGAGAGACTTCTGCATAGAGAAGCAGCAACACCCAGCAATATCATGTGTGGTCTCAGGGGTTAAAACCGCTCATTGGAGAAGTTTGAGGTCTTGAAGGTTAAACCGCTACACCACTGGCAGATCTAATCTATTCTTTAGTATCCAGACAGGAAGGCGATGAAAATGCCAACAGTCTGTATGTTGTGAAGCTTTCTGCTCCCCTGGCATTGGATGTTGGGCAGGCTTAATGAAAACCACTGAATTATGGCAGAAGCCTGAGAAGCAAATGCTCACAGTATTTATCTTCAAAGGCTGTGCAGAGAAGCCTACAAAATACTCTGATAATCAGGGACCCACTTGTCACAGAAAATTAGAGCCAAGAGTTTCTGCAAAACATCTGTGAAGCAGCAGATTAACTTGTTAACTAACGGGAAGGAAAGCCATCGATTGCTCTTATTCACAAACACGTTCACAAATCCTAATGACACTGAGCCCATTCCTGGAGACTGGCTTAAGGGCCAGAGTATTTTACACAAATCCCTAATATCTATGTAGAAAATGTTGATGGCTTTGGAGGGTTTAAAGGATAATTTAATCAATACTTTTTTGCAGTAAGTTTGTGCAGAGGGCTGCTGTTTCCCTTGCCATGTACAAGTGCCCTGTGCAACTGACATTCTGCCTTCTGATCTCTGCCTCTGTCTCCTATCTCAGTGAGTCCTGTTGTATACTATAAGGTGTCATTAGGTGGATCATGCCACCAGCAAGGGATGGTGGGTGACTTCTGTAGAACAGGAGCTAGGGTTGCCAAGTGGTTGGCATGTCAGGTTGGATTCTTTAAAAGTTATCCTGATTTGCCACCTCCCTCACTCCTGTCGCCTGCATTAACTACCCATTCAACTATTCTCCCTCTCAGCCATATTAAAGTTATCTCCGACCAATGAAATTGATTAAAGTATCAAGCAGAGTTGGGAGAGCATTAGTTCAGGCAATAGTTAGTTCCACCAGGAGCACCAGCCAGTACAGTTGACCTAAAGTGGGTATTCTCCTTCAGGAAAGAGAGAAGTACTGAGTTAGACTAGGTGGGTACCTGTTCCTTGCTAGGATTAGTTAGAGAGAAAGTGGACTCTTATCTCACTATAGAAGTAAGAGGTAGTTAGGGAATCTAGCAAGGCCAACCTGAATCCCCACAAGGAGTGAGCATATGAGGTAGAGCCTGGCCAATTGTGCGCCATTTAGGGATTAAGAGTATTTAGAACTAGGTAAGTGGCAGCCTAGTGGAGCTGTAGTGAGACAACTCAGGAGAAGCTTGGGCCACTGTATGCTGGGAAGCAGGGGGGACAGTTTTTTTTTGGAGAGGAGGCCCCCTCAATGGCCAACGGCACATTTCCAGTGCATTTCCACATGGCAGGAGTGGTGGAAGCTTCAGGGAAGAAACATTGGGGCATATTTACTAAAGGGTGAAGTGGCAAACGTTGGCAACAATTCACCAGCATTACAGGGACATCGTCGATTTACTAATGGGTGCAGGCGCCAATTTACTAGCGAAAGAGATAGTCACTAGCGGTCATTCACACTCTATCGCCAGGCAACAATTCACTCTGGCGAATGGATGTTACTCCGCAAATTCACTAAAATGCGGATTTTACTGAACGTTACCTATTTTGCCAGACTTGCCTTAGCCAGCTCAGACCAGGCGAATTGCAGTGGAGTGTATAGATCTTCCTCAATCTTCTGTTACTTACATCATATTCTGAGAGTGGAAAAAGCATCAAAGTTCAAAAAACGCTGGTGTCTTTTCCTTTTTTCAGTGATAGGTTGCAAAAGTCCTTAAAAATCTTTTTGGGTAACTGGTTTCCCCCATACATTTTCTAACATATGGAGCATTAACTATACAGTGGGCTTCTGTATAGGGCATTATATTAGCTCTAATGTCTTTATTAACAGTGGAAATGTAATGTATTTGCTGCAACATATTACATAAAGACGTCCATTCAACTTTAAATTTCCCACCGTATGCAAATTAACCTGAGCGCAAGACTTCTAGCGAATTTGCGCTAGGCAGAAAAAGAATGCTAGTGCATCTTCGCTTTGAATTGCTTGCATTGGCGAAGTAACGCTAACAAAAAGTCACCAGCGTTCGGCTCCCACAACGAAATTCAGCATTTTAGTGAATTGGCATTGTCTGAGCAAATTTTCGCCTGGTGAAGTGTAGCGATGGGTGTGAATCGGTCGCTGGCGACTTTTCGCAGGTTAGTGAATCTGCCCCATTGTGTGTTTAAGATAGAGAGGATGAAAGAGTATCCTTTGCAAAGTGTAACTCCTGTAACTGAAAGTTCCTGGTCAGTTGTCTTCATTCTGCCCCAGTGAACCTGTTAGAAGCTGTTAATAAACATTTGCCTCGGTTCATCACATCAAGGGGGTTATTTACTAAACTCCGAATGCAAAAATCACAAAGAATTTGTGATTTTTTATAAAATCGGACTTTTAAAAAAATCACAAATTTTTCAGAATTTATTAAACCCCGAGGATGGAAAAGTCCGAATCTGAAAATCCGGCATCTCAGACCTTTCGATGTTGTATATAAGTCAATGGGAGAAGTCCCAATGATTTTTTGATGTGCGCTAGGTTTTTCCCAATACCCAGAATTCGGAGGTTTCGGGTGAAAAATTGTGAAAATCGGATGAAAAATCATGACAAACGGATTTTTTCCCACAACCAAATTTTCAGGAAACCATTTTAATAAATAAGCCCAAAAAAACCCCTGCGGATTTGGTCTGAGTTTTTTTCAGAAAATATTGAGATAAATTCGGACTTTGATAAATAACCCCCCAAGTGTGACATGCCTACTTCCTATAACAAAGGCCTCTACTGTGCCCGGATTGGGAGCATATCCACTTGACACACGACAAACCTGAAACACAAAAGTACTTGGATGGCGTCACTATATAAAGTGCGACATAAATAAACTTAGTTAGCGGAGAGGAGTGAGCTGATGACTATCTGGTTAGTTCTAAGGAGAGAAACACTACATGACTTTTATTTTTACAATAAAATAATTTTCAACCATCTGAGTGCAGGAAATGATTCCTCAATTACAGTAGCGCTTTGTATAATTGCATGAAAGGCTACAGTTCATCAAGTTCACCCTCTAAGTTGATCTAGAGGAAGACAAATAAAATCAAAGTCCTATGGTGCTATTTAGGGTGGGTCTCCATGATATTTATTAAATGTGAAATATACCCACTGGTGCTCTTCTGCATATTAATGGTTTTCATTTATATATTTCAAGATATGTATACCCTGCTAATATCATAGATGTAAGTGTCCAATGTTGTTCTGTCTGGAGGGAGGAGATGAAATACAATGATGCAGGAAGTGTCTCCTGATGTTTCTCTGCTCAGTTATTTCGCTCGTATCCCAAAGATGGGACAGAGAAAAGAGCAGAGAAGCATCAGAAGACACTTCCTGCAGCTATAATTAAGCTTTTGTTGTTCTCTCCAGCCCTTGGTCATATTTAACTTGGGTCCCCAGAGAAGACGTTAAATAAACCCTGATATCAATAATAAATATGGCACAGGTAGTAACATCTGTTTGTTGCTTCTCTCATTTTATACAAGTAATAGAGGAGCAGATCTCATTATTTTTCTACCTGAATGTGTTTTTCTCCTTATGATTAAATAAATTACTTTAAAATGAGTTTGTCACTGTTATTTTCCTTGCACATATTTAGTAACTGTCCCCTTGGCTTTGTTGTAGCACAGTAAACCTTAACACATAAGCGATCCATCTCCTGCTGAGATCATTTCTAAAATAAGTAGTGAATAAAGACGTGGCTCCACTTTGCTCTGCTCCGCTGACACACCACACTTTTTACCAGTGCCTGAAAAATAATAATAATTATGCCAATGACTTCAAGACAACTTGTTCCAAGCCAAAGCGGATGATATGCAGATTCCACCCCATGAATATTCAATAAGTAGCACTTTATTTTTCTCTAATCGGAATAAGGAATAGATTTTGTACAGAGAGTGTGTATATGGGTCAGAGCATACAAATGGGAGGGTGAGAGAGACCTCGTCTGGCTACTATGTCCCCTGCAATCACATCCATATCCATCTGCTGCTACTTAGCCTGTGCACTGGTAAATGTGTCATTCTTTGTCAGATACATAACTGTATAGCATCAAATATCAAATAAATTGCCAACCGTCAATCAAGCTCTCAAAACACCCCAATTTTCTAGGCGTCATCTGGATTTCAACACCACTTAGGGGCAGGGGCAGGGCATAACTGGGCATGGTTTGTGTAAAACAGGGGAGTGCATTCTGCATCAGAATTTAATAATCAGCTTTTTGACATCAGCTCCTATTACACATGAACCTCATTTTCAGCTTGATGATTTCTCAAGACTCCTAAGCTTAAAGGGATACTGTCATGGGAAAATAATTTTTTTTCAAAATGAATCAGTTAATAGTGCTGCTCCAGCAGAATTCTGCACTGAAATCCATTTCTCAAAAGAGCAAATAGATTTTTTTATATTCAATTTTGAAATCTGACATGGGGCTAGACATATTGTCAATTTCCCAGCTGCCCCAAGTCATGTGACTTGTGCTTTGATAAACTTCAATCACTCTTTACTGCTGTACTGCAAGTTGGAGTGATATCACCCCCTCCCTTTTCTCCCCCAGCAGCCAAACAAAAGAACAATGGGAAGGTAATCAGATAGCAGCTCCCTAACACAAGATAACAGCTGCCTGGTAGATCTAAGAACAACACTCAATAGTAAAAACCCATGTCTCACTGAGACACATTCAGTTACATTGAGAAGGAAAAACAGCAGCCTGCCAGAAAGCATTTCTCTCCTAAAGTGCAGGCACAAGTCACATGACATGGGGCAGCTGGGAAATTGACAAAATGTCTAGCTCCATGTCAGATTTCAAAATTGAATATAAAAAAATCTGTTTGCTCTTTTGAGAAATGGATTTCAGTGCAGAATTCTGCTGGAGTAGCACTATTATCTGATGCGTTTTGAAAAAACATGTTTTCCCATGACAGTATCCCTTTAACTTTTCAACAGCAGCCCAGACCACGCTGTACATTGCCACAGATACACAAATTGGTGCAACAAGGTCCAAGAAGGGGAGCTGCTGTAGACAAATTTGAAGGCCTGGATTGTTACTGTTATAGGACTGCTACACCTCTGGGCTGGTACAGTAAATTTAGCACATGGATTACAGCATTTCAAGACAAATTCATTTAAGCTTTAATTCTCCATCAACATTTTTTTTCTATTGGAATCCATATTAGTCTGTGTCTTAGCTTCACAAGCTTTGAGGATCATGGACAATCAACCCAAACAGCATGGCTTGTACAAGCATAGGTGTGGCTGACATGGAACAAATGCATTGCCTCTATCAATACAATTGTCCAATAAGGTATCATGAGATTTTTAAAAATGCAGGCCTCCATGGCACAACAGGGTAATGACAGCTGGGGTGTTTTCTAGCATTTTCTTTACTTTATTGCCTGTTTAGTGAATATCATTTAAATATAAGCCTTCAATAGCTAGTGCTCAAAGCAAGAGATCCCCTTGAACTCTTTCAGCTTGCTTTATATTGCCCATAGGTATTCATGCAATGTAATAACCCTTCCACTGGCTATTTGTGGGTGCAAGTCTCATTCCCTGATTGAGAGTATTAAATAGAGCAGCCCAAACTTAGGAAGGACAGATAATCACATTTCTGTGCCTAGGTAAGTACTGGGGGAAGAATGAATTCACTTAGCCATGGGGAGGTCTTTAATTGGGCTTTAATAACCTATCCTTTAAGGCAGAATTTATTACAGTGATCCAATTTATGCTTGCTTTGCTGAAACTAGAATTACAAGAAAAATACTGCCTGGGGGCAATGATGTGGCAGGGCTGATATTGAGAAGTGGTGGGCCAATGAAACAGAATTAGACAACTCAGGACTCTTGCGAATAATAAAGATATGGGTCATCCTGATCAATTTGTATGTGACTAATTTGCCCTCCACATAAATATATGTGATATAATGTAAATATGTACATGAATAATGATGGGCGAATTTGGGGCGTTTCGCTTCCTTGAAAAATTTGCGAATTTCCCACGAAATTCACTAAACTGTGAAAAATTTGCGAAATGGCTTTTTTTTCTACGCTGGTGAATTTTCGCAGCGGTTTTCGTGAATTTATTCACCGCCGTCGCAGGTATTCACTGCAAATTTGCACCTGGCGAATAAATTCGCCTATCACTATACATGAAACTTGAGGCAGACGTTGCTGAGAGACCATATAGAACTCTATTAAAACCTACAAAGTCCTGCCCTTCAATCTAGGGGAGGTTTCAGCACATTGCACAGATGTAACTGCATTCTCCATACAGTATTGACATGTTAAATACATTTCCATGTTTTTAATAAAGAGGACCAAACTCATTAAACCATTAACATTCCTCAACATCACTTTCTATTAGATTCAAGACTGTGTATAATTAGTAGCCCTATGTCAGAATAATGCAATATAATAATAATATCATTGCTAATGATTATTTATGAACCTATTTCTGCAACCAAGCAGAAGAATCTGTTCCCCAGAGCTTACAATCCACAGGCAGCTATATATGTATTAAATATTAAATAAAGTAAGGAGGGGGTGATACTGAGCCTGTAAGATGTAATTTAGGGTTAACATCATTACATGTTTGTCAGGTCAGCTCTGTCAGTGAGAAAGCTTCTGATTATAATTGTTTTCTCTAATTGCACCTAGTGAATAGCAATAGAGAATTGCTGTACAGAGTTAGGAACAGAAAGTATAATTTGTACTTCAGCAAATACGCAATTGGTATGTTTGTAAGGGAAGATTTAGAATCATAATTTGAGTGCTACATATATTTAAACAGGTAAAGAAAGATACACAAACAGAATGGGGAAAATGGGTGTTTTAAATAAAAGAAAAATTGAGGTGATGGAAAGGTATGCAAAATAACATGTGCCTAAAGTAAGCCTTAAAAGGTCAGTAATGCAAATACAAGGGTTTGTATGTGTTTAAATTAAATGTACTGTTACACTGTATTATTAAAACTGTGTGTTTGCATCAGAAGGCTCATAATCATAAATATGCTACTATACCTAGGAACAGTGGTCTCAAATATGTTGGGAACTCTCTGTAGGGCTTCTTTTAGTAGAACCAGGCCTGAAGCCAAAATATTCTTTACAATGCACTATTATTTATGCAATCTGGAATTGCCTTTGAACTTTTGGTTGGGTGCTCTGAGGGGGTGGAAATTCCAGAGGTTATTATTCCCACTGTTACTATAGGTACCATCTTCTCCTTACTATACCTGCTATCCCATAGTCACACTCCCTTCCCAGAGACTATTATCCCACTGTTACCAGAGGCACCATCTCTCCCTACTATACCTGCTATCCCACAGTCACACTCCCTTCCCAGACACTATTATCCCACTGTTACTATAGTTACCATCTCTCCCTACTATACCTGCTATCCCACAGTCCCTTCCCAGAGACTATTATCCACTGTTACTATAGGAACCATCTCTCCCTACTATACCTGCTATCCCACAGTCACACTCCCTTCCCAGAGACTATTATCCCACTGTTACTATAGGCACAATCTCTCCCTACTATACCTGCTATCCCACAGTCACAGTCCCTTCCCAGAGACTATTATCCCACTGTTACTATAGGCACCATCTCTCCCTACTATACCTGCTATCCCACAGTCACACTCCCTTCCCAGAGACTATTATCCCACTGTTACTATAGGCACCATCTCTCCCTACTATACCTGCTATCCCACAGTCACATTCCCTTCCCAGAGACTATTATCCCACGGTTACTATAGGCACCATCTCTCCCTACTATACCTGCTATCCCACAGTCACACTCCCTTCCCAGAGACTATTATCCCACTGTTACTATAGGCACCATCTCTCCCTACTATACCTGCTATCCTCACTACAATATAGAAACTGATACTGCTGCACTATACTATTGGCATACTATTTTGGTATGTTATTAAAATTCCTTAGATTTATCTTTCCTACTGATGCTAGGACACAATTCAAAGCAACACTCAGGCCATAAATGGGTCCCTAAAGACAGCAGTGCACAATGCAGCAAAGGCTGTAGACTATTTCAGAAACCCCTTCTGTTGCATTGCCTACAAAATACTGTAACATTTTTTCTTACCAACACTATTTGGGTTGGATGGTACACTGTTCACTTTGCTCAACTTCACAGAGACAGTATTAACAATCAAAAACTAAAAGCTTAATGGAACAAACAAGCTGCTTCCAGGAAATCTCATTTTCTAAATGACAGGAAATACCACTTCTAATTACCAATAACTCTCTGGCCAGACATCTCTGCATTTAATTCGTTTGTAGTTACTGTTTTTGACTGTTAAACATGCTAAGTAGTGAAAAGTAATTAGAATGGATTATATTGTGTTTATTGTACTTTTTCATGCTGGTCAGATGGCGCTGCAAATCCAACCCTAAACATGTTTATTGATATGCTCCAGTTTGCGAGTCAGCAGCAGAAGGATTACTGCAAGTTGCAAATTAGTAAAAATAAAAATCAATAAAAATCAAATAAACTGCCCACTTTCCACATGAGAGATTTTAGGAGGCGCTTCTTTTTATTATTGAGGGGATTATTGGAGCATGAGTAGCATTAGTAGTAGAATTCTTCCTTAAAGTATATGAAAATCTTTTAAAACATGAATGTAAAATTGCTTTTACTAATACTTTAGCAATTTAAGTATATTTTTTTCCATTTCAAAGCTATTAAGCTATTTGTTAACTTCTAATATGATGAATTTTCAACAACAGCACCATCTGGTGGTCAGAGAAATAGGCTCAGAGCTGTTC